>JAJQQW010000016.1:80013243-80415743 GCA_025583905.1 Ia io | reverse complement strand
ATGATTCTCTCTCATCATGGATGTTTCTCTCTCTCTCTCCCTCTCCCTTCCTCTCTGAAATCAATACAAATGCATTAAAAAATAATAAAATGAAATAACACTCATTGATTGATTGATTGAACGTTCTCCATCGTTCTCAGCACAGAAGTCGGGCGGTTCAGCTGCTCCCAGGTTTAATGGGTTTAATAACTTTCCCCTTCAGTTCCTAGTTCCAGCGCCCAGTATGCCTTGGACACCCCAGGCACGGAGATACCCAGCCCCGGCCGTGGCCGACAGGACACGTCAGACCTGCAGGCTCGCAGTCCAGTCCCCGAGCCCTCGGCGGCCCCTGCCCAGCATCGGTGCCCCCTGCAGCTGGGGACTTGCAATGTCCCAGGGGAAGGAGCCTTTCCCCTCCAGGGGAAGGACCACCACTCCTCCAACCAGCAGGCCCGGTGTGAGCTCTTCCTCCCGCCCCCTCTCTCCAGGCGGATATTTTGCTGGAGAGCAAGAGACCAGCATCTAACCTGAGTTACAGTAAACGTGGCAGGGATGGCTCTACAGGGCGTGGCCAGGAGCCACCGAGCCGCTCCTCGCCTCCCACGTCCAGTGTACAAAAATCAGCAAAAATGACAGGTTCACCGAATGCAAGAGCCAGGCTGACCAAGTCCCCTCATCCAAAAGGGTGGAGGCAGGCAGGAGGTGGGGGGTAGATGGCTCGGGGGTGGGAGGGCGAGAGAGGATGCAGATCAGTCCCAGCGCGGGGCTGGCAGATGCCAACAGAGCAGAAACACGTTGGTTCAGGAAGGCTGCCTTCCCTGCACCGAGACGCGCCAGTCCCAGACCGCTGGTCTGTCAGCTCTAGGCGTCCTTCCTGCCCTTACCTCCCCTCTCAGAGCTTCGAAGACCTCAAATTATTTAGCGATGACGTGCTAGGCCTCTTGATGGTTATAGAGAAAACGCGGCCTCAGGTGTGGAAGTGCCAGCTCTCCTGTGCCCGTCAGTGGGCGGGTGTGTGGCTGCTCAGCGCCCCCACAGCGGGGTCCGCAGGCAGGTCTCGTGGTTTCTCCGTAGCAGGATCCCCGTCCAGGCGGTTCAGTTCCTGAGCAGCAAGTGTTAACAAGCAACGCCCGGCGTCGGCTTCTTCTCCCGATACGCCTTCTGTGCTTGGGAACGTGCGGAGAAGGTCTCGGTTAAGGTGGGCAGCGTGGCTGGTTTTATGGGAAAGCGGTAGGTCCCCCGAGGTAACACTGAGGGAGCCAGAAGGAAGCTCCGCAGCCAGCGGGTCCAGTTGGGCGGAGAAAGAGTGGCTTTAATTGTTACCTGTTTCTCAGTATTTGTACAGTTGGTTGTCTCCTGGCCTCTGGATTTTTCTAGCGTCTCTCAGCTGGACGACGTGTTGTTAGTTCTCTATAATGCAACCTATTTCTTCACCCAGCCACATCCTATTACCTCCTAAGCGGGCAGTGGGCTCCCCGGACGCAGCCTCGAGGGTGCTGGGGGGAAGGATAAACATGAACTGGAGGGTGTTACTTCTGGGGGACCGTGGAGAAACACTACCTGTGCCGAGGGTGGGATTTTTGCTTCTATCTCCCAAGTGTTTGTTTAAAATCTAATTGCTTGATTTGCTAGAAAACCAGAGGTCATAAACAGCAATGAGTAAATTGTCAACAGGAATATTTTTTGCATCAATAAGGAAGCTTTGCCCTTTTCTCAAAGAGAAAACAAGGCGATAGCCAACCCTCACATTTAAAACGGTAATTAACCTTCCCATCTCCGAAATTTCAAGTGAGTCCGGGCGCGAACTCTGGATCCAGCCTTTGTTTTCGGCGTAAGCCTCGGTCGCCATTGAAAATTTATTCTCCAAAACCAGCTGCATTGCGCAGAAGTGTGTGTGAGCGGCGTGACTCATCGAAGTAGGAGGGGAAAAGTCAAAATATTTAGTTGCAACAAAATATTCCCTTTAAGATGAATAACGTCTTCAGTAGAACTGTATATAGTTCTGGGGCATATACACAATTGGAAATTTTAGAACGAAAAGCTTTTGAAAGCTTACTCTGTACTGGGAGTGGTCCTTAATGCTTTGTATATATTACTTCCTTTAATTTTCCCAGTAATCGTGTGGGGCAAGAACTGTTATTGTATTAGGAGGAAACTGAGGCGCACAGAGGTGAGGTCAGTTGCCCAAGGTCACCCAGTAAATGCAGGAGGGAGGGAGGGAGGGGGGGGGGTTCAGACCACGGCCTTCGCACCCCAGAGCAGGGTTCCCGACCACCTGGCTTCTCTGTCAATCAACCAGGCAGTCAGCCCGAGTCTATGGTGATCAGCTCTGCCGCTCCTACGCTCCTTCTTTTAGAAAATATCTTTTTATTGATTTCAGAGAGGAAGGGAGAGAGTGATGGGTTGGCTGCCTCCTGCACGTCCTCTACTGGGGATCAAGCCCGCAGCCCGGGCATGCACCCTGACCCGGAATTGAACCTCGACCTCCTGGTTCATAGAAGCTACACCCCCCCCTTCTCCCCCCCCCCCCCCCCCGGCTCTACTGGGCCTCCTCTCAGCTCACAGGTAGTACGCTCATTTCTGAGTTGAACCTTGCTGGGGATCCAGATGAGGCATTTCTGAGGTATTGACTGAGAAGTGCACATATCCACACATGAGTATAGTACATTTAAGTCTGTACCCACGCACCCAGGACTGGGCGGGGAGAGGTTTTCAGATTTGTGTCATGTAAAAGAAAATAATACATTTTCATTCATTATTAAAGCCATTCTATGCAGTGACAACGGTCCCTTCTTGTTCATTATAGTTATTGTAGCTGACAGGTGCTGGTAAGCCCAGTAAGCACATTTTAAAAATAAAGTTGTTGGTTTCTTTTTAACTTAAAGAGAAGGCTTGTGGCTTGCAAAGATCAAGGAGGGTTTCTTTTCCCGGCTTCTTACTTTTTTCTAAAACGGTGCTAAATCTCATGCGTTTCCTGTCCCTTTTCAGCCACATCTGGGCTCCCCCACCTCTTCCCCGACAGTTCAGCGACAGCAGACTCATGCGTTTCGGAACGAAGGGCAGGCGCAGGGCTGCTTGTCTGGCTGCAGGAGGCCGGGTGGGAGCCGTTAGGAGCCGGGACCGTGTGGGCAGCGCCTGGCGTGCGGGGCTCCCGTGATCAGGAGCGCCGAGGAGGGGATTGATGGGAACCAGAATCTTGCCTGACAGCAGAGCCATCAAAAATGAGTCGTAAGGAAATAAAACCCCCGAGGATTTGACATGCTCTGCCAATGGGGGTCAGGGACCCAGGGAGAGCGGCGCACGGGCCCCGCTGGCCTTTTCAGCGCTCGGAGCGTAGGGGGCAGGAGTCACACGCTGGCCGTTGTTCAGATCCCTTGCATCCACTGGGTTGGGCAGGCGGGGCCACATGAGAGGATTGAGGCGAGATGGGTTTAATGCGCAGGTCAGGGAAAACCGCCAGAGGGAAATTCATAACAGCAGCAGCGAATGCTCTGGGCACACGTCCTGTGGCAGGTTCTGTGCTGAGCACGTCCATGTGGAGTAAGTAGTGCCGTGGTACAGTGAAGGTCCGCAGTTTGATGTGTGTCTGCAGGGCAGCCTGTGACTTGTGTACCATCATGTCTGTGCCCATTGTTAGTGTGTAGAGGGCTCAGCTCACAGCCCGGTGAGCGGAGGAGGCAGGAGTGGGTGTGAAGCGTGTCCCACACAGCTTCTCCGGACGAGCGTGGGAAACTCTGTTTGGAAACTTGAGAAGCAGAGGCGTGTGATTTGAGTGCTGGTCTTGCTGTCTATCAAGCTGTTGAGTGACTGTGAAGTCGGTGTGTCACGGTGGGGAACGTGATATAATTGAGCTGGAAAAGGACATGTGTACAAAATCAGTTGCTCAAAAATGGATGATTTTGAGAGTTGCTTTAGTTGGTAATTTTTAAAAAAATGATACACTTACAATGTTTATTGTTAAAATGAAAGCATGTAAATAAAGATAAAGATGTTTATAAAAAATCACTTGTAATATCGACCTCCCGAGAAGACACATCTGTTTTATTGGGACATACACTTCCAAGATGTTTTCCTGTGTTTTGTGTGCACATGTGTGTATGAAATATGCAAAATGGAATTATGGCATGTAAACATTTCTGTAGCCCACTTTTAAGAACTCAACAGTGGCCCTGGCTGGTTTGGCTCAGCGGACAGAGTGTGGGCCTGTGGACTGAAGGGTCCCAGGTTCGATTCTGGTCAAGGGCTCATACCTCTGTTGTAGGTTCCCAGGCCCTGGTCATGGTGCATGGTGCAGGAGGCAGCCAATCAATGTGTCTCGCTCACATCGATGTTTCTCTCTGTCTCTCCCTCTCCCTCTCCCTTCCACTCTCTAAAAAATCAATGGAAAAATATCCTCAGGTGAGGATTAACAAAATAAAATAAAATAATAAAACAAAAATGTCAACAGCGTAATGACAACTCCACCTGCTTCCATTTCAGTACACAGTCTGCGGGCATATTGTGCAGTCCCTGAAGGTGACTGCAATGCCCGCTTCCAGTCTGCCGAACAGGATTGTTATGCTGAGCATCGTTTTGCCTTGCAAACAGCAGTCTGATCCCGCCCCTGTGGCAGAGCGTTGTTTTCCAGCTGTTGCTCTGAGTGGAACATGTTTGCCTGGAACAACAGAGCATCGTAGGAGCAATTGCCAGCGTCCAGAATAAAGTGAGAACTCGGGAACGCTCAGCAGAAAGCATTTGCCGCAGGTTAGGAGATGCACCAAAGTCAACGTACACACAAAGACTTCAAAGCGAGGGGGCTTGGGAAACAGCCTCCACCATAAACCCTAAAGCTGTGTGAGGGAGCGGGAAGGGTGACAGCTCCCGCGGGAAGCAATTTGGCAACGCGCATCAAGGGCCTTAAGGGAATTTCATCTGCGAGAACGAATACGTGTGCGCCTTTTTCTGCGATGCAGTCTGCTTTTTAGTTTTGTTTGAACATGGAAACGTAGACACCCTCTTTTCATCCGTAACTCCTCCCGTCTCACTCCCTACCCGGTAGTACTTTGTCACAGATTCCAGGCATCTCATTGCCTTTTGATTTTGATTATTGTTTTTGATACAGAGTAGTTTAATTTTGAGGAATATATTCTAAGTAAAGAATCTTAAATACTGGGAAAATGTTATGCCTGACCTGTTTCTTATAGAATTACTTGTAATGGAAAAAGAAAAAAAATGAAAGCAACTGCTCAGCACTCGGGCAAAACATAAATTGTGAAATGTTCACCGGATGGGATGCTCGGTTAGAGTAAGACCTGGGCAGAGTTTAAGGTAACACGAGCAAAGGCTTGTGTTGATATGTTAAGTAATACAAAATAATTGAAAAAGTGCATAGAATCAAACACTACCTCTTCCCCCCTTTCCTTTGGCAACCACCATACTGACTTATGGAGGAAGGGATTTTTTTAGAGGAAATGCAGCAGAGAGGCAGAGGAGAAGGGACTGGGGAAATAATTTTGTTGGTTACTTAAGGTAGGTTTTCTTTACTCGTAACAACATAGTGCCGTCATAGGTTCCTCATTTGTTAAAATAGAAAGTGTCTCGTGGATGTTATTGATGGTAATTATAATAACTATAAAAACTGATCAGAATTTTTTTGAAACTTTTAATTTGAAAGATTAAGTGGAAATAATTTACATTTTAATAGACATTTACTCATGCAAAGAAAATATACAAGGAACATTTGCTCCTACAAAGCTTTATGCCAACCAAATAGTCAAAAATCCACATTTTATTTATCACTTATTGAAAAATAACGTGTATCTCGGAGATTGAAGCCGTTCAGTGGCCTGAAAGCTGCAAAAGGAAAAGCATGGGAAGTTTAAGTCCGATCTTTTAGACAAAACCCCCTGGTAGCCTGGCTTATTTAGAACTCCCTGATGTCTGTGCCGCTTCCTGACGGGTCTGAAGTTGTGCTGAGCCTTTTCCATATGTCACGGAGAACGTCAGAGGTTTGCTGTGAGGCACAAATCGGTGGGATCTGGGGACTTTCCAGTAACGTTGTGGGAAGAACTAGGGCCGTGGTCGGCAAACTGCGGCTCGCGAGCCACATGTGGCTCTTTGGCCCCTTTAGTGTGGCTCTTCCACAAAATACCACGTGCAGGCGCGCACGTACAGTGCGATTGAAACTTCGTGGCCCATGCGCAGAAGTCGGTTTTCGGCCTGGGCGAGTCTATGTTGAACAAGTGGCGTTAGAACACTCAAGGGGCCAAAGAGCCGCATGTGGCTCGCGAGCCGCGGTTTGCCGACCACTGAACTAGGGCATCTGTAAGGAGAAAAGTGTGGTTTTGCCATCTACAAAGAACACGTGTGTTACAAGCTGGTCAAACAGAACAGCCCCCGGTACCCCTGGCGGCTGCTGTGGCAGTTATGTCCGTGTGCTTCTCCTTCAGCCTCAGCGCCTTCTTCATCAGGCCGTGCGGCGGCGCTATAATTACATTTCTGTTTATGCCTTTGCATTCTTCTCCCACTGTAGCCTGGACAGATAGGTTCCTATAATTTCCTCTTTTTCTTTCAACACACACACACACACACACACACACACACACACAGATAGGTTCCTATAATTTCCTCTTTTTCTTTCAACACACACACACACACACACACACACACACACACGGAATACTAAATATTAAGAAGTAAAATTTAGCAAGAGGTCTGATTGGTGAGGTCGGTGAGGATGTAGAATAGCAGGTTTTTAAGGAGGAAAGACCTCGGCTCATCTACACTTGAGCTCGCTTTTGCACCTGCAGACCTTGAGGCCCAGGAGAACTAAGTGTTCTGGCCGCCCTGGAAGCGGGCTAGCGGTCAGTGCTGTGCATTTACAGGGGTTGCTGCCCTCCCTAATTTTACAATATTAGTGCTAAAATGCAAGTGCAACCAGGCAGGGAGTTACCACATTAATAATGATTAACTTATTGTGGCCGTGGGCGCTGTCACTGAGCAAGCCAGCTTTTGGGGACAAGTACCATTTGTCACGGGAGGGAAGAGAAAGGGAAGGCAAGCTCCCGGGCATGGGACATTAAGCCTGTGATTGCAAGAAATGTGTCAGACCCAGAGTCACGGGCCGGGGATTCAATTTTGACAATGCCACTTACGAACTGTGTGACTTTGGGCAAAGTCCTAAACTCCCCACGCTTAAGGTTCGTCAGGTATGGAATGGGAACAGTGGTGGTTGTACTTACTTCATAGGTTACTTATGAGAATCAAGGCTGTTGGGAGAACGTTCAAGGTCAAGTTCATCAACATGTATTGGCTCGTATTCTAGGCAACCCTGCAGAGCCCAGTGACAAAGAGACCATTAACACTTGTTTACCGTATTGTGAAAGCCCCAAAATGGAGAAATAAAATGTAGAGGAAACCTGATTGGGATCAGGGGTGAGTGTTCAGAGGATTAGGTTTTTAATTCGGACAAAGGTGCCCGAGTCTTCAGGAGAGACCCTTGTCTCCTGTGTCTTCAGGGAGAGAACATCTGGTTGGAGAAACCATCCTTGAAGCGAAAAGCCCGATGATCTATTGGCCGAGATGGTTACTGTACCGCCAGCCGTTTCACAAGCTGTGGAGGCTGGACTGGAAATGGGAAAAGCCTGACAGCGGTGCATCCGAGAGGAGGAGGGCGATTATCGCCTTAGGAGGGAGGCGGGATGGTTCTTTTTATTTATTGCTGTAAGCCAGCCCTGCTGCCTTCACAGCTTCCTTGCTTTCTGTTAGAGACCAGACAGCCACTTGGAGAAAGTCAAGTATGACAGGATCTCACTCCTCTGTGGAACCTAATGAACAAAATGAACTGATGAACAAAATAGACCCAGAGACACAGAAGCATGGACCACACTGAGGAACCTCAGAGGGAAGGTGGGGTGGGTGGGATGAGATCAACCCAGGAACTTGTGTGCAGAGATGCGTAACCCGGGACACAGACAACAGGGTGGTGAAGGCCTGGGGCACGGGCGGGTGGGCTAGAAGGGGGTCCATGGGGAAATAAGGAGACATATGCAATACTTTCAACAATGAAGATAAAAACATGCTCTTTCGGTCAATAAGAGATTGGATAACCGTGGTTCCATCAGGACCCCCGCCTTTTATTTTTCCCTCTGAAGGATTATTTGGCTTCACTGGGATCTTGGCTGCTGGTTTTGACATCCATACGGTCCTCGCAGTCTAGATGGGTTATCCCAGCTGCAAATATCTCAGCAAATGATGGCCACCCGGTGATAGGGTTTCTGATTGTAAGCTATTTGCCACTTATTACATGTTTTGTTTTTCTGCATTTATAACGAGGGTAGTTTATAGTTCATAAGGTGCACATTTCCCTTCCCACGTATTTGAAATTCAGGTGCACTTTAAAATAGAGGGCTTCTCAAGCTCTACTGGCCAGGCACAGTAGGAGTTCATTCATTCAGGATGTTTCTGAGCACTTACTATGGGCCAGGCACTCTTCTAGGTCCTTGGGGTGGGTCAGTGGACACAACCGTGCAGGTCTCTGCCCTTGTCAAGCTTACCTTCTTTCTACTAGGAAGGGACAGATAGATACAGTGCAGTAAATGTGAGAATTACGTGGTGTTCTGTAAGTGCTACAGAAGAGATGGGAGGACGAGAGGGTGGCCTCTTGCTGTAGTAAGCAGAGTCATACCCTGGCTTTGAATGGAAGAGTGGTAGCCACCTGCTGTTCAGATTTCTTTCTCTTCCCTTAGAACTCCAGAGACTTGGGGTGGGGGCCCGCCCCCACCTCCACCGTACCCCACCCCGAGAGATGAGTGGCAGAGAAACAGGAAGTCAACAGTTGGGTATTTTTCAAGATGGCAATAAAGTTTAATAATAAAAACCTGGGCTGTAATTTTTCCCTTCTCTATTCACCGATAGAAAATAATATATGTTGTAGGGAAATGGGCAGCAAATTATCTGAGTTCAAAACCAGGGATAATTTTGTGGAAATAACTCTTACTTTTGGAGGATTTGGGCAGCATCTGAGCCTCATGCTGCATAGCAATTTCATGACAATTTTATGTACCGCTGGTTTGTTGAGGGAATTCTAAGTTTTATCTTCTTTTCAGAAAACCAGTATAAAGAATGCTACTTTGGCAAAACTGTACATATCTTGACAGCTCGTTAAAATAAATAGTTAGCTCCTGGTTTTCAGTTTCAAATATGCAAAATGCATCCTAAATTGCCTTACTAAAGCCGATGTGTGTGTGTGTGTGTGTGTGTGTGTGTGTGTGTGTGTGTACACACAAACATACTAGAGGCCCAGTGTATGAAATTTGTGCACTTGGGGGGGGGGGTCCCTCAGCCTGGCCTGCACCCTCTTGCAGTCTGGGAGCCCTTAGGGGATGTCTCTCTGCCGGCTTAGCACTGCTGCAGAAGCGGGAGAGCCTCCCGCCACCATTGCTGCGCTCACCAGCCCTGAGCCCGGCTTCTGGCTGAGCGGAGCTCCCCCTGTGCGTGTGCACTGACCACCAGGAGGCAGCTCCTGCGTTGAGTGTCTGCCCCCGGTGGTCAGTGTGCATCATAGCGATCGGTTGTTCCACCGTTCGGTCCATTTGCATATTATCCTTTTATTATATAGGAGATATAATCTATATATAATATAATATATATATATTGTAGATTATGCAAAATTATTGATGATAAGATCCGTACAATAAGGCTCAGAATTAGACCATAAACCTGCATCTCGATTAATAGATAAATGTTGCTAAAAAGAGATACGTCTAAACTACCCCATGGGTCACTTAGTAGTGTGAGACCTCGGAGTGGTATCTCCCTCCCTCAGTCCCACAGCTCCTTAGCGACTAGATTGTTTGAAGTCTGCACGGAAAGATACCATTAGTTTTAAATTTCCTCTTATCTTCTGTTTAAACCTTGCTTTTACTAAAGTGCTTACTGATTTCTTATGCTGCTGGTGAGAGAACATGTAGGGCTTCTTTATAGACGAAGCTGCATTCAGGCATTTTAAAAAATAATCTGATGTGTCCATCACTGATGATGCTTTATTAAATCCTTCATGTACTGGTCTGTTTGATAGACTTTCTTTTTAAAAAATATTTTTATTGATTTTTAGAGAGAGGGTAAGGGAGAGGGAGAGGGAGAGAGTGAAACATCCACTGGGTTGCCTCCTGCACACCTCCTACTGGGGCAGGAGCCAGCAACCCAGGCATGTGCTTGGACTGGGGATCAGACCAGCTGCCTTTTGGTGCATGGGGTGATGCCCAGCCAACTAGCCGTACCGGCCGGGCTCCGTTTTCTTCCTTTAATACTCAATCAGTTTGCCTTGTCTCCTCTCTCCTTCCTTTCCTACTTTGTTCCCTTATTCTCTCCCTCTCCTCAATTACTCCTATTTTCCAACCTCTACCCTCTCGGCCCGCCACAGAAAGCATCATCTAATTTGAGCTCTGAACTGCACCTGCAGATGCTCACGGCGTCTCGGAGAGCCCGCTCGAATGCCCACTCTCTGTTTGTGCTTTACATAAAGTTTTCCTCATCTCAGTCTCCACCCTCCTGCTTCTCTATCATCCACCAGGCCCTCCAATGGTTCTGCTCCTCTGGAGGCTAAAGCAGCTTAAACTAATGTATGTACGTTAGTGTTTATCTATGTCTGTGCCATTTTTTTTCATCTTCCTTCCAGGGAAGTGGGGGGATTAATTGGTAGGAAGGAGGAGAGACGGTAGGGCATTTTCTCACCTGGGGGATAGCTCTCGCTGGAGCAGTTGTGCTTGTTTGTTTGTTTTTTGTCCCACATTTTCCTGTCTCAGGACAATGAGCTATGCCACAGGGTGAAGTGAAAAAGCCTCTGTGATTTCAAAGCAGATGCGACACTGGGACGTCTCAGATGATGGTTTCGCTGTGACGTTGTCCTCCCCACGGAGGCTTTCGTCTGCTCTAGTGTTCAGTGTCGTCATGACCAGGTCCAGCCAGCGCAGTCCGGCTTCTCCATTCACAGGCCTCGCTGGCCGGCAGCCATCAACCCCAGGGGGAGACGGAATGTCAGGGCACTTACCCTCCTGCTATTTACGAAGGACCCTGGTGTATGGTTTTAGGAGGCTGTGGTGTGGGGTGGGGTGGGTGGGGGTGGTGTGCTTTAGAAGCTGCACCCAGTCCTTGTCTGTTCCCACCGGCTCCATGTCCTTGGCCATTGGCTGTGGGCCATCAGCGGAGCCGGCGACACACGGGGGCGCCGCCAGCCCTGGGCCTGCGCCCGGCACGGCCGCTCCTGCTCTGAGCGCGGGTTTCCGGGTGCTTCCGTCCGCCGTGGCCTCGATGAAACTGTTCATGGGAGCAGCGGGTCATCACAGGGGTCGCAGCCAGTCCTCAGAAGGCCTGGAAACCCGGTCAACTGCAAATGATGACGTTCTCCAATCCCTCTCTAAAGCTACTTCCTGTGATTGAACCCCGCTTTGAAAAGGCAAAAACCTGAACAAGTTTTTACCCTTTTGCACTCGGATGTCGAGTGTGACTCGACACGGTTAGCATCGGTAGCAGCTCGTATGTCGAATTGTATTGAATGTATCAATAATTTGAAATATAAAAAAATCCAAATAAGTAAGTTTGTATGAAAAGAAACTCCAGTTTTTTATTCTACTGCCACGCTTTGTAAAATCTGGGGTATTTAAAAAATTAAATCCCGAGTAGAATAAAGGAATCGAGAAAAAAGCAAGCAAGTGCAAAGGGTTAACCATCACTTCCTGGTGGAAAGTGCTCCAGGGTTTTGTGTGTGTGTGTGTGTGTGTGTGTGTGTGTGTGTGTGTGGTGGCGGGGGGGGGGGGGTGCCGATTTGTGGCGCACAGTCTGCCAGTGGCTCCCCAGAAGGGACCATTCTCTGCGCCTTCCTGTGATGAAAAACTCACCACGTGCAGAGGCCGGCGCACACATGCAGAGCGGGGTTGCAGCAGGTAGTGCGAAGAGGGCCAGCACCTCTCCGACATGCGTGACGACGAGTCCTAGGTGCTGCCTCGCTCGGCAGTGCAGGTGGGGCCCGTGTACCTGCAGTGCTGTGCTCTTCACCTGTGTAACCCCGACACACCCGTGTGCAGCAATCCGGGGGAATGAGAGAGAAAATAAGCCTTTTTCCTAGAAGTCCACTGCCCATGGGCCGGAGAGACAATAGAAACCAAATAAAATAGAAATATATCAGATAAAAGTAAGTGCTAGATAATTAAAACAGTGAGATGTGATAATGGTTGCTTTAGACTAGGTGGTAGGAAGAAATAATAAAATAAAAAGACATGCTGATTAAAAAATAAAATCTTTGATAAGTGGCACAATTAAAATTGCTTTTTTATGCATCTTTCCAGACTCTTAGTTTTATACTTTAATTGCTAAGGAAACTGAGTCTGACCCAGTTCTTTGTTCTCACTCTGGATTTCTTTAAAGATCTATTTTGGCTGATTTTTATAAAAAGAATAAGTGTAGTTTTGTGCAGTGACTTAATGTTAAATTCTTTTAGTTTAATTCAGTGACAAGATTCTAAGTATAATAGCTAGGATTTTAAATAATTGGAGTGACTTTATTTGGATTTTTACACAATGAGAATTTTTTTTTTCCAGTAATCAGTGGCATGTATATCTAAGCGTAAGAAGAAAAAATTTGGAAAATAGCTCAGCTCTGTCTTAGTTAAAAATGCATCTTTATTTAGTTCAGCTTTTCTAGTTTCTTTATGAAATATCATGATGAGCGATTTTGCTTTTGTGTTCTTATGTTGTTTGGTTAATTAAAACTGTTCTTTTTATAGGGAATGGATTCCTTCCAGCTTATTATCTTTTTTTTTTTAAACTAAAGCAATTCCCTGTGGCCACTTGGGTTTTATGTCCATCATTTTGACTGGCTTCAAAATAGAAGATCCAGTGGGTATGCCACAATTTATGTAATCATCCTTATTTTAATAATTTTTAGTTATTTCTGGAATTTTACTGTTATAAGTCATTTTGAGACAGACATGTGGCTTACAGCTTTTTCTCTGTATTTTTGAGTCTTAATATAGACTGTCCAAATGTGAACTTCTAAATACTAATTCCTTTGTTGCCCAAAGAGCATAAATATTTTTAAATAAAAATTAGGAACATTTTGATTTTATTTCAAATTATAATTAGATTAGAGGCCTGGTACACAAAATTCATGCAGTGTGTCGGGGGGTGTCCCTCAGCCCAGCCTGCGCCCTCTCGCAGTCCAGGACCCCTCAGGGGATGTCCGATTGCTGGCCTAGGCCCCATCCCCGCCGGTAATCGGATGTTTCTCTTGCAGTCTGGGAACCCTCGGGGGATGTAGCAGTGCACCAAGTGGCAGGTGGCCAGGGAGGAACCCAAATTGGGGCCAGGCGCCGCGCCGCTTACGCTCATCCTGGCCCGCTGTGCCTGCTGCCGTGGAGTTGGGAGAGGCTCCCGCCATGGCAGCTGCAGTTGCCAGCCATGAGCCCGGCTTCTGGCTGAGCGGCGCTCCCCCTGTGGGAGCACACTGACCACCAGGGGACAGCTCCTGCGTTGAGCGTCTGCCCCCTGGTGGTCAGTGCGCATCATAGCGATCGGTCATTCTGCCGTTCAGTCGATTTGCATATTACCCTTTTATTATATAGGATATTCTGTGAAGGTTTTAACTGAAAAACAAAAGGACCAAAAATCACTTCTGAAAGAGAAACTATACCTCTATGATTTTCTCTAACGGTTAGAACTAGAGTTTTTATAGAGTTTGGGCAAAGTCTGATGGGCAGCTCTTTAAAAAAATTGGAACAACATATTTATCAAAGCATAATTTTAAGACTTAACTGGTCTGATTTCTCATCTCATCTTTTTTGTCTTTGTGATCCTCCACCAGTTTACGTCTTGAACACAAAGGCAGATGGTTCTTCCGCTGACCTTCCGCTGTGGCCAGTCGTTTCTTTCTCTTAGGGCCTTCCATTCATTCTACCACCATGCTTGTACGGACCTCTCACCCTCTGATTTGTTCTACTGCATTGAATGGACCTGCCCACCCGAAGATCAGACTTGAGAAATTATAGAAATGAGGGTTAAATGGATTGCAAAGAAACTTTGGGTCTGCATTCTGCACTTTGCTTTGTTGGTCACCTGCTATGGATGGATGTTAGTGTAGCATGGTCTTTGCTTACAGAGAGTTGATAGATTAACAAGACTCGGAAGTAAAATACTTTATTATGTTGGAGAAGCCCAAGACCCAGGGAGCAAGATGGCTTGCCTGTGAGGGCACAGTTTCCTTTTCTGTTGACCAGCGGGATCTTGAGAAGGTCCAAAGTGCATTGGTTCAATGATGTATGTTGTCCTACCAAGAGTTGCATTTCCTCTCTTTCTCTGGATTTTGTTATCTAACAAAAGTGCTAACAAATCCAGGCCATGGAGAGTGGAAATGTTGCATGTGGAACAGCTATTACTGAGATGGAGATCTTTTGTCCTCAGGATACAAAAGGGCCCGGTATATTTCAATTTAATAGTGTCTGTCCTTTGTTTACTGGCTGGAGTAGAAGAGGCAATGATGAAAGTATTCTTGAGCTGCTAAAGCTTTTAGTCTGTGCGCCAGCGACCAGGAAAACGCTTGGTCACATCTCCAAAAGGAAACATTATTATGTCTTAAATAAATAGTTTAAAATATTATCCCAGTACTTTTCTGAGTGATTAATTTCACTTGGCTTGCTTAATAAGGATTTTGGCTTGCATTTGGAATACCTGGTACATTAGGGAAGTTTTGGTACAAAGTACAAGAATTTTATCTATGACTATCTCTTTCATAGGCTGGCATTAGATACTCTCAGAATTATAGATCTGTTAGAAACCCAGATTTTTAAAAATTGACTTTATAGAGAGAGGAAGGGAGAGAATCAGCGATTTGTTGTTCCACTTATCTCTGCATTCATTGGTTGATTCTTGCATGTGCCCTGAGATCAAACCCTCAACCTTGGCATAGCGGATGACACCCTATCCACCTACGCTACCTGGCCAGGGCCTAACCCAGACTTAAAAAAAAAAACCCGGACCAGCTGAAAGGCATGCTTGATGATATCTTTAGCTTTCCTTAAAATTTTATAAGTTCAAGTGCTTTTTAAAACAATTTTTTTCTACCAGGAAAGAAGAGTACCAATTTAGTGTGTATATTTCGATAAAGCAGCAGTAGATTTCAGACACAAGTCATTTAGCTTATTCAGGAGGCCATATTGCAGAAATTGTGAAAATATCAACTACACCTTCTCTACCTTGTTATTCATTTCTAATACCCTGATGTCGTCTCCAATTTCACTTGTTTTATCAATGATAATGTTCAGAGCAGGGTCTCACGCGTGGCTTTGTTACTTAGGCAATAGCGGCTGGGGAACAGAATGTGACCCCTGTTTGCTGGGTGTGGCTGCAGCAGCTTCGGGAAGGCAGCTGCATCGTGACCCGTCCTGCCCGGGACTCATGTCCGCCAGGCGGTGTCCGAGCCAGGGCCGCCCTCTGACTGGCTTCGGGCCGGCGTCCTCCCCGCGGCACGATGCCCTCCCCGCTGAGATTCTGGTTCCTGGGTTGCGTGTCTCTCCGCGTGTGAGCTGACATGGCCAGGGGAGAAGCTTATGACGTCATTTGCCACCGTGATGGGTGTTGTGAGGCGCTCCGAGGGGTGCCCTCTGAGGGTGCCCGGGGGAAGCTCCCTTCTCGGACGCTCTGCTGCCTCTGCAGGCGCCGCTCAGCCGGGCGTCTCCGCGCTCAGAGCAGGCGGCTTCGTCGGGCCGGAGTGCAGTTCCACGTGAATCCGTAAATCCGGGAAGTCCTTCTTCTGGGCTCCCGTGGGCGGATCGGCGTGATGAATGGGAAATCACGGGTGCTGTGTTGATTTTTTTGGCGTTTAGCTGACTTTCAGGGCTCGGTGAGGTGCCGGGTAGATACCACCCGCTGTTCTCAGCACAGGCACCCTGCCCCGTGCCATCTGTGATCCGGGAGCTTCCCCGTCCACGGGTGGAAAGTCGGCTCGTTCAGGCTGCCCACCCAGCTCCCTGCAGTCAGGCCTTCTGTGGATGGTAGGTGAGACACGGCCAAGTGGACTTTAAAGAGCAGGCTGTCTGGCCTACGTGGCTCAGTGGTTGAGCATGGACCTATGAACCAGGAGGTCACAGTTCAATTCCCGGTCAGGGCACAGGCCTGGGTCACGGGCTGGATCCCCAGTGTCGGGTGTGCAGGAGGCAGCCGATCCATGATTCTCTCTCGTCATTGATGTTTCTCTCTCTCTATCCCTCTCCCTTCCTCTCTGAAACCAATAAAAATATATTTTAAAAAATGAAAAATAGGAGAATAGGCTGCTATTTCTGGAGATGAGAGGGAGGCATGGCCCTGTGTGTGTGCATGCACATGTGTGACGGTGTGTGTGTGCATGTATGAGGGTGGGTGTGTGAGTGTGTGTGCCTGTGTGTATGTATGTGTGCGCGCTCTGCGAGAGAGGGTCCCGGCTTCTGCAGGACCTCCAGGCGTGTGGGAGCTCAGGCCGCGGCACGGCCTTGCTCTGCACAGGTACTGCCGGTGCTGATGTGGTAACAGGACTTCTGTGTCTCAGCTCCCGTCTTACCAAAGTCCTGAGAACTGTGCCCACTTAGGCTTTTAATTTCACTTAAAAAATGAAATTTCCCTTCTCGTCCGGGTAGCTGAGAGCTCCGTGGTTAACGAGTGCCGGGTCTGAGTCCGCCTTTCTGTTTTCTGGAAATTCTCAGGCGGCCTGGCAGGGCGGGGGAGACGCCGAGCGCTGCGCTGCCATCGGATGAACCGTGTAAAGCCCTTTACAGCCTTCTTCCCGGGCAGGAAGCCGTTAGGAAGCTCGTAACCCCTCTTCAGAGGGAGGTGTTGGACTGGACCCCCCCCCCACACACAGTCACGTGTGCACCACCCCACAGGCCTCCCCTGCCATCGCTCCTGTGGGCTCATCGCCCTCCTGAGGTCACGGACAAGCCCAGCTTCCGAGCGCCTCCAGCTGCTACGTCAGGGGAAGGAGGAGAGGAAGAGTCACGTTTTATCAGATCCTGTTTTCACATCACCGGCCTGTTAGTCCCCTTTTCGTGGCTTTTCTTGTGAACCAGGAACCACGCTACCTCCTGCCCCGGTGGGAAGGAGAGTGAGCCGTGGCACCCACGGAGCGGTCCCGCCGGGCGTGGCGCGTGGCGCGTGCCCGTGGCCGTCGGACAGACTGGGGCGCCAACGGGTGTGGGGCTGGTGTCGTTCAGCTGTGGCGTGGTTTGTCGTTTTTGTGCATTTTTGTGCTTGGAAAGCCTTCCTGGAGCCTTGGGGACTGCTCTGGTTTCTAAATAAAGCACGCTGTCAATAACCAGGGTTTTCTTGGGTAAAAAGGAAATGGTTGGGCATGGCCATGTCTTGATGAAGGTACTCTATCGAAGTATTTTTAACGAAGTTCTTAGTGTAGGTTTTGCTCCTTTTACCCAAAACGCTTCTCCTTCCTTTTAGAAATGATGGGTTTGTCTATTTTACCACGGGAATCATTTTGCAAAGCGTTTCCAGGACTCTAGGGATTCACCTCAGTATTTTACACGTTCAGTTATTTTTATGTCACATTGTTTTTCCCCTCGTCCTCGTTACTTAAAAACGCGGTCGAAACAGCTATTTCTTTGGGCATTCTCGGTACTTCTTTTCCTGCTGCTTGTTGTCTTTCTCGTTTAGGGAAGAAACCAAGCACCCATTATTTATGTAGACAAGGGGGGCGGACTCACTGATTTGCGGAGTAAGGCCCTAGTTGCCCCATCGTTTTCTCTGAGACTGAAATTCGGGGCCAGGGAACAATACAGGAGAGCGCTCTCTTGGAATATTGCAAAGAAAAAGCGCAACCCGGGGATTCAGATGTGCCGTCTGCCTGCGGGACGTCACCAGCCGGGCGTGCGTGCGGGAGATGCTCCCGGGCCACGCTGGTTTCAAGAGCAGGTCCTTGCAGACGGAGGAGGAACGTCAGTGCACCTGGCCTTCGGGGTTCAGTGAGTACAGCGAACATTCCAGCAAAATAGGACTCACACCTGCAACTTAAATTCACCGTGTTTCCTGGGAAGAAAATGTCAGCGTGCTGGACTTGCCAATGGGCCTGGGCCTCAGGCCTGTGTTTGCCCTGGCGGCTGTGCGGGAGAGCGAACTGTTTTAAATCTGCATGCTGTGCTGGACAAGATTCTGGACTTCATAGTAAATGTGAAGACTCCTTCATGTTCAGCTTCGTGGAAGCATAACGTGGAGATGCCTAAGCTGATCGATAGGAAAGATTCCTTTGCCAGGTTGCTCTGAAATTTACCGTCTGGCCTGGCTCCCTCCACAGAAACGTCCCTTTCTGCTGAGGTGTTATTTGTTTTTGAAGATACATGTTTATTGATGTCAGAGAGGAAGGGAGAGGGGGGAGAGAGAAACATCAATGAGAGAGGAGCATTGATCGGCTGCCTGCATGCCCCTCCCTGGGATTGAGCCCGCAACCCTGGCTTGTGCCCTGACTGGGAATCTAGCCCTGATCTCCTGGCTCATAGGTCGACCCTCAGCCACTGAGCCACGCCAGCGGGGCCCTTTCTGTTGAGGATTTATTGACCGGGATCACTTCATTGCATCACAAAGTTATCGCTTCAGAATCTCACTTCTTTGTATCACAAAGTGATAATGTAGCGTTGTGTTACATAACAGACATTATCATGTGTCCTCAAAAATGAAATCAGGGTTTATAGTCAACTGCTTTTTTCATTAGAAATCTGTTTTCCCTGGAATCTCTGCATAGTCTTCATCGTCTGTTACAATGTGGTGTTCAGTCTTCAGAACTTCCCTAAAGGTGCCTTTGCTCCCCGACCTTTTCAGAGACCCTCAGAAGGAAACCCCTCCTTCTGCCGAGGGGTCATTTGCAGGTCCCTGTAGAAAATGGGTCTCGAGTATGGACCTGGGGCCTGAGGCCGTCGCTGGGAATTTGTTAGAGGGTTAGGGAGGTGCAGGTCCAGGGGTACGTCTGTTCCCAGCCACCCGCAGAGAAGTGGTGGAAGGATTCTCGGGCCTTTGCCCGTGAACTCCGTGAAGAGTGCTCGGCTTGGGTGAGGAGCGAAGGAGGGAGTTTGGATCTGAAAAGGGAGCCGAGGGAAACCGATCATGGCATTGGGGTGGGCCGTGATGCGAGGCGTCTGAGAGGGAGGACTTGGCAACTGAAAGAAGGTCCGATGAGTTCTGGCCCACGCTAGCTCCCAGGTTCAACAGCGAGGCTGTGCAAATGCGTGAGCGTGTGCACGGGGAGATATTTTATCACCAATGACTCTCTCTACTGAACACTAGACTGGCGGCTTTTCCTCTGTAAAGCATCTGCTCCAATCCTCACATTAAGCGTGAGAGTCAATTGTGATGGTGACATGTTGCAGGTAAGATGTCCAGAAGTAAGGCCACGTGGACTGGAATTTCCTTAAGATTTCTGGAGGGACAGAGTGCTCATTAAAGGACACGGGGCCATCCACAGCCCTAAGAAGATGTGAAGTATTTAACATACCTAAGGCTGCGTACAGCTAGGCCGTCCTGTGAGGTCTGTGCTTTGTGCTTTTAGAGCAGTGGTTCTCAACCTTTCTAATGCCGCGACCCTTTAATACAGTTCCTCATGTTGTGGGGACCCCCAACCATAAAATTATTTTTGTTGCTACGTCATAACTGTAATTTTGCTACTGTTAATGAATCGTAATGTAAATATCTGACTTTTGCTTTAAAACAGTTTTGCTTGTGCTTGGACTTGCACAGATCGCTCTTTATTTGTTAGAAAGGGAACTGTTCTTGGCCAGAGAAGTGTGGACTTGCTGACGTGGTCTCTCCACGTGGGTGGTGGTAGAGACGCGCGCACACAGAGCCGCCGGGAGAGCGGGATTCTCTTCTCCATTGTAGTACCTGTGACTGGATCGCCGGCTTAAGGACTTAGTTTTCATTATTTATAATGAAGTACTTTTCAATTTAGGGTGAACCTCAGAGAAAAGAAAATTCAGTGTCATTACTTTAGAACAATTGTACTGCAATGCACTCTAAACACCAGAACAATACAAATTCTAATCTGAAACGAGTTTCACTGTGTCCTTGCAAAGTATGGATATGACACCGAAAGGCATTCATTATACTGTAATCCCACATGTGCTGTGCTGGGCTCTGTACCAAGAAGTCACAGAATATCTGCTGGGAAGAAAGGAATCTGTGCTTTGCAAAGAGGTTCTTCAGGGACTGAATTACAACTGCCTCCCCCCGCCCCTGCCTGACCCATGGTGGGCACACGGAGGTGGTGGCATGAACTGTCTTGGAGCTGAGGGACCTCCGGGGACCGCTCTGTGACGTGGGGTATCAGATTTACTTCCCTTTACGTCATCAGAGGAGTATGTAGATTCTGGAACAAGTTTGAATCCGGATTTGTTTAAATTTGTATTAATCTATACCAAGTTTATGACTCGGAGGTTCAGATAGAGCATTTTATTAAATGAAAAAGCATCAATTCTCTTGAAGGGAGACTGGTACCTAAATGAGCAATATTTATTAAGGATTTGGGGTTCCCCTGCCTGGAGGCAAACCCAGCCCAGCCAGGAACTAGGAGTGTGACCTCCAGGAAGTGACTTCATCTTCCTGCACCTCTGACTTGGGCATCACAGTGGGCCACCCCCTGGGAGGACTGTCCGGAGCTGCAGGTTGGGAAATGCATGTGCAAGGCCTGGCGCGTAGTGAGAGGTGAGTACATGCCCGCAAATGCACCTTGAAAAGGTTTATTGTGGTGAAATGCGCATAACGCGGAATGCATCATTCTCCCCATGTTCAAGGGCACGGTCAGGGGCGTGAAGCACATCCTCACTGCTGTGCAGCCATCACCACTGCCCATTCTCGGAACTTTTCATCGCAAACTGAAAGCCCGTTCCCACCAGGAGGTAACTCAGTGGCTCCCCCTCCCCCTCCCCCTCCCCACATGAATCCCTTGTGTTCATGCTCTCTAGGCATAGAACAGCGTGTTTTTGTGGGTGTTTTTTCTTTTGGGGGGCGGGTAAGGGTCGTCACTTATCTCTTTACTTCCAGTCCTCTTAGTTAAGATGATTTTTGTTTGTTTTTAACTTTAGTAAGTCTATCAGTCAGGGTCAGCCACTGGAATATTCCAAGTTTAAATGTAGTTCTTTAATTTTCTTTAACACGACTTTTAATTTTCTTATTCAATTGAAATGTTTTTGTTTTGGCTGCCAGGATATTGCTTACATATTAGAATAACATTATTCTACAGCCATCGGGAGCAACAGCAGAGTCCATGCGCCCAGGCTGTTATATAAATGCAGCCCATTTAAAGCTTTCGTTGGGCGTTTCTGTGAAACTCGGTTTCATTGCATTCCCACCTATGGCTATGGCTTTCAGAAATGTGATTTACCATTTCCCTGATGTAATTTCAGGCTGAGAATATCTTTGCAATATAATAATGACAAATTAGGTTAGTTGAAGTGTGCCTTAACGAAGTGTAAAGGGGACGCAATGAGATATAAATAAAAGGTGCCTTAAGGGAATATGCACATAAGTGGCATTTAGCTTTGGGCATTTTTTTAATGTTTATGTCGTAAGTGCATTTTCAAAATACACAAAGTGTTTAAACATGTTGGTGTCATTTAGAACGTTCTCTCCATGGAATCTTTTTGTTTGCGTTTTCTTTTCTTAAACGGATTGGTATCGTCAGGCCCGCCTTTGGTTCCCTATATTTTGGACTCAAAGAGCAGCCGTGGCGGTGTGACTGACCATCCCTGTAACTGTGTCCAGAGCTTCGCAGGCGTTCGCAGCACAGCCAGCGGCACCCAGTGCAGCCTCCTGACCAGGAGCGCCCCTCAGAGCAGGAGCAGCATGGAGAGAGGGGAGCTTTTTTGTGCTGAGCATTGGGGAGAGGGCAGATGAGACCCGCCGCTAGCTGCAGGGATGGATTTCACATTAACCCCTTCAGCCCTGGGTCCTGTAACCATGATATAAATGGGTGATTGTATGGGGTGAAGAAACAAACATGTAGAGATAGTTAATTGGTAAACATACATGTTAACCGGGACATAATTTCCTAGCGTCAAGGGAAGATCAGGGTTTTTGTTGGAGACCTGAAACCTAGACCCAGTTGCGGGGAATCCTCCTTAAGAAAAAACACAAATACAAATTTATGTGCAACATGCGATCCTTATTTAGAATGAAAACAGAAACCACAACAGCTTACAGATCCCCAAAAAGAAGGCCAGTGACATAGTCACCACAAAACTTAGACACAGAGCATTTCGCACTGCGGTCACACTCTGTAACTACGCTTTCCTAAGTGGACAGATGTGCAGCCCTGGATCCGTCTCTATGACAACGCCTTTATCAGACACCGGACAGGTGAGTTCATCTCGCCTGCGGCCCGGCTCCTACCGCTTCCTCCCCGTGACCGAGGGCGAGGGGCCCGCACACGCGTCTCCTCCCAGGCGTGTGCTGGTCGCCGCTGCAGGTCCGCGCTCTGCAAACACGGGGTTCCCGAGACAGACGCCCCCTTCCACGGGAAACCCACCCACAGGGGAGGGCGTGTAGGGTGCGTTTCCAACACTAAGTGCTACGGACTGGCTTCCTCGCAGGGGGGAGACTCTGTGAGGCACTGATTCGGAACGGAATTGCCGGCTTGGACTATGTCACGCCTCACGTGGTCAGGGTGTCCCCCAGACTAGCTTCCAGCGCGGACATTCAGACTTGGCGTCCCGCCACCGACCTCACCCCTCCAGACTGGTCGCCACGGCACCCATGTCCCCAGGGACCGCCGCACCTCCTTCCTGTCCCAGGCGAGCTGGGGCGGCGGCAAAAGGTGGGATCCTAGGAGCCAGCTCACCCTCCTCTCTGCTGGCCCCCACGTGGCCCCCGGGGACCCGCACCATCTGACCTGAGAGGAGGGGTGCTGGAGGGGGCGCCACAGTGGAAAGGGAAAGGTTTTTACGGTTAAAACACCTGCGTTGGTGCCCCTTTTATGGAGAGGCATAATCGTGAGAACACACTAGGCCCTCGCAGCTCCCTGAAGGGGCTTGTTGAGGGAGCCGCCGGAAGCGTCAGCTCCAAGAGGCAGAGCCATGGTCCCCCGCCTGTCCCTCCGGGCGCTCGGGCCGCAGGGCCGCCGTCTGCAGGGCCTGCGTGTGGCCGCCAGCAGCAGGGGCCCGGGAGACGGGACGTGTGGTTAGAGCCTCTGAGAGCGGGCCTTTACTTTTATGCCGTTGAATTACTTGAGATGTAAGTCGTCCAAGACACAGGCCCTAGAGGTAGCCCGGTGAGGCCAGTGAGGAGGCTGGGAGGAAAAGCAAGCTTGCTAACCATGAGACTGATACCGTACACTTAAAAACGACTGTTTGATCGGAAGAGAAGAAACAACAGGAAAGTCAAATACCCCTCTGATCACCTGTCACCCAGGCAAAGGCATCGAACCCTTCAGGCCCGAGGCTTTCAGTCTTCTCCCCCGGGTCCACGAACACGCGGCCTTGGCCAGCGGCCGCCTCCCAGGGTTTTAGACTCAGTCCACCCCGGCGCGGGCTCTTGGTTTTTCATCTGCTGCGCTCGGCGGGGCCTCACTTTTTTGTCTCCTAGAGCCGGGGTCGGCAAACTGCGGCTCGCGAGCCACATGCGGCTCTTTGGCCCCTTGAGTGTGGCTCTTCCACAAAATACCACGGCCTGGGCGAGTCTATTTTGAAGAAGGGGCGTTAGAAGAAGTTTAAGTTTAAAAAATGTGGCTCTCAGAAGAAATTTCAATCGTTGTACTATTGATATTTGGCTCTGCTGACTAATGAGTTTGCCGACCACTGTCTAGAGATTTTCACATAGAAAAGCATGAACATTGACTCCGCTTTTGAGAATTATTTAAAATCTCTATTCAGAAACCCAGGACCTAGGATGTATTTTATCTGCAGATTTTTAACGTTTTGTTGTCTCTCTGCACTTTTTGGGGACCAGCACCTGTATGTTTGTTTGCTTGTTTTCAAATGGTCACTTTCAAAAATCCTGAGTAGCGCTTTTGCGGGGAATCCTCCGTAAGAAAAAACACAAGACCAAATCTGATGGGTTTTGTACTAGTTTGTGCCTTTTTAAAAAATGGGCCACGGCTATGTCATATGTGCTATTTGTCATTTGGCTTTTCAAAATGTCCAACAGCAGTTATATGCAAAATAAAGCAATTTACATTTTTATGACTACGAAACTCAGTTCATTTTTCAGAATAAACAAAACCCCCAATGACTTCTTTTAGCGCAATTTGTTGACTCGGGCGGCTCCTCAGCGTGAAGGCACCCGGCGCCGTTCGTCTTCCGCCGCTCAGTGACAAATTACCACAGACTCGGTGGCTTCGAACAACATCAATTAATTATCTCGCCGTTTGCACGGGTCAGACGTGATGCTGCTGGGCTTGGCCTGGCGGGCTCTGTGCTCACGCCTCACAGGCCTGAATTAGCTGCCCAGCCGGCTGCAGTCTCCCGGACTTCTCTTCATGCTCCTGGGTTGTTGGCAGCATCCGGTTTCTTGGGGCGATGTGATTGACGCCCCATCTTTTTGCTAGCCGGTGTCTGATCTCATTCTCTGAAGCCCCTTTAGAGTTTTGCTACGATGGCACTGCACTAGGGCCTCTTCTTCTTCTTCTTCTTTTTAAATATCTATCTATCTATCTACCTATCTATCTATCTATCTATCTATCTATCTATCTATCCCAATGCACAAAGAAGCCCAATGCACGAAGATTCGTGGGCTTTTCCTTTCCCTGGCTGCCGGCACCACCTTTCCACTCCGGCCCAGACCCTTTCCACTCAGGTCCTGGAGCCGCCTCTTTCCGCTCTGGCCCCACCTTCCCACGCTGCCCAGAGGCCCTGAGAGATGGGGGTGGGGCAGAACGCCTGCGTCCCGCCCCCCCCCGTCACATCACTTGGCAGCTGAGTATGCAAATTAACCGCCATCTTTGTTGGGTTAATTTGCATATCACTCCTGATTGGCTGGTGTTGTAGCGGAGGTACGGTCAATTTACATGTTTGTCTATTATTAGGTAAGATATTTGTATTGGTTTTAGAGGGAAATGAAGAGGGAGCGATAGAAACATCAATGATGAGAGAGAATCACAGTTTGGCTGCCTTCTGCACGTCCCACACAGAGATGGAGCCTGCAACCCAGGCAGGTGTCCTGACCAGGAGCCGATGGGCACAAAGGTGATGACTGGGACACTTCCTGTTCCTCCTTTGCTGAGAGTTGTCTGTTTGTTCTTTAAATCAGGAGTGAGTGTTGAATACTGTCACCTGCTTTTCTGCAGCCATCAAGACGGTCACATGGCTTTGTTTTTAAATCCATCAATATGGTGAGTTACGCAGATTGGATTTTAAAGTGTGAACACGATCTTGCATTCCTGGACAAGCCGTTCCTGTCCCGATGTGTTATCCTTTCTTATCTAGTGTAGATTTGCTTTGGCAACATGTTGGTCAAGATGCTTATGTCTAGACGCATGATGTGTCATGTGTCATTTCTCTTTCTGTAATGTCTGTCTGGTTTGGGTGGCTTCATAAAATAAACTGGGAAATATATTTTTTTTTTTCTTTCTCTTTTCTCCCTTTCTTTCTCCCTTTCTTTCTTCTTTCTTTCTTTCTTTCTTTCTTTCTTTCTTTCTTCTTTCTTTCTTTCTTTCTTTCTTCTTTTCTGAACAAGCTGGTGTAGGATTCGTCTCATTGCTTCTGGAATTTTTGATAGACTGTACCAGAGAAGTGTCTGGTTTTCAACTGCTCTTCCTGAGAAGACTTGTGGGTAGAAAATCCGTTTAGGGGATTGATGAAGGGCTTTTATTTTTTTTGTGAGACAGTTTTGTAATTTGTGTGTAATTTACTCTGAGTTATCTAGGATATTGGTATAGAATTGTTCATACTATTCCCTTGTTATTGTTTTAATGCCCAAACATCTGTAGAATATCTTCTCTTTTATTTCTGGTATTTATAATTTCTGTCTTTTCTATTTCCTTCATCATTTTAAGTAGAGGTTTATCATTTAAAAATATTTTCAAAAAGGCAGCTTTTTGTCTGTTTTCTATTTTTTTGATCATTTACTCTTATTTTTTTAAATCATCTCCTGTTTTCTATGTACTTTGATTTTAACTTGCTTTGCTTTTTCTACTTTCTTAAGGTAGACATTTGTTTTTTAATGATACAAATTTTCTCCTAAATCAGCGGCTCCCAAATCTGGTTGCAAGTTGAAATTAAGACTCTTAAAAAAAAAAATAGTATTGCTGGTGTCCCAACCCTACACACTGTGGTTTAGCAGTTTAAATTGATGTGGGGGGGGGCAGTGGGGTGTTTAAAAACTCCCCACGGGACTCTTAAGATGTAGCATATTTTGTGAGGCGCTGCTCTGAGAACGATTAGCTTCCCCCCACCAATGCTGATACATTGTTTCAATGTTCATTCGAGAAGTTCTTGTATTTTTCAGAAGAGTTTCCTATACTGGCCACTTTTTAGCTTTTGTTATTGTTTCCCATTGTCCAAACTGTTAGGCAGCCGGTGGTCAAACCATCCTGTGAACAGGAGACGGGGTTCCTCTCTGGTTCGAGGCCACCTTCCAGGGAGCATGGTTGTAATTGATATGGGGGCTGGTTTTCCCACATGTTTTGGGTAAAGAAGACAATATGAAGAAAACCCTTGTCACACTGTACTCAAGAGGAGTTTCCTGAGATTACAGCATCGTCCCAGCCACATTCCATCGGCAGCAGGCTGAGCCGCAGGGAGCAGGGCGTGCGTGGGGAATGGGACTTCAGGTACATTTCTCTGCCTGTGTGGCTTTAACATCTTGTAGGAAAGACCATGAAAACTTAGCTTTATTGGAGGAAAATAGCCCTCTTAAATTTTGGCCTCTGTCAGCACATTGATAAGTGCGTTCGTTGTAAATCTACTTGACAGTATAATAAACTGAACCGAACTTTTCAAAGTGAAAAAAGAAAGATATTTTTAAAACCGCCTTTGTGACTTCTTCTTTTCTCTACTGCGTATTTAGGATATATTGCTTGAATTTCAAATATTTTAGGGTGTCTCTCCTTTTCTTTTTTTAATTGATTTTTTTTTTTTTAGGAGAGGGAGAGAGACAAACATCAACGAGAGAGCAAAGTATCAGTTGGCTGCCTCCTGTACACCCCGCCCCCTACCAGGGATCGAGCCCACAATCCGGGCGTGTGCCCTGCCTGGGGATGGAACTGGCAACCTCTCAAAGCATGGGACAGCACCCAACCAACTGAGCCACACTGGCGAGAGCGCCTTTTCTCGTTTAGAAATTAATTTCTAGTTGGGTTTCATTGTAATTAAAGAAACTATTCTGAGTGGGTTTAGCACTTTAAAACTTACTGAGCCTTCTTTTTCAAGGCCTGACATGTGATGTCTCTTGGTTGATTTTTATATATTTCAGCCTTTTGGGGGAGGGTAATTTGTGTCCAGCTAGTTATTTTTACTACTTTAATTCATTGTAGTGAATGTCGTTGGTTTAAGCATGAGCATTGAATCTGGTTACTCTGAGAAGTAAGCTTTATGTTCCTGTGTGTTTTTATTTTCAGGGATTTCCAAGAATGGTTTTCTGTAGAGACCAAAAGATGACATCGGTGTTAAATTACAATAGTATCTTATAAAAAATGACAGATTTTCACAGAGGTTAAGATACCCTTTAGGTCTCTCTGTGTGTGTTTGTTTTTTGTTTGTGGAAGTTGGTGATTTCATTCATCTCATGGACAACACGTACCGGTGGTTTTAAGAATGGACTGGGACTCGGATGAGCCCATGCTGCTGGAATGCTTCTCACCATAGAGCGTGTTGAAGTATGACCGGTTACTCATGGTTACATGTTACCCAGGGGGACTGTTTCATGTGCCTGGTTCATTCCTAGCTGTGGGCTGATCATCCACACTGAACCGTACATTTATTATTGAGGCATTGCTTCTAGGCACACATTCCACTCTGAGAGAGTTAAGGGCAGGGATTCGCGTTCTGTTACGGAACGGCTCCTTCAACTTTAAATAGATGCCTCAAGTGTGCGCACGACTAGCTTGGATAGCCATCACAAGGAAGTGCGGCTTAATTATTAGTTTGGAACCTAAACTAATTACCAAGTCTCCTAATGAAAGTACCAGTGGAAACATTTAGGCAAAAACGTTTCTACATAAAAGCAATTTAGCTGACAGGAGCTTGTCAGCACTTAGAAACACTTACTCTGAGTTATAAATGGCCCATATTCTAGCCCCATTTTTATCCTCGCTGTGCATCGATCTGTCATTAGACGGAGTGCTGACGCGGACTTTCCGTCTCCGCCGCGGAGGTGCTGAAGGGGAGTGTGGTCTTCGCTCCGCTTCCTGTCCCCTCCACGGTCCGGGGGTGGGCTTTACCAGACGCCAAAACACATGGTTGTCAAACAGTGGGGTCCTGCTGATCATTTATACGAGGTACCTTAGTTTATTTTTTAAAAATATTAACTATGTACAAGGTGGCTCATTGACCAGCTCCCTTACCCAGAGCTGTCTCTAAATTTAAGAGGGTTTTACTGGAAGATACAGAAGCTGTTGTTCCAAAGTTTTCCATTTTTATTGCTTTACTGCCGTGTGAAAGTTATACCAAGACTTTAATACGAAAAAGGTCAAACACACCGTCCCCTCATCTTGTCCCCCGCATTGTGCTTCTCAGCCATAGAAGCAATGGTATGCCTTCAGGTTTGTGACACTGTGGCTCTAGACAATCTTGGTCATCGAGCGGGCGTGACAGCGTGTTTGTGTATGTTTATGCATGACGCCTGTGGAGGAAAGCTCTGTTTACAGAGCCCACAGTGATATTTTTGTAGCTCTGTGAGCACACCGACTCAGTAGATTACATCATGGGATTCTCTGTGTCTGTTTACAATAGTTAAGTCTCACCAGCTGCTGACCAAACTGTCTTAGAATGAACATACATTTGTGACTGAATTCAATGACGAGTAGAGGTCATGTTAAGTGTCATTAGGCCATCTTAAATATGCTAGTTATGGTCAACTTGCCGTATTTACACACACGGTACCTTTTGTTCTTGCTGGTAGAGAGGAAAATGCTGTTATTGAGCGTGTCAGGTAGGATGGTTTCTGAGGTACTTATTATTTTCTTAACATGTTGACCTCTATGATCTTGAGCATGTTAATTTCCCTGCATCTCCATGGTCTCAGCTCGGAAATAAGGAGGAAATAGGTCCTCTTTTGGGGGGTTAGGGTTGAAATTAAGTCGATTAATTCATGTGAAACTCTTAGAACAGTTCTTGACCGCTAGCAAACTCAGTGAACAGTAGTTATCATCATCATTATATGTTAGATAATTCAGAAATCACTTAGCCAAGTATCATTGTTGTCCCTTTTCGGGTTACATCTTCATGAAGGTAGCATTGCATCCCGTAGTGTTCACTCATGCTAAATGTAGACACCACAGGTAAGTCCTCTAGAGCGTTCCCAGGCCCGAGACCTTCGCAGTCTCACTAGTTGCACACCTCTGGCCAAGTAGCTGAGGAGTGAGCTGCGTAGGCACGGACTCACTAAGCCAGTGAGCGGAATGTCACAGCCCTTAGCGTCCTGGCTCGGAAAGACGCCTGAGGAGACACTGCCAGAAATCTCGGTTCAGCTTGTATTTAATTTGTAGAATGGTAGTTCTAGCAAGCTGCACCTGGAATGATTTTCATCTTTCTGATACTGTCAGAAGCCACGGAGGCAAGGTGAGGAGCTACTGTAGATATATGTTTTTAAGGAGCTACTGTAGATATATGTTTTTAAGGAGCTACTGTAGATATATGTTTTTCTGTTGCTCCTTGGAGTTGAGGTAACAGAAGTGATTCTGAAATTTCTGCATTGCCTACTGACAGACATTGTGGACAAAGGACTCACATTACTGTAGGTCACTGAATTAATTTAAGAAATACCAATTGACATCATTCCTTTAGGGGATTGTGGGATGCTGTTTGATATTATTGTCTGTCAAATATGAAAGTTTAGAATGAGTTTTATTTAGATGCAGGGACTTTATTTTTTATTTTCAAATTTTTAAAAAATATTTTTTTATTGATTTCAGAGAGTAAGGGAGAGGAAGAGAGAGATAGAAACATCAACGATGAGAGAGAATCATTGATTGCTGCCTCCCGCACGCCCTATACTGGGGACTGAGCTGTGACCTCCTGGTTTGTAGGTCGACACTCAACCACTGAGCCACGTCCACCAGGCTCCCGGGACTTCAGAATGAAGTGATGTGCTCTTCAAATTTAAAATTTTTTTAAATGGATCAGAAGTGGAGTTTATGGACTTTCTACTTTTCTCACTAAGTGCTTGAGTTTTCCAGGAACTGTTGTAAGTTAATTGGTTATTCCTAAATGGGGAGAAAAAAAAAAAAGAGTTCCAAAAAGCATTAAAAACACGTCAGAGTTCTGCTCCCAAGTTTTCATTTTGGGGCGAGGAGGGTCCTAATTGGCATTCTTTATGTGCCTGGTAATACATGCCTATCAGCCATTCATCTTTCCAAACCTTCGTAATACATGGTGCTTATTTTTTTTAGATACCATGATCCTTCCCTTTTTGTACTTACATTTCATCAGCTTGTGAACAATTACACAATCATAGCAACAAGGACAACTGGGAATAAGCGTGGGAACAAAACAACCATCTTTGGTGCACGTCCAACTCAGCGTTGGGTGATTGACGGGACGGGAGCGTGGGCCCCTGGGTGTCAGACTGGGCGGCCCCGCTGCTGCGTCTCTGATGCTCAGGGCCCGCCAGGCTCTCTGTTCCCATGTTCCTAGAAATCGGGTAGTCCTTCAAGAGTCTTTTGTTTACAGAGTAACCATAAGCCGTATTTTTAATCATTAGTTCGAATGAACATCCTGGGAGATATTAGAGATGGAAACTGATATTATAGTAGATAACAGACTTTCAAACTAAAGGTGTAAGGCACCTCTAGTCGGTAAGTAAATTTTTCCTAGGATGGTTGAATGCATTTTGGTAGGAAAGGTGAGGGCCGATATTACAAATTGATGATGAGATCTGGTTTACCTTTAATTAGACGTCACTGCTCGTCGTTCTGTGAGCATGCTTTTGTCTGCGTGTTCTTTGTTTTCAAATGTGAGATTGGTTCCCACTGCATCCCGTACTCTCCTCTTGTTCTGTTCTGTGCTAAATCAGAAATTCACATTTGCTAGATTGTTATCTATCGCCATGGAAATTGTTTGCTTATATTTCATTTCCACTGCAGGGCAGGCAGCAGGAGCTAATGGGCCGTGAGAGGGAAATTTGTTGTTTAAACAATGATTATCTTTTCTATGTGGCTAACAGGACAAGGGGAAGGTGCAGTTCTCCGTCACCGGCACGAGGAGGTCCATGGATGAGGGTGAGAGGCAGAATTCACCCCAAGTTTACAGCTGTCTCGCGAGCCAGAAACAGACCTTACCAGCTCCCAAGATGACATTATCAGCCCTGCTCAGCATATAAAGCTGCTTCACCACAGGAGGGCTTGCGGTGGGTTCCCACGGAGACACCGCCCCGCCTCCCTCCCGCCCTCCCATGGAGGCAGCCTTGTGGTCAGCGAGGTCCCAGGGGCGGCAGGCCAGGCGGGCTGGCTGCTCTCTGCAGCCGAGGCAGCTGCTGGCGGGGCTGGAGGCTGCTGGCCACACGCCCCACACGAGGGCAGTGAGAAGCCTGACCCTGAAGCAGGATGTGGGTGATGCGTCTCTGTCCACCAGGTCTTCTTTCTCCACGAATAGCAGAGATCCCTGCCTTTCTATCCTTATTCTAGTTAGATTCCCAGGATATTTCCCTTTTAATCAGCCAGGTGTTTCGTGAGAATTAACAGTTCACATTTTTTTAGCCGTATTCATGATAAAAGCCCTTTTAACGTCTCATTTGTTTGAGTGGTCTTAGAATTATGAGGGCTATATATTCTCTAGCCACAGGAGACCTTTTTTAAAAAATTCATAGCAGATGGAGGCCCTTCATAGAAAGTTAAGATTTCTCTTCATAGTATGGGGACATTTATGACCAACCAGTTCTTTGAAAAGAACTTTTTATTTTACAACGATTCCCGTTATCAACATCGTATTGCAAGCGCCTTGTTGTGTTTTTTGTTCTCTCTCTCCTCCCTGTCCCTTTACACTCACACGTTATTATTATTTTGAAGATTTTGGTGGGGAAAGGGGGTTGACGATGAAAGGCGTGGACACGATGCCTCAGTGCTTCTTTACTATGTTAGTATTTCCCTGAAAATAAGGACGCTTTCCCACATAACCTCCCTATAACCTTGCAAATAGGAAACTCTTCTTGATGACATATGACTGTCTAAGGCACAGACCCATTCACAACCAGCCAGTGGCCCCCACAATGGTGCTGAGGGGCCCAGGCCCAGGCCCAGGCCCGGGCCCGCGCTCTCCTATCCTGCCTGTGTGGTCTTCAGCCTGGACCCGCTCCCGCTCTCGCCTCGTCTGCCACCATCCGGATGTTTTTGAAGGGTGCGGCCAAACTCGGCGTCTCTGTTTGAGGGTACCTGACGCTTCCGCACCCCTGGGTTCCCACGGCGTATTCTGAGCAGAATCACAGCGAGGCGGTGCTGAGTTCTCGTCCGTCACGGGGGAAGGATGGTCTGGCCTCAGCTCATGCTCCCCTGCCCCAGCCTTCCCATTGCTGCGGACTCTGTTCTTCGTGGAGGATGCCATCCAGAAGGGAGACCTGAGTGTCTTGGTGCCCACTGCTGTTGGGATAGCGTTGCTTTTAGGTCTTCTCAGGGATTAAATCTGGGAAATAATAGGCTAGCGCAGTGGCCGGCAAGCTCATCAGTCCGCAGAGCCAAATACCAACAGGACAACGATTGACATTTCTTTGGAGACCCAAATCTTTTAAACTTAAACTTCTTCTAATGCCACTTCTTCAACATAGACTCGCCCAGGCCGTGGTATTTTGTGGAAGAGCCACACTCAGGGGCCAAAGAGCCGCGGTTTGCCGACCACGGACTTAGACCCAACCCCCGCACTTCAGAGAAACAGGTTCTGTTCCTGTTGGTGAAGCTGAGCGGAGTGAAGCGTGTTCTCGGAGGCGAGCAGCTTCTGCTGGCACTTTAAAACGTTTCTGATGACATGCCGCCGCCTCGGAGCGCGCCCGCGACAAGCCAGATGGCTCGTTTCTAGACCAGTTTTACTGCTAATTAAAGGGCTAATGTTTCTCTCACACACTCAAGAGCGTGAATATATTTATTGCCAAAATATTCAATAGCTGAACAAGCTAAATTGGTCCAGAAGGCCTCATTGGGTGTTTTCCATGTTGCAGAACGCTGGTGCTCACAGTGAAGCGAGCCTGCCGAATGGCCGTGTGTGGAGGCATTGATTATAAGTCTGCTGCTTTTTAATGGCGCTGTGTTAACTCAGGAAGCGAAATCATAAGCAGCAGCTACATTTTAAATGAAAATGAAGAGTCCTCTCCCTTTTGCTCCGGTGACCAGCTTCGCGGCTCCTACGTACCCAGGGCTGTCGGTCTGTATGGCGTGGACCTCGTGACCAGGTGGCTCCTATTTTGACAGAGATCCTTACCTGGCCGGGCCTGTTCAGCAGCCAATCAATATCTAATATGCTCTTTCAGATTATTTGAAGAGATTAAGTGCAATCTCATTTCGAATGTAGAAGATGTTTCTTTGTAAATGCAAGGCCTTAATAGGACAACTTATAAATATGCCGCTGGGTAAGTGGTAACAAAAAGACACATTCCTGGCAAGTGCTTTCGGATTACTTAGGTGCAATAATAAAGGATCATTTTTTCCTTGACAAGTAAATTAGCAATGATTTAATTCTTTCATGCTAGTTTATGTTGAGTAAACAAAGAAAATTTTTAAAAAATGTTATTTTTATTGATTTTGGAGAGAGAGGGAGAGAGAGAGAGAGAAACATCAATGATGGGAGAAAATCCTTGGTCGGCTGCCTCCTGCACGCCCCCTACTAGGGATCGAGCCCGCAACCCGGGCCTGTGCCCTGACCTGGAATTGAACCGTGACCTCCTGGCCCATAGGCTGGCGCTCAACCACAGAGCCACGCCGGCCGGGCCAGAAAAGTTTTTGACAGAGCAGTTTTTACTGCCTTCTCCTAATTCATCTTTGCTGTTTGTTTAGAGCCGTGGTCGGCAAACTGCAGCTTGTGAGCCACATGCGGTTCTTTGGCCCCTTGAGTGTGGCTCTTCCACAAAACACCACGGCCTGGGCGAGTCTATTTTGAAGAAGTGGCATTAGAAGAAGTTTAAGTTTAAAAAATTTGGCTCTCCAAAGAAATGTCAATCGTTGTACTGTTGGTGTTTGGCTCTGTTGACTAATGAGTTTGCCGACCACTGGGTTAGAGAATTCATAATACTGAATTCTCTGGAGAGAACAGTGGCAGTGTAGATATGGATTTTGTTTTTTTACCTAAACTTATGTGGATGTATGAGTCCTAAATTGTGTTATTCATGTTCGAAAAAATTTAACCAATCCGTCATTCAGGAAGTTGTTCATGAATGTTATTTCACCTAATAATTCCAGGCTTGAACTGACTTGCTACTTTCCTTTCTTAATCTTCACGGGCGTCCCTGTTTATCTGATGGCCAGTAGTTCGCGATTCTGTGCTAAACAGTGTTGTTACTTAGAGGTTGCGAATCTGTGCCATCTTGACATTTCTGGAATGTTCTGTCGTTGAAGGTGAAAGCCGTCTGGCCCATTGTTTTTGCTGTTAATGCTGTCATTCTTACGTGAGAAGATGCCTGGCCCTGCAGGCCCTCGCAGCGCCGGTCCTCTCCGCGGCGCTCGCACGGTGAGTGGGCCGTCACCTGGCTCCGTGAAACATCAGCGTTTCATTCCACCCCGCGGGCGGCAGGCCTGCCTGGCAATGGAACAGGCGATTTGTATGTAAATACCTAGAACAACTGTAACCCTGGAAAATGGCCGTATAATTCCTATTCTCTCATTAGGTACGTGCCGGCCCAGAATATAAATTCCCTTTGCCCGTCACTCGCAGTGGGAAGCTCACACCGAACGTGGTCTTTCTCTCCTCTAATCGGGATCTTTTCTGTGAGGTTCACGAGTAGCTGTCAGCGGTGTTTCCGTTCTCACTGTGGCCGTGTCTCACTGTGGACACATGTCACGCCTTGTTGAGTTACTCAACGGCTCGTCTTCCACCGTCTCAGCCTTCCAGTAAATACGACTCAGAACAGCCTCGTTGGCCCTTCAAAGAATATCATCTTAATTAGCCATGCACAAGTATGGGAAGAACTGTATAACCATGTCTGTCGTAATTATAGTGTGTTTTATGTGACTTTTCATCCTGTGGCAGCCTGTACCTGCTTCGGATGCAGATCACCACACCATTAGGAGTCCGCCCTAACCCGTTCTTTGCATCTGTGAAGGCCCCAGGCCTGCCAAGTAGGCGTCTGGAAGGAATTGATTTCACCTTTCTCAGAGTGCTAACGGGCCGGACATGGTGGCTCCTCCTGCACCAAGACAGAAAGAACTTGGGCTTACTAACTCTTCGCGCTGATTCAGAGAATTGATTTGTTGCTGGCAGGATTTTTGTAACTATAGATTTTTCCCCTCTCTTTTTAATTGTTGACAGTATTACACATGTCCCCCTTTTTCCGCCTGGGCCCACCTCCACCAGTCACCCCCTCCCTCTGGCCCTCACCCCACTGTCGCCTGTGTCCATGGACTATCGCATATGTTCTCTGGCTAATCCCTTCACCTTCCTTCATCCAGTCCCCTTCTCCTCCTCCCCCCTGCCATCTGCCAGTCTGTTCCATGTATCCATCTGGTTCTATTTTGCTTTAATGCAATTGGATATGATAAAAACTCTTCAGTTTTTCAGCCGGCCATTACAGTCATTGCTACGACACCACAGAGGCTGCTGGTGAAGGAAGGAGCTTGAGGGATAGAAAGGCCTGACCTCAGAGCTCCGCTTTGCCAGTTAGAACTACGGGAGGTCCCAGGATGACTTCGTTTCGCTCAGCGTAGTTTCGTTCTAAGGTTGATGAGAAAAAAGAAATTGATTCCCAGCCGAGGCCACTGCCTCGGGGAGTTTGCACGTTCTCACGTCTGTGGGTTTTCTCCAGGGATCGGTGTCTATAAGACGTGCACGTGAGGTGCATTGGCGTGTCCCCACTGTCCCAGTCTGCGTGGGTGTGGGTGTGCGTGGCCCCGTGATGGAAGGGCGTCCTGTCCTTCGTGGGGTCCCTCCTGGCGTCCTGAGAAGCCGGGGTGTGCTCTGGCCATCCGTGACCCTGAACTGAATAAGCGATGGGGAAATACTTAACGTACTGTTTTTATTCACCTTTCTCAATAGCATGCACAGCGTACGTTGATTTCAGTATCTACTATTGGAAGTGTCTGGGTCTTTCTGTAGAAGTTTGGTGATGTTTTTGTGATCAGAACTTTACTCTTGTTTATATCAATCAGCCTATGTTGAAACGAGTTTCCTTATATGTCCTTGTCCTTAAAGTCACAGTTTCAAGAACCTCCCTCAAAGGATTGTGTTTTTTTTAAAAAATATATTTTTTATTGATTTCAGAGAGGAAAGGAGAGGGAGAGAGATATAGAAACATCAATGATGAGAGAGAATCATTGATCAGCTGCCTCCTGCACACCCTCTATGGGGATCGAGCCCGCAACCTGGGCATATGCCCTTGACTGGAATCGAACCTGGGACCTTTCAGTCCGCAGGCTGACACTCTATCTGTTGAGCCAAACCAGCTAGGGCTCAAAGGATTGTTTTGAGAAATAACTGAGGTAAACAAGGCTTAGTAAGTACCAAAAACTGTAGACTTTATTATTATAATAAAAGTCATAGATTTTTTTGTCCTAAATATATTTAATTTTCTGAAAATTTTGTTTATCTACTTTTGCATTTGTGACAATTGCAAATTGTTGACTAATTGGATAAGTGAGCCAAGCTGTGCACTTTTTGTAGCTACCTTAAGGCCAATGTAATCAGCACATTGAAACACATTTAATAACATCGAGTTGAATTTGCATGGCTTCAAGGTATGAGATGATTGTCATGAAATTTTGCTTATTTTCTGACATAATTGTTCTACACTATCTGCAAAACTAAATTGTAAACAAAAATTAATGAGAAATTATTTTTCGACTTCCTATATAAGGTATGTAAAAATTTCTTTTTCAACCATGAAATGGTTGTTGTATGTTTAACCTGACATATTTTTGATGGATGCCCCCTACTCCCCTTGATTTTAAAAGAAAAATGGATAAATGAAACAACTATTCATGGAAGAAGGATAAAATTACTTATGGTGTAGTCATATTATATAGTATTATGCTATTAAGGCATATTTGTATATGTGGATATATAACTGTATATGCATAGAAAGATGGGTTAGAATTTATAGCAGATTGCCGAGTTAATCCTAGAGAAAGGACTGGAGCAGTTTCGAGTGTATGTCAAGTAGCATTTTGTGATTGCAAGCAACCGAAACGGAGACATCACCTAAGCAAGAAAGGGAGGATTGATTGGATAGTGTGGGTACACACAGAATTGCAAACACAGTTGAATAAGTTGGCCTCAGGAAGCCCAGAAGAGAAGCTAGCTGTATCTGTGGCAAGGGTGGGGTTTGGGGAACAAGGGTGGGGTATGTGACAGCCCTTCTAGACTGTTCACAAATGAAAGGGTGCGGGCACAGAGAGCCTCTCAGAGTTCCGCTACAGAGGTATGCTCTCCTTCTTATGTATATTAGAGGCCCAGTGCATGAAATTGGTGCACAGGAGGGATCCCTCAACCCGGCCTGCACCCTCTCTAATCTGGGACCCCTCGGGGGATGTCTGACTGCTGGTTTAGGCCCGATCCCACTGGCAGTCGGACATCCCTCTCACAATCCGGGACCACTGGCTCCTAACCGCTCACCTGCCTGCCTGCCTGCTTGCCCCTAATCACTCTGCCTGCCTGCCTGATTGCCCCTAACCGCCTCTGCCTTGGCCCCCACCACGTGGCTTTGTCTGGAAAGTAAGCCAAGCTGTGCACTTTTTGTAGACACCTTAAGGCCAACGTAATCAGCACATTGAAACACATTTAATAACATCGAGTTGAATTTGCATGGCTTCAAGGTATGAGATGATTGTCATGAAATTTTGCTTATTTTCTGACATAATTGTTCTACACTATCTGCCAAACTAAATTGTAAACAAACTGGCTTTGACTAACTGGATAAGTAAGCCCCACCACGTGGCTTTGTCTCCTTGCCCCTCCTGAAGATTATTTTGTTTGATGCTTTTCTTCTGTAGCTTTTGTCCAGTCTATCTAGTCTAATTAGCATATTACCCTTTTATTAGTATAGATATTTAAAAGTAGCTTTATTGATGCCGAAACTGGTTTGGCTCAGTGGATAGAGCGTCGGCCTGCGGACTGAAAGGTCCCAGGTTCGATTCCGGTCAAGGGCATGTACCTTGGTTGCGGGCACATCCCCAGTAGGGGGTGTGCAAGAGGCAGCTGATCGATGTCTCTCTCTCATCGATGTTTCTGACTCTCTATCCCTCTCTCTTCCTCTCTGTAAAAATCAATAAAATATATTTAAAAAGAATAAATAAATAAAAGTAGCTTTATTGAGATTTAACCCATAGTCACCCATCTGAAGTCTATAATTCTGTGGCTTAGTATATTCAGAGTTGTGCACTTATGAGCGCAATCAGTTTTAAAACTTTTTTATTACCCCAAAGAGAAACCCTTAGCCATCCGCCACAACTGCCCCACCCCCCACTGCCAGAGCCTGGTAACCACTATTCTGAATATGTCATATAAATGCGTTTATACAATATGTGGTCCCGTGTGACTGGTGTTTCTTCGCTTAGCACAGAAGTTTTCCAGTTTTATCATGGTGTGGCATGTATCAGCACTTTATTCCTTCCTGTGGCTGAATGCTGCTCAGTGCTGTATCTACCACATTTATCTGCCCGTCAGTTGATGGGCATGCAGATTGCTTCCACCGTTGGCTATTGTGGCTAACGCTGCTCTGGACGTTCAGGCACACGTTTTTGTTTGAGTGGCTGCCTTCAGTTCGCTTGCGTGTATGGCCTGGGAGTGAAACTGCTGGATCCTAGGTAACCCTTGGATTGAAGCCTTATGAGGAAATGCCAGCCTGTTTCCAAACGTGGCTGCGCCAGCGCGCACTCTCCCCAGCAGCGTCGGGAGGCGAGTGTCCGTCTCTCCACTCTGTCCGTCCCAGGCGGGGGCGAAGGTGGCATCTCATTGTGATTTTGATTGGCATTTCCCTGGTGGCTAATGATGTTGAGTATGTTCTCTCTGCTGATTGGACATATGTATATTTTAAAGTAGTAAGATGATGATTTTTTTGTGTTCATAATTTGTGCTTTGAACTAACACATGTCAGATGTGTCCATGTTTTCTTCCCATTATGCATCTTCATTCTTTCCTCCTCCTCATTTCTCTGTGAGCCTAGCATGGCACCCATAAAAAACAGGGCTCCGAGAAGGTAAGTACTTGCCTCCAGGTCCCGGAGCTGGTCGGGGGTGTAGGATTTGAGCATGGGCCGCTGTAAACCCAGAGCCTGGTTTCTTAAGCATGACGCTCCCATGCACCACTGTTCACGCATGTTCTCGAGTTTATTGCATCCCTCTCGCTGCTGCTGCTGGAGTGGTTTTGTTTGGCCTGCCTCCATCAGCTCATGGGAAGTACATTTCTAAGGGACCTCAGAGGTCATCACGTGTCACTGTCACCAGATGTAGGAAATCCATCTGCAGGTTCGCAAAGGCCTGTTGGTTAGCCAGGATCGAACGCGCTTTCCATCTGCATCAGGATCAGCCGGGCTGTTTGTGGAAATGGCAGGGTTCCAGGCTTCGCCCTCGATTTCATGAATGAGCCAGATGAGTACCAGGCCGGGAAACGGCACCTCAGGCCAGTGGAATGCGAGACCTCCCTACCCCTCCTGACGATTATTTTGTTTGATGCTTGTCTTCTGTAGCTTTTGTCATGGGATCCGTCTGTGCTCTCTGTAGCAGCTCTCAACACCGACTTCCTGGGATGCTTGATGTCGCTAGTGTGCAGGCCCAGCGGGCTTCAGTCTGTGGTCTCCATCCTGGGAGCCCCGCTGAGTTCACCCCGTAGCTAAGAATCCTTGCTCGGCACCTCCTGGGGAGGGGGGCCGGCCCCAGCTCTGCGCCGTGCCCTCTGCTGCGTGACCCCTGCTCGGAAGGAGGCAGACCCGGGAGGACTTTAAGCGTGAGCGGAAACGGCCAGGCTTCCTGGTGGATGCCGATGTCATCTCTGCATGTCTGCTGTGAAGGTCTCACCGTTTCTTTCCTCTGAAAACAGAAGCCAATTTCCCTCCGATGGCGTGTGAGAAGTTTATGAACAATATGACGGCTTCAGCTAACTCTGCACCATGACCCACGCCTGTTTTCTCCCTGGACGGTCAGGCTGGGAGAGGGTCCTCTTAAAGGGCCAGACGCGTGTTCCGTCCCCGTCAGCTTTTGACTTATGATCAAAGCCGTTTTACTTGCGTCTTTACCTGTTGGGCTGTCAGGGCTGGGCTGTCCTCAGGTTCTCGCTTGGCGGGAGCCGTGGGGGGCTTTGTGGCCTCGGTTATAGTGAGAGAGGCGGGAGCCGGAGGCCAGGCTTGTGCGCCAGGGGCCCGGGATGGTTCTGTCTAAGGGCATGATGGCGGGCTGGTCATCTTGTAGAATGAAGTCCTGGCACTTTGTTTTCGAACGCTGGATTTCTGTCCCCCGAGAACCGCTCCTGCCACTGAGTTCTACAGCTTTTTGTCGGCCATTCTCCTGGGATGTCATTCCCCCCCTCCCCCCCATTCATTGTCTTACTGTCGTCAGCCTGGTCCAGGAACTCACCAACGTCAGAATGATCAATACCAGAAAGGTTACAGGGGTCAGAGGTGAATTTGTTATGGGAGCATTCACTTGATTCATGCTAATGTGTGGTCACCAGGTTACCAATTTGCATTTTTCAACGTTCATTGATGGGCTCCTGGGACCGTCACGCTCGCTGGAGCATGTGAGCACATTTGGGAGACCTGGGGTGGGCTTGGGCGGAGGCCAGCTCTCCTCACGGGACCTGCAGGCCCTGAGGAGGGTGTGGTCTCTCAGGAGGGGGTCCTTACTGAAGGCTGAAGCGTGGGAGCAAGCCTCGCATCAGAGAGGGGTGCGCCATACTTGCCTTCATGATTAAAGAAGCAGGTGGGGTTCGTGAACACACCGAACTACCCAGCAAAGGAGAGACAGACTCATAGTTTGGGGTGACAGTTTGGGGGTGCAGGGATTTCAGCCGAAAAGAAAATGAAAGAGAGAACTCATGGACATGGACTACAGGGTATAGAGGGGGATAAGTGGTGATGGAAAACTTGGGAAAATAAAGCATTTTTTAACTTTGTTTTGATTAAAAGTGTTTTTCTTTTTTTAAAAAAATATGTTTTTGTTGATTTTTAGAGAGAGGAAGGGAGTGGGGATAGAGAGCTAGAAAAATCAATGAGAGAGAGGAACATCATTGATTGGCTGCCTCCTGCACGCCCCCTACTGGGCATCAAGCCAGCAAGCAGGGCATGTGCTGCAGGGGCCCGCAAACCAGTTGTTTTTTGTTTTTGTTTTTTTTTAAAGCACAAGCCATTCTTGTCTTGGGTGAGTTCCTTAACTTGAAAATGGGTTCATGTCACTGGCTGATGTACTTCCCCAGGTTTCTGTCCATGCCTGGGGGCAGGTACCTTACTCCGCAGAGTTCATTTGGCACAAAATATGTGGAATGCAATCTTCGCTTGTTTTTCTCTTTTGCCATTAGAGTTCCTCCCAGCCTCGCGCTCCAGCCCGGAGGCACTTCCTTCCGTTCCCAAATGCACTGGGCAGTCCGTCCGCCGTGGGGGCTGAGAGCATTAGCAAAGCTCGTGAGGAAAATGGTCAGGAGCCGACATGGTGTGATCTCTACCCCGGAGCAGGTTCCCGGGGCCCGGGAGCATTGCCTCTTCTGCTCCCCCTTCCTCGGAGGCCTGGAAGGCAGTTTTCTCTCCTTAGTGCGTTTCTCCATTTCAACATGTTTACTGCTTGCCGGGTGCCAAGTGTAATTTACAAGCATCATCTCACCTGGTTCTCCAAACAACCCCAGCCCGTCCTTCCTCACGCCACCCCCTGACCCCCCGGCCTCCCGATGGTAACTTCTTTGACCATCTCCCATTATTTTTCCTTTTCATAGAAAATGTGTTAGTTTTCCTTTCCCTGATTTACATTTTCAGTTAAATTTATGAGATGTTCACTCAACAACCACCCACTCGTGGGAGGCCTGTGACCTCCCTCTTCCTCTAGACTCTAGAGTCTTTCCCCCCCGCCCCCCCCATCATTTATGTCCCCTTTAAGTACTTTGGGGTAAGTCACTTAATCCTCTGGACTGAGCATGGGATAACTTTAGGCCCCTTTCCCCAATAGCGGAAACCCAGATGAAATCAACACTTGTCACTCTGGTCCGCTTTGCTGTTCAGCCTGCACGTGTGGGTTTCTGTGCGTTTGTGATCTCGTGACCTGGAAACAGGAGGTGAGCCCGGGAGGCATTCTGGCTGCTCGTGGCATTCCTTCCGTGTTGTTTCTTTCGTGTAAGACCGGTGAGTCCTGCCATCCTCGCTGTGCTCACCATCTCCGGGGAGTTTCTGGGGAGGGAGCCGCTTCTACAGCTTCAGCGTTCGTCTCTGCTGCTCCCCGGCCCCTGCTCTCACCCTTTTCCTCCTTAGGAAGCAGAACTTGCTTTGACTAAAAAAGAAAGCAGCTCCTCCGAAGGGATGCCAGGATCCGTGATCATGTGAAAGCTCCTGGGCTGTCTGTTTACACCTTTACTTATTTTTAAATTAATAGACTGTATTTTTTAGAGCAATTTTTAGTTTATAGAAAAACTGAGCAGAAGAACAGAGAATTCCCATATATCGTCCCCCCTCCCCATACACAAAGTTTGTCCGATTATTATTATTTTTAATACTCACCCAAAGATGTATTTTTTTCATTGATTTTTTAGAGACAGTGAAATGGAGGGAGGGAGAGAGGAAGAGAGAGCAAGAAAGGGAAAGAGACATTGATGTGAGAGAGACACACGTTGATTGGTTACCTCCTGCATGCACCTTGACTGGGGCTGGGGAGCGAACCTGCAACCCAGGTACATGCCCTTGACTGGGAATCCAACCCTCCGGATTGTGGGTCAATGCTCTAACCACTTAGCAACACTGCCCTAAACATCCCCTATGCTCCGACGGCTCATCCTCCACCTCTTGGATCCTTGTCAACTACTGAGCATGCCCTGTCTCCATAGTTTTGCCTTTCCCAGAAGGTCACTTGGCTGGATGCGTACAGCAGGCAGCCTTTCCCCTTAGTCATCTGCATTTAGGGTTCCTCCATGTCTTTCCATGGCCTCAGAGCTCATTTCTTCGTAGTGCTGAATAGCATTCCACTGTCTGGATGCACCACAGTTTATTTATCCATCACCTGCTGAAGGGCATCTTACTAGTAGTTGCTTCTAAGTTTTGGCGATTATGAATACCATCGGTATAAACATTTGCGTGCAAGTTTTCGTTGGGGACATATATTTTCAGCTCATTTAGGAAAATACAATGAATGTTTACACCTTTTTTTTTTTAACACTTCAAAAGAATGACTATGAATTTTTTAGAGCTCTAAAATAAACGATAAAGATAGAAAACATGCTCATTAAAATGATTGTAGGTGTTTGATTCTGAAAACTATGTTGTGAACAATGGAAACCATTTTGGTAATAATTTGAAAAGCAATTACTTTTTGAAAATTATTATTGGCTTGGAAATAAATGCATATTTTGGATGAAAAGCTGTTATAGAAATTAAAAGAGGCCCACAGAGCTGTTGTAGAGACATCCCAGAGCTCACAGGCATGGTTTCTGTCAGTGTTTGTATTTTCTTCCCACAGAAAGGTTTTACTTATCTTTATTTTTAAAAAAAATATATTTGATTGATTTTTTACAGAGAGCAAGGGAGAGGGATAGAGAGTTAGAAACATCGATGAGAGAGAAACATCAATCAGCTGCCTCCTGCACACCCACTACTGGGAATGTGGCCGCAACCAAGGTACATGCCCTTGACCGGAATCGAACCTGGGACCCTTCAGTCCACAGGCCGACGCTCTATCCACTGAGCCAAACCGGTCAGGGCTGGTTTTACTTACCTTTAAATAAAGCTTGGTTATATTCTAGCTCTCAGGGAACTGTGGTGGTTTCCAGGAGGAAGACAGGCTGGCTCTGAGGGCCTGGGCTGGTGTTGGAGAGCTCATGAGCACCCTGCCCTTTTTCGGTCAGGTGCTCATGGTGCCCCGAGTCAGCGTGAATGGAGCGCCAAGTGTCTACAAGCAGTTAGGGGGCGATCAGGCCGGCAGGGGAGGGAAGTTGGGGGGGATCAGGCCAGCAGGGGAGGGCATTTGGGGGCGATTGGGCCGGCAGGGGAGCAGTTAGGGGGCGATCAGGCAGGCAGGCAGAGGTGATTAGGGGGCGATCGGGCAGGCAGGCAGAGGTGGTTAGGGGCGATCGGGCAGGCAGGCAGGCAATGGTTAGGAGCCAGCGGTCCCAGGTTGTGAGAGGGATGGCTGACTGCTGGTTTAGGCCCGATCCCACAGGGGTCCCAGATTGGAGAGGGTGCAAGCCGGGCTGAGGGACCCCCCCCATGCACGAATTTTGTGCACTGGGCCTTTAGTATTTTTATAATGTTTTAATATGTTGCCTCTTCTCTATAGCTTTTTCTCTGTCCCCAAACAGAAGTCATTGCTTCTTTGGTGGATAGTCAAGGTTCCATCTCTTTTCCAGCATGTACCACATTATCTTGAGTTGGTTTCATGACTCTGCGCGCCCTACAGCCAGGAACCAATTCTTATTCCTCTCCGCTACCCCAGAACTTAGCTAGTGACTGACATGGTGGAGGGCACTTCCTGTGTGGAGCGGGGGTGGCAAACAGTGTGCACAAGCTCAGGTCCAAGGCGACAGAGCTTTCAAGAGGGACAGCATCTCATAGCATTTTATTTATTCATTTTCATAGCATTTTGCATATGGTGAGGACTTGGTCCATGTGCATGTTGAACCGCTCTTCTTGGAGATCTGATTTCATGGTTATTAATCTCCTTGGTTTGAATCACCTTTTGAGGATGGCTTTGCTTTTTTGTTTTGTTGTTGTTAATCCTCACCCAAGGATATTTTTCCATTGGTTTTTTAGAGAGAGTGGAAGGGAGGGGGAGAGACAGAGAGAAACATCAATGTGAGAGAGACACATTGATTGGTTGCCTCCTGCACACACCCTGACCAGGGCCAGGGATCAAGCCTGCAACCTAGGTACGTGCCCTTGACCAGAATCGAACCCAGGACCCTTCAATCTGCAGGCTGACACTCTATTCACTGAGGCAACCCAGCCAGGGCTGCTTTTTCGTTTTTAATGAATTCAGAGTAGTCTTCTGTGGCTGTCTTGGTTTCAATATTAAAACTCCTTCTGACCTCCTGACATGACTTCCTGACGGCTATTTAGATTCTCGCCAAGGGATGGGTAATGCCAGTTGGAAGAATGTTGACTGACGTCCCCACTAGTAACTTCAGATCTCGTAGGAAAATAGACCCCTCATGTTGCTGTGGGCATATTCCGGGGTGAGTGCACCAATCCACCACATGCAGTTTTAGCAAGTCATGTCTGCCAAACTCATCAATGAGTTTTAAAAGAAACGATTTGTTCTCTTGGACTTGAAACTTGTATGTAAGGCTGATATTTATACCACATTCGAAAACATGAAGAAAAGTACATTTCAGGAAAATGTGATATCAGAAAATGTAGAAATCTATAGAAGATGCATTGCTTTGCCTGCGGATCTTATAAATATAATGGCATTTACTGGATATTAAATTTTAAACTTTTTCTTGGGGATAAATCTTCTGAGACAGTGATGTCACCTTCTGAGGGAAACAGTCTGAAGGGATTTGATGTCTGTTTATCTGTCACGCTAGAAACTACCATGCGATCTGATTTGTATGAACAACAATATTGAAGGAGAACGGGAATACTAAATTCAACAATCATCCGTGTGTTCATTTCTTGAAAGAAGGTGTATGTTACTGGTATCGTCATTAGGAATCGCCTCTCTACACGACATGATATGTTAGAAGCGCAAGTGACCTCGCGGTGTGAGCCACCTCCTTAGAGGTGAGGGAGGAGGAAGATGGAACAGTGGCCTGAACTGCCTTCAGGCCGAGCGCAGCTGTGGGAGCCGCACGCATCTCCGCGCTTCAGTTCTCCACCTGCGTGATCTCCATGACATCAAACCAACGGAGAAGGGAAAGTCATGGAAGAAATGCTAAAAGCAAGGATACCAGCCTACCCCCTTATGAAATTCGTTCAAGGGGCTTGGCCCTCGCAGTCATGACGGCTTGCCTCGGCCCTCACAGCCCTGGCTTTGTCTGGAAGGTCGTCCGGAAGGACGTCTGGAAGGTCGTTCGGCTGTCCGGTCTAATTAGCATATTGCACTGTTATTATTATAGATATTTCCTCCCATGCAGCTGTCACCTGTGTTGTTGCTGTTGCTGGGAAAGAAAACAGGCTCTGGCTGAAAAGCAAGAAGGGAATTTATGAGAGGTGTCTGGGATGGGAGGGATTTGGGGGGCGGGATGAAAGGGACTGGGGTGATGGGAGGGCTCCTGTGATGGGAGGGGCCGGCAGAGGTGTGCTTGGAATAGAGAAGAACCAGGCAGGTCCGCAGGTCGCAGGAACATGGAACAAACATTGCCAGGCCCTGCTGCTGACGTGAGTCAAGTCTAACCACGTCTTCAGCTCGTGCATGGACTCCCAGGGCCTGTGTCTGATGGACTAGGCCTGGCTCCTGTGCTCTCCAGCCTGGAGCGGGGAGTGAGCAGGAGGTTTCTGGAAGCAGCCTGCAGGGGACGGCTCTGGTGTCCAGCGTCGGAGAGCGTGCCTTTGGGTGTATGCCTGCACCAGGGCTGCCCGTGGAGGGGGACATTCCCTGGAGGGAGTTGGGCTGATGGAGAGCGGGGCTGGATGCCAGGCGGCTGCAGGGTGACACGTGGCCACTTCATCCACCCTCCGTGGTCACACGGTCCCGGAGCCTCTGTATCAAACCGAGTCGCCTTTTTGGGACAGCACACTCAGCATTTTGAAGTGTGGGGTCCGCTGGTGTTGGAGATGGAGACCGCTGGCTCACCTGGGAGCACTCCCTGCCCCCTGGCCCCGGTGCTGTCCAGTCTCCCCGGCTGTTCCAGGTGAGCAGTCCCTGGGGAGGCATCGGGAGGCCCGGTGCAGTGTGTGCCTGCTGACCCTGCTCCTCTGGCTTCAGCACCTGCTGACCATTCCCGCCGGCACCAGGTGTCCTGTGGTCGCTGCATGGTGACGGTGCCCTCAGTGACTGCTTCTCCCGGCTCCAGCCTCTGCCCCTGCCCTGCCCCTGCCCCCCTTCCTTCTAGCTGCATTGGTGGCCTGTTCCCCCATCACTGCTGGCTCTGAGCCCTGTGCCGTGCCTTCTCACCGCGCCGCCTTCCTTTCTGGGGTGACGAGGTCCCCGGCTCATCTCCCACCTCTGTGCCCAGCCTGGCATTGCCGTGTTTCCAGGGGGCCGTGGTTCTTCCTGGCGAGGAGTGGCGTGGGAACCCGGCACGCGGGGGCGGGCTGGCCACTATTCTCACTGATGGACTGTGGGTGCGGACCTGTGGCTGAGTGAGTTCTCCCTTCCTCCTCCAGCAAACGGGTTATTTATTGAGTTTCTCTGCCTCCTGTTAAGGGGCATCCTTCACTCCCCGTGACGCTTTCAGTCTCTCCGCCTTGTTTCTAGTCCTGGCTGGGTCTGTGGGAACAGCCGCCCTGCGTCTCCTGATGTCGGGCCTCCCGCAGCGGGGCTGTGTGGACGGACACGGCCCGGTGCGGGATTAGTGATGGCACCTGTCACAGCAGGTGAAGTAGGGCACGGGGACGCGGGCTTGTGGAAAAGGATAACGCGAAATGATTTTCAGTCAATAAAACATGCATGATACCAGGTTGTGTTTCAGAAGCCGCGCGAATTCAGATGAGCCCTGGCTGTTCTTCACCTACAGAAGCTACGAGACTGGGGACTTGCAAAGGCTGCCCCAGGAAGTGAAGGTTATACCGAATTAATATACAGGCTCAGAGCCGAATGGCTAGGACCTTCTCATTTCATGTTCACCCTACTTCTTTAGGCATTTCCTGATGGGTTAAAGCTCTAACCACTCGAATTTTTGCTATATTGGATGTTATTTTAATAAAAATAATCACTATGTAGAAAATGCTTATAGTTGATACAAAATACTCCACATGCATCCATAACTTGATACCACTGAGCTCCATGACCTTGTAATTATGATTTCATTAATATAAAGAAATTGTGGCTGGTATGGTGCCATGGTTGAGCGTCGACCTGTGAACCAGGAGGTCACCATTGGATTCCTGGTCAGGGTACATGCTGGGGTTGCAGGCTCGTTAACTCAGGGTGCGTGCAGGAGGCAGCTGATCAATGATTCTCTCTCTCATCATGGATGTTTCTATCTCTCTCTCCCTCTCTCTTCCTCTCTGAAATCAATAAAAATATCTATCTATATAAAAGGCTAATATGCTAAGTGTCCGACCGGGTAATGACATCACGTAGCAACGCCTGGCTTCTTCTCCCTAGCAACTAGCCTCCTTGCAGTTTCTTCAGCCCAGGAACATGACTTGCTTTATATCTAGGTGCAAACTTTTCACACTTTAACCAAATGTCTGTGAAGCGTTTTCCTGTGCCTCATCTCATTTGATCCTCACAGAAGTCCTGGAGTAGGTAGATAGGAGACTCTCTTGAATCCTATTTTCTTTTCATTAGCCAGAAAACAGAGATTTAGAAAGCTTAGAAACTTGACCCAACTGAAAAGAAGTAAGAAATGGTGGACCCTGAAAATGACTAAAGGTTTACTCACTGTGTGGAATACAGTCAAACACTGCTGCAGTTAAATATTTTACCCTTTGTTCTCCCTGCGTGATCTACAGTAATAATCTGCTTTGTGTTGATATTTACTGCTGTGTTGCTGACAATTACCTGAAAGAGAAGTTGGGGTGCTTTACTGGGCTGGAAACAGTTTAGCTACATCAGAAAGCAGGTTTAATTAAGCAAGTTTATTCTATATCTATAAAAGGCTAAGTTGACTCGTGCATGTGCGATACATATAAAGCTCCTGCTGGTACCAACTGCACACATGTTTTGATCTCTCATTGTCAATCATGAATTTGGTTGACACTTTGATTATAGAGAAAGGGCGAATAGCGATATTAAAATATTTCTTCTAATTAATATCCTTTCCATGTGTATGAATTCATGCACCAGGCCACTAGTCCTCTATAATAAAAGGCTAATATGCAAATAGAGCAAACAGCGGAACAACCGGAACAACTGAACAACTGGTCACTATGACGTGCGCTGACCACCAGGGGTGTGTGCAGAACATGGTGGGCGTTGGCCGCGGTGGGATGGTGGAGCAGGTGAGTGGGGGCACCAGACCAAGGCGGGGCACTGTTCGCTGTCATTGGGGTGAGCATCTGGTGGTTACTGAAAATTCTTTGCTCCCACGCACCGTGGTCCCGCCTGGTGCTCGCACCTACTGCCAGCGCTGGCCCCGCTCACACCCATAGCCGGCGCCGGTCCCAATCACTCCATTCTGTCAGCGGGTATGAGTGGGGCATGCGCTGTCAGCGTGTGGGAGTGACGGCGGCAGGAGCGGGGCTGCTGGCAGACAGGACCAGGGACCACAGTGGGAGGGGCCCGGTGGGGGCGTGGAAGGTGGGCTGAGACCTGCCCCTGTGCCTACCACAGCCTCTTGGCCCACGGTTCCTTTCAAGTTGCACGAATTTGTGCACTGGGCCCCTAGTATATATATAAAAAGAAACTATGCCCTTTCACCAAAGTTGCATAGCCATGTTCTGTGTATGTACCTACACTCTGCCTATTTGCAGAAGAGGAATCGAGGCAGATATTAAAAAACAAACAAACATGAGAACTATCAGAGGACATAAAAACAGCAAAAGTGTAAGAGCACAGGAAAAGCAAGTATGCCAGATGTAAGAGCTGTTACAGTTTTCATGGTTAAGAGTTAAATTTTATTTTGTTCAGTCTGATTCTGTGTTCATCACCTGCTTTATGCCATTAATTTTATTGTCTATTTAGGAAGACATTATTTGAATATAAAATTATACGTTCTGTGGGGACACAAAGAAAATAAACATTGCCCCGTTGTGTGTGTGTGTGTGTGTGTGTGTGTGAGAGTGTGTGTGTGTGTGAGTGTGTGTGTGTATGAGTGTGTGTGTGTGTGTGTGTATGAGTGTGAGTGTGTGTATGTGTGTGTGAGTGTGTGTTTGTATGAGTGTGTGTGTGGGTGTGTATGAATGTGTGTGAGTGTGTGTGTGTGTGTGTGTGTGTAAGTGTGTGTGCAGACAGAGAGATGAGACTAGAGAGGAAAAGAGAGTTTACGATACTAAGAGCTGTGAAAGGACGGAGTGTCCCTTCAACCTGAGGTCGTCAAATTGGTACAGGATTGCTTTGCGGAATACACGATTGATTTTAAAGCAATCAACTTGTAAGTCCTCAGTTTCCATACGCTTTCCTGAAATTGGTCCACCTGAGCAATCCCCTCTCAAGCAGCTTTTTCTGTTCTTTTTTTAATCCTCAAGTGAGGATATTTTTTCCATTGATTTCTAGAGAAAGTGGGAGAGAGAGGTGTGAGGGGGGGAGAGAGAGAGAGAGAGAGAGAGAGAGAGAAACATTAGTGTGAGAGAAACACATTGATGGGTTGCTTTCCATACTTGCCCCGATTGGGGAACAAACTGGCAGCTAAGGTACCTGCCCTTGACGGGGAATCGTACTGAGGACCCTTAAGTCCGAGGGCTCGTGCTCACACCACTGAGCGAGCTGGCCAGGCTTTTCTTTTCTCTCCGCTTTCACAATCGCTCTCCTCTCACGTTGCAGAGGGAAGGCAGATAGGCCCCCCTCATTCCGGATCTCCTGGCGCCTTCCCCAGGCTGGGAACAGGCCTGCCTTAAGCAGAGGGTCATTCAGAGACAGCGGCATTGATTTTGAAACCATGAATGACCTGAATACTAGGCAACAGATATTTTCATAACTCAGATGGCTTCCAATTCTTTGTTTTCAAGAAATGTGTAGGAAGATGACATTGAGTTATCAGCTATAACAAAACTCTTTCCCTTCTCATCCTCGTATTTAGGTAAACAGTTTCAGTCCTTTCATAAAAAGAAAATGAAGAATAGAATAATGGATGCGGAACCTTGTCTTGTAGTAACAGTAAGTCATATTCAGAGGCCTTTGAAAAATTTAAAAAAAATACTGGCTTCATCCATTTCATTAAGAAATACATTTCTAATATATATTTTTAGTTTGAATTGTACAGTCTTAGGAACTAAAACAATTTCAACGATCAGGTGTAAGGTTTGAAAATAGTTTTAGTGTAGAGAAATATGATGGGGTAATCAATAAAAATGTTCAGGAATAAAAATACGTTACATTAAGGTAAAATTCTGTGTGGGCGTGAATATAAATGAGTTCACACAAAAAAACGTGAACCATGTAAAATGTCTTACTCTTAAATAATGTATGTTTAAAAATGGGTGATGGTGTCTGTCAACTTGCTGTGAATTTACATTCCTTTGGTTCCCTGTAAAGAGGGAGGTGACAGTTTTTTTCAGAATGAGAATGTTTACAACATATGGAAGTGATGTCCTTTGCAACCATTTAAACTTGCGATGAAAAATTTCAGATGTCAACTGAAAAAGTGTAATTGTAGAATTTTCAAAAATTCTCTTGGGATTATGGGAGGGAAAGAAATCGAAGGCTCTAGTTTCGGAGTAACTTTCTCAGACCCTAACCTTCCTCAGCGAGACTTTTTGTAACGTTTAGATGACAAAGGGAATCGAGACCGTGCTCGGGAAGCTTATTGTGCTGTTAGTATCAGAGAGGAAGTTTCTGGGCTCCAGGTGCCTGACAGGCAGGCTATGATGTCATTGATTTTCTTCCCTCAGACGAGTGTCCCAGCTGCACTCTCAGAGGACCAGGCCTTCGCTGAAAGTAGGGGTAACCTAGGCAATGCCAAGGTGCTCCAGAGAACTCGGCGTTGGTGCAGGCAGGTGAAGACTCCATAAAACAGGACACATCTTTCAGGGCGCACTTTGTGATGGCTTCAGCCATACCCAGTTAATGCTGCAGTGGCTACTATCTATATACATAAAAACCTAAGCGACCACTTGACCGGAATGACTGGAATGACCAGTCAACCAGTTGCTATGACCACCAGGGGGAATATGCTCAATGTAGGAGCTGCCCCCCTGGTGGTTAGTGCACTCCCACAGTGGGAGTGTTGCTCAGCCAGAAGCCAGGATCATGGCTGGCGAGCGCAGCTGTGGTGGTGAGAGCCGAGATCTCCGCCTCTGTGGCAGCACTACTGGGCAGCAGCGGCGGCAGGTGCAGCGGGGCCAGGATGAGTGGCATCACGGCACCTGGCCCCAGCTCAGGCTCCTCCCCAGCCTCCTGCTGCTCTGGCACTGCTCCATCCCCTGAGGGGTCCTGGATTGCGAGAGGGCGCAGGCCAGGCTGAGGGACACACCCGTGCTCGAATCCGTGCACCGGGCCTCTAGTAGCATACATAACTGAACAGTGAGTTGGCTTTTAAATATACCCCCAGATAAACTGAATTAGTTCATGTATGTAATTATATAAGAATCACTCTGTGTCATCTTGGGTAATTAAATGTTGGAGAATGCTGGCGACATGCAGTAATTTTAGTTTTGCTAGGCCAACAGTTGAGTTTATCGTATTGGTGTGAGAATGATAGGGACCCACATGGCTCATATGTGGCGAAACTGGTCTTTAAACCCATGTGTCCAATACCAAGTTCTCTCTCCCCCGGCCGTTCAGAAGGCTGCCTGCCACCTTATACTTGTAGAAAGCTAGTTACATTTTAATTCAGTTCATGGCTTGCTAAAGGAATCCTGGCAGTATTATAGGATTTTGCTAATTAGTTTATAGTTTATTAAAACTCTTAAAAATTGAGGACCCCAGAGAGGTTTTGTTTATGAGGGTTAGTTTTATCAAAAGTTAGCCTATTAGAAATTAAAATTGGGAAAATTAAAACAACATATTTATTAATTCATTTAAGAATAAACCCATTATATATAAGTATTGTTTTTGTGTGTGAAAAAAATATTTCCCAAACCAAAGTGTTTAGTAAGAAGGGTGGTGCGGTCTGGCTTCCTAGACACAGCTGCGGAGGCTCCCACTGCCTCCGCATCCCGCCTGCTGCCGTATTTGCTTTGGTTGAAGTGCCTGAAGACAGTCTGCCCTCACATAGACAAGACCTTGGGACGGGGAGACCTTCCAGAACCCGAGAGGTTCAGGCGATGAGAACCAGCCTGGTTCCGCCTCCCTGATTTGCACAGCGTGCAATGGAAAGCGGGTGCGGCTTGTCTCCACCTTGTTTTGCTGTCTGCACTTGATTTTAGCTTCATGTATTATGGAAGACTTTCCCCTTAACTTTTAGGAGTGTAATTACGCTTATGACAAAATCATAACCCTAACCTGGAAGCATCTCCGTGACGTGATGGGGCATAGCAGAATGCCTGCCTCACTGGGGTTCAGAGTGCGGGCCACTGTTTTCCTCGTTCAGGAATTGCAACAGAAAAGGAATTCAAACATGTTATTATTTGCTGAAGTGGTTGTAATGATACAGAAGAATTCTGAACCTCAGGGAAATATTTGTCCCCTAAAGCTTTTAAAATCATCTAGATTGCTTTCATCTTATTCAGTTCTTTCCAGCCTCTTTCTCTTTCCTTTGTACCCTCCTGTTCATCATGTGGTAAATGCTTGCTGGGCTGTCTGTTAGTGAGAGTTAGCACTCGCTGGTGATCAGAGGGGAAAACGTACAACAGCTCGGCTTCGGTGGAACCGTGGCTCCTGCTACGTCCGGCGAGCATGCTTCTGTTGGGAGAAGGAGCTGCTCCTCGCGAGAGTGGCCACCGGGAGAGGACAGCGTGGGCCTCGTCGGGCCTGGAGGGTTAGGAGGCCCCTCACGAGCAATGACTCCAGGACCGTGTCCTCTCTGCCACCATTCACACCCGTGCGTGGATGCCTGGCCCTGGCTTTGGCATTCATCAGAGTAGGGACTGGATGTTGCGATCTGTGCTGCGGAAAAATCAGCTCCCTCTTGGCTGATGGTGCAGGTAAAAGCAGCACAGGCACCCTGGCAGGCGTGGCTCAGCTGGTTCCACTTACTGAGAGGTCGCTGGTTTGATTCCAGGTCAGGGCACAAGCCTGGTTGCAGGCTCGATCCCCATCCTGGAAGGGGCTGCGTGCAGGAGCAGCTGATGGATGATTCTCTCTCATCGTTGATGTGTCTATCTCTCTCTCCCTCTCCCTTACTCTCTAAATCAATATTTTTATTGATTTTGAGACAGAGAAGAAGGGGGAGGGAGCGAGAGAAACATCGATTGGCTGCCTCCTGCTTGGCCCCCCACTGGGGATGGACCCCACAACCCAGGCATGTGCCTTGACCAGGGATTGAATCATGACCTCCGGGTTCATAGGTTGATGCTCAACCACTGAGCCACGCCTGCCGGGCAATTAAAATATATTTTACAAAAGGGCCCGGCCCCGCCTCTACCTCACTGTGGTAACTCTCACTCCATCCGCTTGGCAAGGTCTTGTGCCAAAGTCTCGCTGTCAGGATGTGTGGGGAGTGACTGCTAGCTCGCCAGCTTGGCATTCAAGCTTGCTCACGGGGTCTGCCCTAAAGAATGCCGCGGGCACGGGGTCGGGGGCCCGATCAGTGCACACAGAGAAAGGGCTGAAGTGCAATGAAGTCAAAGCCGACAGCGATGGCTGGGGAATTGAATCACAGCACCTGCTCCTCGCCGTAGCGACGTGATTTGCGTCCTTCTGCAGTGGAACCTTCATCCTTTAGAAGCACATTCATTTCTTCCAGTTCCCAGCTCCCCCCGTGGCTCTGACAGGAGCAGGAGGCAGCCGCTAGGACTGGCGGTTCCCCCCCTCCCCCCCCCCGCCCCCAGTGCAGGCAGACTGCCTCAGTGTGCAAGTGGAGAAGTTTCAGCCCCCCTTCATTCTCCGGGGGGAGGAGGGGTGAGGATGGTGGTGTCAGCAGCAAACTGGCCGAGTGAGCCCTTTAGGGCAGTGGTCGGCAAACCGCGGCTCTCGAGCCACATGCGGCTCTTTGCCCCTTGAACGTGGCTCTTCCACAAAATACCACGGCCTGGGCGAGTCTATTTTGAAGAAGAGGCATTAGAAGAAGTTGAAGTTTAAAAAATTTGGCTCTCCAAAGAAATTTCAGTCGTTGTGCTGCTGACATTTGGCTCCGTTGACTAATGAGTTTGCCGACCACTGGCCCAGGGGGACCGTGTGTGCGTGGGAACATGTCAGGCCAGATCGTTGCCATGTGCCTGCCCGGAGTAGATGCTTTTGGTGTCTAACTCGGAGCCTGGGCGCGTGGGAACCAAGGGTATTGTGTTCGGGAGGGAACCGAGATGGTTTCCGGCTTGGTGATGTCCCCGGGGGTGGGGGATGGAGGGTCAGAATCGCTCACGTGCCTCTCGTCTGCCTGCCGCTGTGGAAGAAGATGCTGTATGGTTTGTAGGCGAGGAGGAGCTTTCATTCATGCTCGGGAGTTGCCTGAGTCACTGGCGGAGCGAGTACCTTCCCTGTACATTGGGGTGGTGCCCGGACTCTGAGGGACCAGGAGCAGAGGGGGTGGCGGTGCCTCTGAAGCTGTGGTGCAGGGGAGGCGAGGCCCAGGCTGGCCCAGGGAGGGGGCCCCGTCTGGACCTCCTGGGGTCCACCAGCAAGTCCTTCATTCCGGGAACAAGGCACCCAGAGGGTGAAAGCGAAAACAAGCTACTTGGTTTGGCCCTCGAATCTGCAAGGGGAGTGGGTGACAGCCAGGGGGAGAGTGGGTGCCGGGAGGTGAGGTGGGGTGTCCCGAGGACCGGGTGGCCCGACGGGGAGAAGCTCGGGGCTAGTGGCCCTGAGATCAGGGTGGTGGTGGCTGGGGTGGTGATGTCGGAGTCACCCAGCAGCAGTCCCAACCCTGGCCGGCACCCCTTGCACCTCCTGCTTCCTAGCTCGCGGGAAGGCGAGGGCGTGGCAGGCGGCGGAAGGCACAGACAGACAGACAGAGGGCCGCCAGCACGGGGCCGTCTGTCCACTCCTTCTGGTGGCTCCTGTGCTGAAGGCTAAGGGAGCGCTCTTTCCCCAGCGCACCGCTCACCTCCTGAAAAGCCGCTCGACCGAGTTAATGACATTAATTTGTTTAATAAAAATATGTAGACATCATGTCTAGAGCTGGGGAGTGTTACCAGTCATGTAAATTAAAAAATCAAGTGCAACATGCGGGTAAGACAAGTTAATTTAGTTGACACTGTTCCGAGTTGTAAAAGCGCAGGCCGGCGGCGAAGGGGACGCGTTGAGGGTTTTGAATGGGGCCGTTAAACATGGTTGGGGCTGTGGAAATGGGCCTGTTTCTCACGGTGTTTATGCTCCTCTTCATCCGCCATGGCGGACTTCCTCCCGGAGCCATTTGAGGGTGGTTGGTGCTGCTTTATAGTTGCTCACCAGGAAATGATGCCTCCCGCTGTGTGGCGAGGTTTTGTAAAGGAATTTAAAGAAAACTGTTCTTGTGGGGAATTCGTTGTTGAAGCACCATCGAAAGTTGCTGCCTCCAAGGGATGGTTGCTGCAGGGTACTTAAAAAAAAGATGTTAAATGGCCTTTGTAACTTGCCAGTTATTGAGTAGAAAACACACAGACGTGAGTATTGAGCGAAAAAACTCCAACTAGCACGATGGGCCAGTCTGTCCACACCCCCCTGCGGGCTGGTGGTCAGTCGCAGGGCGGGCGTGAGTTTGCGGGTCAGATCGCGAGGCCCTGGGCCAGTCGGTGGCCACCTGGTTTTTACAACAGGCTTCAAAACTCTTACAGGCAAAGTGCCTGGAAAATGTCACCTCTCGCTCCCCTTTTGTTTGAAACCAGGATTTTTAACCCAGCTCATCTAGAAAGTTACCTCCTTTAATCATAAGTAGTATTGCTTTCATGTGAACTCTCCTGCAGAATTTCAGTTCCACATTAAAAAGCAAACATGCTGCCCGGCCGGTGTGGCTCAGTGGTTGAGCGTCAGCCTGTGAACCAGGAGGTCACAGTTCAATTCCCCGTCAGGGCACAGGCCTGAGTTGCAGGCTTGATCCCCAGTGTGGGGCGTGCAGGAGGCAGCCGATCCGTGATCCTCTCTCATCGTTGATGTTTCTATCTCTCTCTTCCTCTCCCTTCCTCTCTGACATCAATAAAAAAAACAACATATTTTAAAAAATGTGAACATGCTGGACTCGGTATCAAATAAGACACTGTAAAATTTTATAGTTTTCTTCATATAAACTTTGCATATATCTTGTTGGATTTACTCCTACTTGTTCCATAGAATTTTATTGCGACCCCTCAAAGGGTTTCTTTTCCCAATAAAAGTTGTAGTCGATTATTTCTGTGTACGGGGAAGTGATTGATGCTGATCTTGATTCTGGCCACATTTCTGACTGCTCTTGTTCATTCTACTGCCTTTGCAGGAGGTTGTATTGGCCTTTCTGGGTAGGCATGCGCAAGGCCTCACACTTCTCCTTTCTCCTTCATCCTTCGCATCAAACACGCACCCCCCTCCTCCCGACTTCATGGGAACCGTCTGCTCTGCCACTAAATGGAGTGTTTGCTCTCGGCTCCTCGTAGGGAATGAAAAGAGGTGTTCTTAGTTCTCAGGGGGCTTTTTTGGTTCCTTCCTTCCTTCCTTCCTTCCTTCCTTCCTTCCTTCCTTCCTCCCTCCCTTCTTTCTTTCCTTCCTTCCTCCCTCCCTCCCTCCCTCCCCCCCTCCCTCCCCCCCCCCCCCTCCCTCCCTCCCTCCCTCCCTCCCTCCCCCCCCTCCCTCCTCCCTCCCTCCCTCTCTCCTCCTTCCTTCTCTCCTCCTTCCTTCCCTCCTTCTTCCTTCCTTTCTTTCTTCTTTCCTCTTCCCTCCCTCCCTCCCTCCCTCCTTCCCTCCCTCCCTTTCTTCCTTTCTCTCTCTCTCTCTCTCTCTTTATTAAGTATTTATCTTAAAGTAGAGTTTATTAGATTTTAAGTCCTTTAGCCTTTGATATTAGGTATCGATAGAGATAGCAATGGGTATGTTTTGGTATTTATCTGTTAAGAGGTATATCATAAGTGGATATCCTTACATTTGCCTATCTTGGATTCCTGTGACAAATCCTATTTTGTCACGAGGGGATATTTTTCATCATGCAACCGGTTGTAAAGATTTTATTGGGAATTTTTGCGTTCATATTTATAAATGAGAATTTAGAGTTTTATCAGACATATTTATTTTTTGTATCAGAGATAGTCTAGCCCCATATCTCCGTGGCTCATAAATCTAAGGCTCTATCCTTAATTAACTTCACATCCTCCCTAAATAGTCCCCGTCCTCACCACTCCAGCCACCCGTCCACCTGTGCCCTCTTACCCCCAGGTCCTGCCCGAGGACCCTGTGTGGGCAGCTGCATTTGACATTTCAGATGTTTTCAGGAGAAGAAGGGGACGGGGAAGGGGCATTGATGGAAATGTGTGGGTTAAATCATGTGCCCAGGATTCCAGCATCCCGCTGATGGACTGCCCATCTGCCTTTTACTCAGGAGTCTCGGTGTTAGACATGTCACCTAATGAGAAACAGAGCAACATGAAATGCTACTAAAACTGATGCAGACAAAGGAGGGACTCAGCCAAGTGCCACCTTGAAGCAGGTGAACACCACTCCCCTGAGAAATGCCAGCCTGGCAGATTCAGTTTTGTGTGAATAAATCAAACGGGCTACCTCAAGGTGCAGTGCGTACAGGGGGCCGCTGTCGGGGAACACACAGGCCGGAAGTCTGAGGTGTGGTTCATGGCTACAGGTGTGGTTCAGGGTGCAGCATGGATGGGATTGAGATGGGCGTGTCTGCATTTGCTCATTCAAAAACTCGGGCTAATGTCTAACATAGTGATGAAATAATTAGATAAGGATGAAGAACAGCGAGTGGGCGCCTTTCTTTCTGCAGCCTCATCCTACATAATAAAAGGGTAATTGTGGGAACCCCTTTCACGTCCCGCATGGTTCAGTGTTCCGGTTCAGGGTTCGGGTTCTGGAGAAGGCCGCACACAAATGAAAAGAGACTGGAAAAGTATTAATTTGGGAATATTGGGGGCCAGGCGGGAGCCCACCTCTAGTGGGAGGACTACCCGCTGCTCTGGCCTTGCTATCCCTTTTATTGAGATTGTGGGATACACCCGTAGCCCTTGGGCAGGAAACTCCAATAACAGAAATTTACATGAGACAAGCAGAGGTGGAGGCTGCTTCAGCTAACAATGTCTCAACTAAGCAGTGAGCGAACTAGCTCTGACCTTTCAGAGCAATGAAGATTGTTGACAATGATCAGTTTCCGGCAGATAATATGCAAATCGACCGAATGATGGAATGACTGGTCACTATGATGCGCACTGACCACCAGGGGGCAGATGCTCAATGCAGGAGCTGCCCCCTGGTGGTCAGTGTGCTCCCACAGGGGGAGCACCGCTCAGCCACAAGCTGGGCTAAAGGCTGGTGAGCGCAGTGGCGGTGGCGGGAGCCTCTCCCGTCTCCACAGCAACGCTAAGGATGGATGTCCGACTGCTAAAGGGCGTAGGGGCCGGGCTGAGGCCCCCTACCCTCTCACCCCCCAGTGCACAAATGTTGTGCACCGGGCCTCTAGTTTACCGTAGAGGTTCATTTAGCCGATTTTATCTGTAATGCCCATTTGAAATATACATCTGTCAGAAAGAATAGAGTTTTTATTTTTATTATTTTTTTGGTGCATCTGAATGGAAGCAGCACTGGTGACACAATGATCTTGGTGATGAATTGCTCCCTTTGCTGGTTATCTTTCTGAATTGGGAGTTATCTACAGCGAGTGTAAGAGAAAGAGGCACACCCTCATGCATTTGACGTCCAGGGTCCATGCAGACATTCCTCCCAGAGCAGAGGCAGCAGTGCATTGGCCAAAAACCACTGTAAGGAAGCCTTTTAGTTTTACATCAAAATCCATACAAGACTGTGGTTGAAAAAGTTAGGATGATGATTTCCTCGTCAGTTCGTGTTGTACTAGCATTTCTTACAATGTGATGCTTGGCCATCTAACCTAAGAATGTTAAATGTCATGATGGAAAATGCATAATCAATTTTTCACCTAACTCATCCCCCGCCCCCCAACAGTTAGTGCTCAGGAACTGAGTGTGTGGTGTGGACTCAAACACAATTCAGCATCGATCAGATGGAGCGGGGTGAAGGAAGGCTGCGTGAGCAGCCAGGGCGAGCGGACTCCAAAGTCATTTTAAGGAGCTTGGATGTGATCCTGGGGTAGAAGAGGAGCCATTTGTGATTTTCAGAAGGGGCACGACTTGATGAAATTGTCATTTTAGGAAGGCCACGGTGACGGCGGTGTGGAGAATGGATTGGAAGGAGGCATGACCCCTCCATAAATACTTATTTGTTGATCATCTACGAATGCCCAGTGTGTATAATAGGCAATTGCAAGGGTTTTCCACTTGGTTGGGTTTAACCGATGGAAGACAATTTGAAACCACCAGGGAGTGGCATAAACAGGGCCTCAGCGAGTTTCATTGCCATTTTATTCTGCTATTTGAAATTTTCGGCAATTTGATTTTAGTGTGTGCATAACTGTGTTTTTTAGTTTGCTCAGTTTTTTAAAAATATCTTTTATACTAGAAGGATGTTAAATTTAAAACCAATGTGTAACAGAGAGTTGTATATCTTTTTCTATTTAAGGAGTATGTGTTTACTCATACAAAAAGTCTCACTAACATAGCAATAACGACAGTAAAATCAACATATTTAAAATGCTTGTAGACATAATCCTCAGGAACAAAGCAACATAAAATTTTATCTCTGTTATAATTATACTTGTATGACTAGAATAGCATTTTAAGACCTGTAAGATAATAGAAATTCAAATGTCTGTCTATTATGGATATAAGATTGTATATGACCTTTGTTCTTTTTAATGGTGTGTATATATAATAAACATTTAAGATATAAAACATTTTAATATATTTTCAAAATTTTTAATTGATAATTCCTCTGCTTGAAATGAAATCCTGGAAGGTTCTTGTACCTCGAATCTAACCTTCCTCCGGACACAAGATCTTTCTTTCTCCTCTACAAACCAGTATCAAGTTTCTATTTTAACACTGTCTTTTTACATATTTCGATTATATACAGTTATTTTAAAAATACTGAACTATTTTTCTGTTTTTTAAAAACCTGCCTTTTTTGGTCCCAGTGTTATTCTCTGTGGTTTTAAGCATATGCTTTAATATTTTAATGTTATCAAGACCAATTTCTGAAGATTTATGCCAGAGCATTAACCTTGGGCAAGGGTTACTTCGGAGCACAATGAAATAGTTATTACTTAAAGTTGTTACCCCTCTGTGTGTGTGTGTGTGTGTGTGTGTGCGTGTGCGGATATGTTCAGGTTGAACTGAAAGTGTGATTTGTGGGGGGTGTGTGTGTGTGTGCATATTTTTTCCGACCACTGGTTGTGGTGTACATTATGATTGATTCATGCATTCGTTCTGTTTGCTGCAGCTTCCGTTTCTCGTCACTAGACTACAAGTGGCAGGTGCCTCCCACAGTGTCCTATGATAATAGGCTCACAATGAATATTTTTGTTAAATGAACAAAAATAATTTGAAACTTAAAAAAATTGAGTGTTCAGGGTCTATGTTTAAATCACCATCGTTGTACTTTATGCTCAGTAGCAATGATTGTTCTTGCCCCATGGATACTACAAAAATCCTCTTGGGTTTGAAGTAAAAGGAAAATTTTCAGATGTTTTTCATTCCACATACCAGTTTTCCCTTCTTTCATTTCATTGACTAGCGCCTTGGTTATGTGTCACGTGTTACAGACCGTGAACTGTGTCTGCAGAGGTCCATGTACAAAAATGACAGTACAGTGGTCAACACTGGTTTGAGCTCTCTTCGGCAGTTTGTAATCGCTCTGTAATGCCAAGTTAGCACTTTGGGGTGTATATGCAGGTCTCACCATGTATTTTAAAACATAGGCATCCTTATTTACTATGGACTTTTTAAAAAAATATATATTTTATTGATTTTTTATAGAGAGGAAGGGAGAGGGAGAGAGAGTTAGAAACATCGATTAGAGAGAAACATCAGTCAGCTGCCTCCTGCACACCCCCTACTGGGGATGTGCCCGCAACCAAGGTGCATGCCCTTGACCGGAATCGAACCTGGGACCCTTCAGTCCGCAGGCCGACGCTCTGTCCACTGAGCCAAACCAGTTAGGGCAACTATGGACTTTTAAATACTATTCAGGCTCAATTGCCTGAAGTGTAAGTGTTTGCGAAGTATTTGGAGGTGTTACAGAAGGGGAATTACTCAGCTTTTGCTGTGCAGGCGCAGGTCCGGGGAGAAGGTGGAGTTGACGGAGACAGGGGCGTGAACATGTCACTGGTGTTCATGCCTTCGTCTCTTGCTCAGTTGCCTGGGGTGGCTTTCGCACAGCTGAGAGCCGTGGGATAGGTCACCCCACTCTCCTCTGGGTCTTGCGCGCACTATTTCTGTGATTTAGTAAACCCTTTACATCTCTGGATCTTTGTGTTCCTGTCTGTTAAATGCGTGTGTGGAACTAAGCTGGTCCTACTGAGTGTATGTTCTCTGTACTAAAACATGAATGTAGGTGATTAGATGTGTATGGATACAGCATCGCCTCGGCGGCCTGTCTGGTTTTCTGTCTTGTTCCCTGCAGGCAGAGAGAACTGTTTTGGAGAGAGAGCAGTCCCCCGCCCCGCCCCCGACCCGCCCCACTTGCAGAGCTTCCTGAGGGCGCCGAGAGCCAGGGCGCAGGGCGTCTGTTGAGTCACGGGCTGCGCTGGGCGTTCTGAGCATCGTCATTGCTGATGAATGCTGTCCCAGGAGACTTCTCAAGATGACCCGTGCTGGCGTGCAGTGACCTTTTAAACTGATATTTCTATGATGTAATTCGGTGGCTGTTTCCTGGAGGTAATAGCATTAGATGGCACTGAGGTAGATAATGATTCTGTTAGCAATTTCCTTTGTGGTAAGTGTTTTCACAGTAATTTAGTTTGAAGAAAGAATCATTTGTACAAATAAAATCCAGAGGAACTCACCTGCGTGTGCTGTTGATTAAGGGACAAAGGTGGCCGTTGACTTCTGGAACAGTATCTCCGAGCCGCAGGGTGAATATCACATTGATCGGATGTCTGTGGGGGAAAGCTTGCTGCCAGCTACAGACCTCTCTCTCTCTCTCTCTCTCTCTCACACACACACACACACACACACACACACACAATCTTGTAGCAAAGGGACAAGAAGGTGGACCAGTGATGCCCAGAGCATCCAGTACAGTACCTGGTATACAGTGGCACTCAGCACATACCAGCAGCGCTTCTTTTCCAGCAGGGGTGCTGGAAGGTTCTGAGGACGGCTGAGTTATCACAGACAACGGAAGTTACGTTCAGTGAACTTTTCCTGGTAGGTGTACGTATGATTTACTCTGCTCTTTAGCTTCAGGTTAGATGGATCACGTTAGATGCATTAACTTTTTGTTGTTGTTAATCCTCATCCGAGGATATTTTTCCCCCCATTGATTTTTAGGGAGAGTGGAAGGGGGCGGGGGAAGGGGAAGAGAGAGAGGAGGAGAGAGAGAGAAACATCAATGTGAGAGAGACACATGCATTGGTTGCCTCCCACACGAGCCCCAACCTGGGCAGAGATCCAACCTGCAACCCAGGTACCGTGCCCTTGACCAGGAATCAAACCTGCAACCTTTTGGTGCTTGGGCCAACAGGCTAACCACTGAGCTAAGCCTGCCAGGGTGAAGCATGAACTCTTTCTACCAAAGGAATTGATTCCTCAGAGTCCCTGCTTGCTGTGAATGCCAGACGGCAGTCTATTGTAGCTAGAATGCTGAGGGTGGGTGGACGGTGGAAGTTTAGTTTTACATTTAATCTAAAATATTTGCATTCCCAGCAAAATAAGAATGGGCTAAGAAGCAAGGAGAGCATTTGCCTCCTTCAACGGTTTGCTCTTCGTCTGTCATCTTAGTATTTCCTGCAGACTCTGCCCGCGGCATGCTCTCTGCTACCGCGCTCTTGACTGGGGACCCTTCTCTTGATGCAGCCCAGGCCCTGCCTCCCCCACGGGGGCTCCCCCTGTGCTTCTGCCCGTGGCTCTTCCTTCCTCTCGCCGTGTCCTCTGTCTCAGCCGTCTGTCACTTAGCACAGTGGCCCGGGTTGCAGTGCACCCTTGATGGGTCTCGCCTCTCCGCCCCGAGGAGGGGCCCAGGCAGCCTTTTTGTTTCCTTGTGTCCCTGGCGAACCATAGAGACACCGTCACTCTCACTCGGCAGGTTTTCAGTGAGTGGTGGTCGCTGCCGTGGCTGATTCCACTCCTGCTGGGGTTGTTGAAAGAGAGCGAACATCTGCCCCCTATGCTTGGCACTTGGTTCGGCCATTTCTCAGATCACCCTGGTAACAAAGAAACTCCGGACTTTGAGATCAGACTTGGTTCTTTCTGCTGAATGTTGATTTATTCCCATCCATCTGTTCATTTATCCGCCCATCCATCCTTCCATCATCCATCCTTCCAAACAATTTATTTAATGCCTTTAGTTAGTGCCAAGCATGTGCTGGAAACCATGGGAAATAGAAAAAAATCAATCAGTAGGGGGTGATTTCACTAATTACGTTTTTGGCTATTCCTAAATATTTGTTTTCTATCTTCAAATAATTTCAAAAGACTGGTAAATCAATGTTATGTCACTAAGTTAAATGAACTATTTAGTAATTAGTTTGTACGATTCCTTGCTTTTTTAAAAACACCCACCACCATGACATTTTCAATTCATTGCTAAATACTGATCCTTTTGTATTAGTTATGATTTTAACGTGAATATATATTTACTGAATATTAAACTACACCTTGAAAACATAAAATAAACCTTCCTCTCAAATGCACACGGTACACCACCAAAGTGAGAACTTCCCCTCACCTGGGCGCTCCGTCGGCGTGCACGCAGGACACCCCGAACTGCACAAATTAATGTTCATTATTCCGCACACCCGAGAGCCGAGACTTTAATTCACATATTTTTATTCTTTCTATTTCATTGATAGGAGTGTTGAAGGCCATGGATTTCCCTCGGATCAGGGCTTAAAAACCTTTGATGTGTGATGTTTGCATTATTATTTTTAAAAGCAAATTTTGAGTTTTCGTTTGTATTTACCCTTTCACCCAAGAGTTTTTTTGTAAAAGGTTTTTGAAATTTCCAGGTGAAATACAAGCCTTTTACAAAGCGGCTTCAGTAATTCCTGGTTTTACTTCAGTGTGATCAGAGTTGCGGATAATGCTTCTAGTTGATAGAATTGGCTGTTCTTTTCCTCAGAGAGAGTATCTGAGCAGCTCTGTGGGGCCCCAGGCCCATCGGAGAGGAGAGCTCATTTTCTGTTTCCGGGTGTCGTGTAATACACAGTGGATTGCATGCTTATGCTCTGGGTTTGTGTTTAGGGCTTGCATTTTGAATCTCCGTTTCGTGGGCGAGATGCTCGGCTGTGGATGTTTAATTCAGCGCGGAGTGTTTCCGTCACAGTTTTCTTCGGTTTTGCCAGTTTTGTGGAGCAGGAGCCTTTCCATCAGCTAAATTGTTTGGGCTCTCATTTTCCCAGTTCTTCCCACAATTGTCACTTTGTTTGTTTGGGGGGATCTCAGTGCGTGGGGGTGGTTATGACATTCCTAGTTCAAGATCACCCTCTCCGGTCCTGTAGGCAAAGGGCGGTCCTGTTTCTTTACCGGGCAGCATGGCTCAGGGCGCCGCGTGCCCCTCGAGTGTTGTGTTTTCTGTTGTCCTGCGGGATTCTAAAGCCCACCCCCCCCAGCTTCTTCACCTCGGGGGATGTTCCCGAGGGCACCTCTTGTTTGAACTCTCGTCTCCCTCCAACGTGAGGCCTGTCTGAGGCTGCCTTGTCCTGTCCCTCCCGGTTCTCAGAGCTCTTACTGGTGACTTTTCAGCAGCCGCCTCCTAAGGACAGACTCGCTCTCTCAGCAGCGGCTTCAAATCCGGCTCTGCCCGCCTCTCTGCCGCCGATCCCCCCGCTCGGCTCCCTCTGGGAGTTTCTCCCTTCTGGTTCCTGGTCTCCCCGGAAGCCGGCGGCAGGGCCACCAGGCAGCCTTGCGGGGACCCCGTGCTTATTCTTTTGCTTACCAGTCACTGGCAGCTGAGCTGCTTCTGTCCTTTCGTTGCCTGGAGGCCCCGAGTTGGGGTAGTTTTGTGTGTTCTGTTCCTTTGCTTTTCCCACGTTGTGTGTGACTTTGAGGTTTGCCACCCCGTTGGCGATCCAGATCTCTGTCTGTGGAGGTCACCCCACGTCCTGTAGCAACATGAACGGCTCCTGATTGGGCTTATTGTGAAATTCAGATCTTGAAGCTGCCCGAGAGCTCTCCAAAATATGAGAAATTTTAAGTTATTGAATTTATAGACCATAGGCTTTATCAGACACATGGTCTCAACAGATTAGGAAAAAAGGGGATTGTGAGGCCTTGCTAACGTACAACTCAGTGGCCTTCTGATTCTCCGTTATTAATGTTGAACGTCCCTGATGGGCTTCACGAGGCCCAGTAATGAAGGGGCGCTGTCCTCTTTAAGGGGCTGCGTCACGGGCTGGCGTCTTGGGGGGAAGATGACCTGATGCAGTTGTGTGTGTTTATTACGTCCAAGGGCACATCCAAGTTTCCTGTGCCATGCCACACGGGCCATTGCTGGAGCAATTACTCCGCTGGTTAGAGACAAGCAGTTATCCACATCACTTCCCAGGCCACCCATCTTCCCTGCCCTTCAGCGGGGAGCACGCCCGCGGCGATGCCGGCTCAGCCCGCGCAGCGGCCACACTGGGATTTCCAGAAGGAAACCTAAGCCTCCCCCGATGGGGCTTGTGAAAACTGAAAGCGTGGTTCTCTAATGCCAACTTCCTGTGTCCTCCAAACTTCGTGCTGCTCTTCGGGCCGGTGGCGTCTGTGATCATCGGGGTAGCAGTTGGGAGCAAGAAGGGGCTGTTGCTTTCTTCCTGGGGAAGCGGACAGCCACGGACACGCATTTCTGATTCTCTCCCATGGGCTCCTGTTCGCCTCCACTGTCCGGATTCCATGGCAACGCGTCATAATTGCAACCGGAGTGTTGGTTACTTTTCCTGGATTGTATCCGTTTGTGAAGCGTTTTTTGAGACCCTTTGTCATCTGCAGCTGAGCTGAAAAGAACCGGTTGCACTGACCATTTCCAAGCTAACTCCTAAGAGCGGGCGGAGCATCCTCTGCGAGAGAGCTCATGGCGCTCCTCTGGGGAGCCTCTGCCCTCAGAGCGCGCCGCTCACTGTGCTTCATGGTCCTGTGATGCCCAGGAGGTCGGAGGGCCTGCAGGGGCCGGCTCCAGCTCAGCTCCCGATGAAAAGAGAAAAGCAGGCACGGACCCTGGCTTCTCCATACTTATTTAGATATTGAGTTCTCATATTTATTCCATACACTAGAGCCCGGTGCATGAAATTCGTGCATGGGGGAGAGAGGGTGTCCCTCAGCCCAGCCTGCACCCTCTCCAATCTGGGACCCCTCGAGGAATGTTCGACTGCCCATTTACAGGGATCAGGCCATGGGGGTGTGGCCAGCCTGGGTAAGGGGCTGAGGCCTGTTTTCAGGCTGGCCTCACCCCCTTCAGGGTGGGGGTCCCCACTGGGGTGCCTGGCAAGCCTGAGTGAGGGGCTGAGGACTGTTTTCAGGCTGGCCTCACCCCCTTCAGGGTGAGGATCCCCACTTGGGTGCCTGGCCAGCCTGGGTGAGGGGCTGATGGCTGTTTGCAGGCTGGCCACACCCCCTGGCGACCCAGCCCCTCCTTTTTTCTTTTCTTTTTTTTTTTTCAGCGCCTCCTTGAGCAGAGGCCAGGGCCAGCTGGAAGCAGGTATCTGGGATTTATTTATCTTCTATAATTGAAACTTTGTAACCTTGAGTGGAGGCCAGGGCCAGCCAGGGCGGGTGAGAAGCTTGGCTTCCTCCATCACTGGGGGCAACCCAAGCCTCAAGCCACTGCCATCTTTGTTGGGTTAATTTGCATACTCACTCCTGATTGGCTGGTGGGTGTAGCAGAGTGATGGTCAATTTGCATGTTTTTCTTTTATTATTATAGATTATATACCTACTGTATTCTCCGCCCCTCCCCAATCAGGTGACATTATGTCCTTCAGACCCCGCTGCCATACTGAAGTCAGGGTCTTCATATAAAGAAATCAGACGGGTCATATCCACGTCATGGGGTCATGTTTTTCCCTGCCTTTGTTTCTGTCCTCAAGCAGCGGGTGTCTCTCTCCTTCTGCCTTGGCACGCATCGTGGTGACAGGGAGGATCTGATGAGAGCATTGAAACGATCAGGTAGCGGAATAAGCCAGACAGAGAAAGACACGAGTCACACAATCTCACTCACACGTGGAACCTAACGAACAAACTAAACTGATGAACAAAATAGATCCGGAGACACAGACCCATGGACCGGACTGAGGAGTCTCAGGGGGAAGGCGGGGTCGGGGTGCGGAGAGACCAATCAAAGAGCTTGTGTGCAGAGATGCTTAACCCACGGGCACAGACAGTACTGCCTGGAGGGCCTGGGTGTGGGGTGGTGCGAGTGGAGGGGCTCAAGGGGAAGAAGGGGCACCTGCAACACTTTCAACAAGAAAGATGAAAGGAAATTGCTAAGATACCATAAGATTGCTTTCTAGCTTTTGACTTTGCTGTGAAAATAGTTAAAAAGTATTTTCTTTTATTCAGAAACTGCATTGGTGAGCTGGTTTCCCCACATTTGCTTAGCTTTTGCTTACTGATAGATTGCCTATTGGCTCTGTGGCAGATGCCACCAAAGATTTGCTTTACCTCCTGGGTGTAAAGAGGTGGCGGATAAGCAAGCAGGGGCGGCAGGACCTTGCGGTGCCGCGCAGAACACAGCGGTGGGTGCAGCGAGGGGAGCGGCAGGGCATGCCCGTGAAGTCACAGGCGTCGCTTCTTCACTGCGCCCCGCACCGTGAGCTGCCTCACCGTCCATCCCAGGTGGGCGAAGATGCAGGGGCGGCAGGTAAATGAGCCATTCTATTTAGAAGCCGTCTGCTCTTACACACGTTTATGAATCAGCATCTCTGTAGGTACACTTTTCTATACCCTCGTTCTTTTTTCTGACTTGGGTTTCGCAGATGTCCACTTTCATACAAGGTGTACAGAGGGTTAAAGTCGACAAGCCCCAGGTGTCAATGATTGTGAACCTCATGTGCAGGTGCCCCTGGGTCTGTAAGTAGCTATAGAAGGCTGTCATTTATGTAACAGTCACTGAAAGGACAGCGCTTTGGTCACGTCTCTAATTGTAGCTAAGTGATGCCGCGTTTGTATTTTTTAGAAAAAGTATCTATTCCGTACGAGAATATTGAAACAAAATATGTAAAAATATTACCACTTTTTACTTATAATTTAAAGATAACAGATTTTTTAAATTGTCCCTTTGTATATACTTTTTATCCTCAAAAGTTTCTAGCATTGACAGGTGTTATTTTAAAAGTAAACATTAAAAAAATTACTCATTTTTAGAATGAGAAGAATGGAGAGGGACTGAAGGGAGGGAGGGAGGAAGGGCGGGAGACACACACACACACACACACACACACACACACACACAGAGAGAGAAACATTGATTTATTGTCCCACTCATTTATGAGTTCATTGGTTGACTCTTGTATGTGTCCTGACAGGGAATCAAGCCCACAATCTTGGTGTATTGGAATGACACTCCAACAGAGCTACTAGCCAGGGTTAAAATTTATATATTTGTTTAAAAAAGCTGTCAAAATCATCTCACAGAATATATATAAGTGAATATGCATTATTTTGTGACTAAAACCTCAGATTATCTTTTTTCTGTGGATTCAAGTATTGTTGGATATCATGCTAGTAAAAGAATATTCACCAAATACTGTATTCTCTTTGGGATAGCATTTGCAAAATTCATAAATTTGGAGAACACAATTATGTCAGTGAATTGAAATTAATGAAATGGCATCCCACACAGGCACCATAATTTGCATGTTAATTTCAGCTCATGTTTTTATGGATGTGAGAAACTTATCCTTGTCATAGTTGATAACAAAAAATAGCGGAGTGTGAAGCAACCAAACACGGAGCAGTGGCTCCGCTCGATCCCCGCGAAGCATCCTGGGCGTGTCATTCATTGTTTGGCATGTTGAGTTTCAGTTCATCTGCCTTTTGTTGCCTTTTTAAAAAACAAAAATAAGTTAGTTAATAGTGAGCTATAGATGGTCGTTGATACTGAATATTTATTTTTAACTCTTGAAAGTTATTTTTTCTTTTTTGAATTGAAATTTCTCATTTAGGAAAATTACATTGGAAGTGAAAATTAATTACACACGACCTTAAGTGCGTTTTGTTATTTGGATCCTGCTGCTGCTGTGGACAATAGTCAGGGGCTTGCTTTGAACTGGACATGCCTCAGCTTGACTTAAGGAGCCTTTTCTGAATTACGGTCTGTTGGTGGCGAATTGGTTTTACCTCTTTTTCTAGGCATTTCCTCAGTGGCATTCTCTCCATTGTGGTCAGTTTTGCCAAATGAGACATGTTATATCATCCGTGTCTTCAAGTTGCTTGCCCGCACAGTGGACTTTTCTTTTGACTTAGTCTTTATTTCACCCGTCTCTCATTTGATGCTTATTTCTCACTTGTCATGTCCTATTATTATGCGTTGGGGCTTTCTGTTCGCCTTCCTCCCCACTCCCCTTTAAAAAACTAGGTTGTCGGTTTTGTTGACTATTTCCAAGAACCGGCTTATTTATTTATTTATTTGTAATTCAGTTTATTGGGGAGACATTGGTTAATGAAATTACATAGGTTTTAAGTGTACAGTTCTGTGGTACATAACCTGTATGTATTGTGTGTTCGCCACCCAAAGTCAACTCTTCTATCTTTATACACTGAGTGGCCAGATTATTATGATCTCTGAATGCATAATAATCTGGCCACTCAGTGTGTATGTGCGTGCGTGCGTGTGTGTGTGTGTGTGTGTGTGTGTGTGTGTGTATTAGAGGCCCGGTGCATGAATTCGTGCATGGGTGGGGTCCAGCCAGCCTGGCCAGGGGGAGGCGACATGGGCAGTTGGCCAGCCTGCCTGCTGGTCGAACTCCTAGTTGAGGGGACAATTTGCATATTAGCCTTTTATTATATAGGATATACACTGAGTGGCCAGATTATTATGCGTTCAGAGATCATAATAATCTGGCCACTCAGTGTAGATTACTAATTGCTCAGTAGATATGTCCTGAAGTCACGTGTCCGTGTTAAGATGAATTGCGCAGGCAGAACTACACGTGGGAAGTCGTTACCTTCTGTTCCTCCAGGGACACCCGCATGGCTTCCTCTTGCAGAAACACCAAGGCTCCACCGTGAGGGACAGAGCTCGGCGGGGACCGAGGCGCGCTGCTGGCCGTGCTCTGGGCTCTGTCATGCTTGGGATTTCACAGAGGCGCTGCGGGTTTCAGGGTCTGAGTCAGCACAACTTCAGTTATTTTAAGGTCAGTCAGGCCCTCGCCAAGGCAAAGACGAAAGTAAAATTGTAGAAGTGTTTGCAGAGCCTTTGAAAGGCACACCGTAACTTTCTATACTGAAGCACCACCTGGTTTCACACCTTTTTAATGAGATAAACCACTATTCGTACTGGGCCTCCTCCTTCCTGGCCGTGGCAGAGTGAGTCTGGTGAGAGGACACTTATGTGGAAACCACATTCGGGGCCTTGTGAACGGAGAGGTTTGGGGCGTGTTTCCGGAGCAGCTCCAGGCTGTGGGTTCAGGGCTGTGATTCTGGTTCACAGCGTTTTTATCACTCTCAGGATGTGTTGTGAACACCTTAGAAGCTCAACGTCAAAGATAAATAATTTAAGGAAGGAACGTTTGTTTTCCCAGCTGAGGATATTTGTATTTAATTAAGGACATTGAGTACATTTTCTCAGATCCGAGCTGTGAGCAGTGTGAGCTCCCCAGGAGCACTTGGAACGGCTGGGAAATGTACTCTTACAATCACTGTCTCTTGTTTAGTCAGTGCGGGGATTCCATCATGCACAGGAGGCAGGGTTCTGATGGAAATGCCTCTCTTTCAGCAGAGTTGGCAGTCCGCTGACACTGAGCCAGTTGGGTGCGGATGCAGCCTCTCTGTGTGGATGGACAGGTGCTGGTTTGGTACCAGGGGAGGCACACAGGGCAAGTCGGGTCTACAGCAGCGTGCCTCTCCATCAGTCAACTCCCCTGGACCACGAGGCGTATCCTGGAACTTCCGATGGACTCTTAGCTGTTGTTGGTGGTGGCACGGACCTGGAAAGTGGCTTATCATAGTTCATCTCCATTTCGGAGGCCACTTCTTCTTGAAGGAAGAGCAGATTTGCATAGCATCCCATCCCCACATTTCTTCATGTATTGTCTTATCCAGCAAACATTGCAGGTCTCATGTGTCAAGTACACATGCTAGGCACCAGGAAAGACATACGAAGAAGGTTGCTTCCACTTTAAGGATTTCACAGTCAGGGATGGAGGGAGGAAGAGAAAAAAGCAAGCAGCACCATGTGGTGTGGTGTGATAACTGTAACCACAGGTGGCCTTGGAGCACCTGGCGGGTCACCTGGCCGACATGCCTCCTGGAGAAGTACAACTGAATTTAGCGCTGAGAAATGAGGGGAGGAGGGACTTGGTGCTGACCAAAGATGGCCAATGGCGTTACTCCTAACCTTTTGGCATCATTGGGTCTGAAAAGTAAGAGATCAGGTTGAGGAGTAAACAGTCAGATCATAACGGACCTCGTAAGCTGTGGGAAGGAGTTTGAACTTGATCTGAGTGTGGTGAGGAGCCACTTCGAGGTCTGAGGAAGATGACTCTGGTTGTATTTTGGATCATGAATTTGCGGGTCATAGAACCAGAGGCAGAGAAACCAGTTGGGGACTGGATTAAATAACCTGGGTTAGAAAAGCGTCGGTAAATGCCAAGGCAGCCGGTTGGAGAGAAATGCACAGATTCAACATCTAAGAGGCATTTGGACTGACTGACAGTGGGATGAGAGGGAAGAGGCAGGGATGACTCCCAAGCTCCCCATGTGAGTGCGGAGGTGGATGGACGGCGATGCCGTTGACTGAGTGAGGGGGGCCATGTGGGAAGGCACTTTGGGCACCTATTCAGGTTTGTGTAGAGAATTAGCGGCTGCCCTAATGACAGCCTGACCAGGTGTTCCCTTTCCGCGGGATGCAGGCCAGATGCGACCTGCTGCTGTGGGAGCCCCGCAGGACTTGGGCTGGGATCAGTGACTCCTCCCCTTTCTGAGTAGATCCCAGGAGGGAGGAGGATGTGATGATGAGGGTATTTGTTGAAAGATACCTTTGTGCATAGAAATGAATAGTCAACAAGGGGTGGGGGAGAGTTTCGTTTAACAGCACTAGGGTTAAAAAGAGAAAAATAGAAGCAATTTTTAGGTAAAGTCACTGTTTTCACCTCCTCTAGAATGTTGCACCTGAAATGGTAACCTTCCTTATTCCCCACCAGGCCGTGGCTACTTCCTGTGAGTGCACCCTGAAGGGCATTTTCAGCAATGAACTGGCCTCCCTTTCATCTGTCCCCTCCTTTGCCCTGGGGGCTATTTTAGTGTTCTAGAAAACCTCAGGCTTAAAGGATCACACCGTCACCATCTCTTTCCTGAAATACTCCACCTCCCTGTGGAACATATTCTCCCCTGTCGGAACGGAGTACGGGATTGTTCTTGGGGGCCGTTCTTCGGGACAATCCAATATGTAAAACTGACGTATTAGGAGAATTCCGCTGGTTCTTGGATCACATTCTCTCCGGACTGTCCTACCCGAGGCCGTTCCCACTGCCTCACCCGGCACACGAGTTCTGCCTGGCTTTGCCACACTGTGAGCATCTCACTGCTCCGGAAGGAACATGTGGAACACGCCGGGGCCCTGCAAGGTGTGTAACATGCGCATGCTGCGTGGAAGGGCAGCCGGTGTCTGTGAGCGTGCGGACTTCAGTGACGGTCTTCGCCGTGGATTGCGGGTCACGCTGGGGATTGCTGCCCGGTCCCCAGCGGCTGGGAGGGAGGAAAATGAGCCCCCTCAGCACTTCACTGCCTGTGACATGGTTACAGGTGATTCGCACACATGGAGTCCCAAAAGGGGAAGCCTGCCTTAGCTGGCGGGGGAGGGTTGTTCTCTTCTTTTGTTGTGACAACGTGGGGACTCAGTTTAAGATAATGATGACAAAGACACAGCCATGGAGGTGTCAGGTGTACAGTTCTATAGTACATCATCTGTATATGGTATTGTGTGTTCACCACCCCAAGTCACGTCTCCCTTCATCACCACTCATCACCCCCTTTACTGTCTCCTACCTCCCCCCACCCCCCTTCCGGAAACGGATTTTGGAGGCGAGAATCAGGATGCATTATCTGAACCGACTGCAGGAGCACAGTGGTCTCTCGCTGCCCGTGGAAAATGGCCTTGGCCGGCCAGCAGCTCAGTTACCTACTCGACCCGCCTTCCTACGGAAAAGGCAGTTGACGAATGCGAAAGCTCTGGGAAATCAAGGGGAAGCTGTGATGGACTATTATGTGGAGAATAATGACCATTCAGGCTCTCGGGTGGGTTGGACGCTTTTGACTGCGTAGAAGATTTGAGGGAGGAAGTGATGAGTTGAGGGCTGTGAAGTCCCAGCTCCAGGGTGGTCGGGGAGACTGAGCCCTGACATGGCCCCCGGGTGCCCGTCCCTTATTGTGGCAGCGCTGATGGAGCTGAAAAGGAGACCCCAGCTCTGACCCTGAGAGAGGGAGAAGCACAGCTTAAGTTGAAGTCAGAGCCTCGTAAGCTTGTTTACATGAAAGGCGAGGACTAAGTGGGTAGACATGGGCCCCTGAGAATTGCAATGAATGCACGGATGCGATCTCGGATGCATCGAAGGACTTCGAAGCTCGCTTTTCTCTGTGCCTCATTTGCTCGCCCCTGCCCCTGTGCTTTATCGTGGAACCAGCCCCGCTCCCGTGTCTGAGGAGGTTAATTCCCTGCCCCCCAGCTCGAGGACCCTGGGCTGGCCTCAGCCTTGCCGGGAGAAGATCTCTGGAGATGGGAGTGTTGGAGTGGATGTAGCATCGTGACCCAAAATCCTTCCCTCGCTGACACATGTGTGGTGAAAGGGGTGCTGATATTCTGGAAAATTCTGGGACTGTGTTCTGATGCCCTGGGAGGTGGTGTAAGGTGATGCTGCTGAAATGGACCCTCTGGTGTCAGTGGCTTCATGGGGCCCTGGAGGCTCAGGGTCTAGGTGTAACTGCCAGGGGCAAGGTGGTACAGTTACTGTTAGGGGCAGAAGAGCTAGAGTGATGATCAGAATTGTGTGATTGTCATCAGTGGTGGTGGTTAAATGATCATTAAGGCAGGAACCCGATTTCATTCGCCATCACGGAGCATCCTGGCCGGTCACTGTGTGTCTACACGGAGCCCGATCACAAGCCCATAGCCCTTCAGTAACGAGGGCGAGCTGGGTCCCCTTGAGGGGAAGCCATTGCTATTGCTACAAATACTGAACAGTCTTCACGTTCTCCTGGTGGGATCTCAGTTGTTTACCCAGTGGAAAGGGAAGCTCTCAGCTCTCCTGGGTGTTCCTAGACGTGGCCCTGAGCTGATGTTGGTCACTTGGGAGATGCAAACCACAACTGTTGTTCCTGGTGGAAATGAGACTCTGGTGATCAGAGGATGGAGCCCCCCCCTTCCCCGCTCCCTCCCTCCCTCTCTCCCTCCCTAGCCTGAGGGCATCTCACTGGCTGAGGCTCCACCTGGTGACTGGTGGCCCAGCTCCTGAAGGCTCTCCTTACAGAAGAATGTTAAGTCGGAGGCCAAGGGGATGGTGCAGCGCATGAGGACGGCATCTCAGGAGCCGCCAGCAAGGACTTGAGGTCCAAAAGTGGGGCTTTTTATTTTATTTTATCACATTCACATTTTCTCAACATTTTGACTTGTGTAAAAGGAGAATGGGCCTTAGAAACGACGATGTATTAGAGAATGGACCTTGGAAATGATGATGTATTATTGCAAATTTAATCAAGTTGCCATTCCCATTGCAACCACTGTTCCTGATGTGATCTTTTTACAGGGCCAGTCCTCCTGGTCTCTGGCATTCAGTATAAGCTACTGATTTTGCAAATCCTCTGCCCACCCCCGGCCCACCCCCATAGCGATTAGCCAAGATGACTAGGGTATGTTGACATTCGCCTGGGTAGAGAAAGCAGGGTACTCAATTGTCAGGCTGTGCAAGATCTGTCTACCCCAGTCTAGTTCATGGCGAAGATATTTTTTGAAATGGTAAGTAGGGATAAACATTTTATTTACTTATTTTTAAATATTTTTTATTGATTTCAGAGAGGAAGGGAGAGGGAGAGAGAGATAGAAATGTCAAGGATGAGGCATAATCATTGATCAGCTGCCTCCTGCATGCCCTACACTGGGGGATCGATCCTGCAACCCAGGCATATGCCCTGACTGGGAATCAAACTGTGACCTCCTGGTTCATAGTTCAATGCTCAACCACTGAGCAACACCGGCTGGGGAGGGATAAACATTTTTTTTTTTAAAAGCAAAGAACATTTCTTAGAACCAGTAATGGATGGGTGAAGAAGGTCTTGTGTGTTAGTGCTTAAAGCACTATTTATTTGATTGCATTCAGGTAGGACAGTGGTCGGCAAACTGCGGCTCGCGAGCCACATGCAGCTCTTTGGCCCCTTGAGTGTGGCTCTTCCACAAAATACCACGGCCTGGGTGAGACTATTTTGAAGAAGTGGCGTTAGAAGAAGTTGAAGTTTAAAAAATTTGGCTCTCAAAAGAAATTTCAATCATTGTACTGTTGATATTTGGCTCTGTTGACTAATGAGTTTGCCGACCACTGAGCTAGGATAATTGTTCTCCCAGAATTAAAAAAAAAAGCAAAACTAAACAAGATGCGAATGGAAAATACATTAAGCTCCAGAATGTCTTGTCTCCCCACCTTTTCCTTCCCTTTACCTGCTGGAGTAAAAAGTCAGCTGTACCTCAGAGTTTTCGTGCCACGGACTCTTTTTGTAGTCCCGTGAAGTCCGTGGATCCAGTTATGCAATGCTGTCAAGTGCCCAGAATTGATCGCCTAGGACCGTGGTCAGCAAACTCATTAGTCACCAGAGCCAAATATCAACAGTACAGTGATTGAAATTTCTTTTGAGAGCCAAATTTTTTAAATTTCAACTTCTTCTAACGCCACTTCTTCAAAATAGACTTGCCCAGGCCGTGGTATTTTGTGGAAGAGCCACACTCAAGGGGCCAAAGAGCCGCATGTGGCTCGCGAGCCGCAGTTTGCCGACCACTGGCCTAGAATGATAAAAGAAGTCAGTGAAATGGAATCATACTAATTGAAATATCCTAAAATTGTCAGTATAGTAACATGTGTCACTAATGAGTGCTGTAATCTTGGAGTTAGTGATGAGTACAGCAACATTTCAAAGTCTCTGTTTTCCACTGGTCACAGGTGCGGTTAACACTCCTGTCATTTATTGTCTTCATTTCTTTTTCTGTGGATTTTGATATTATTATTTCTTTATTGTTGACACTCTTACAGATGTCACCCATTCCCCCCTCTTTGCCCACCTCCCCTCTCCCAGTGAAGGGAAACTTAAACAGATGTTAGTGGAAATAAGCAAGTGGTGTCTTTTCCACCGAAACACATGGGCCGCCCGCACTGAAATCTCTACTGAACTCTTTGGAAGATGAGGAGTATGTGGACCCCACTTAAAGAACCCCTGCTCTAAATAGACTTATCTACCACAGTGGCCCTGAAGGTGGACATTTACTATCTTTTAAATATATTTGCTTAGGGGCATATATTACTACGTGTACCGGTTAATAATGGTGGATTTTGTAATCAAAGAAAATGCAATAATTTCAAGAGAAACATCAAAAGCGCTTTATTCAAAGTAATGTCCATTGCTAGCTACACATTTCCCCCATCTTTCAGGTAATTTGTGGATACCGTCCCAATAGAACTTTTCTTGTTTTGAGGCAAACTATTCAGAGACTCCATTTTCCACTTCTTCGTACGTTTTGAAGTGCTGCTCAGAAAGTGCGTGTGCCATCGATCGGAACAAGTGGTAATCTGAAGGAGCAAGGTCTGGTGAATACAGCGGGTGGGTTAATACTTCCCAGGCAAGATCTTTCAACGTGTCTTTAACTGGTTTTGAAGTGTGTGATGGTGCGTCATCATGAAGCAAAATTACGTTGCTGTGTCTTCTGGCACATTCTGGTCATTTTATGATAAAAGCTTGGTTCAAATTGATTATTTGTTGTCGGTAGCCATCAGTATTAACTGTTTCACTTGGTTTTAGAAGCTCATAATACACCACACCTTCCTGATCCCACCAAACGCAGAGCATTGTCTTCTTTCCGAAGCGATTTGGCCTTGCAGTCGATGTTGATGGTTGACCTGGATCAACCCATGATTTTGTGCATTTGGGATTCTCAAAATAAATCCACTTTTCATCGACAGTCACAATTTGATGCAAATAAGACTTTCTTTTATGCAGTTGAAGCAACATTTTACTGGTGACTTTTCAGTTTTCCCTTTGTCTTTCGTTCAGTTGATGTGGCACCCATTTTCTTCCTTTAAAATCTTCCCCATTGCTTGTAAACGATCGGAAATTGTTTGCTGAGCAACGTTTAATCTTTCTGCAAGTTGCTTTTGAGTTTGACACGCATCTTCATCCAATAATGCTTGTAATTGTTGGTCTTCAAACTTTTTCGGTTGACCTGGATGTTCTTTGCCTTTCACATCGAAATCATCACTTTTAAAGCATTTAAACCAGTGTTCACAAGTATCTTGAGATGGAGCATGTTCACCATAAGCTTCCTGAAGTATACGATAACTTTTTCTTCAAAATAAAGTTATGAATTAAAACTTCCTGCAAATGCTCTTTTTTTGGGCACGAAATTCGACATTTTTAAGCGTAAAAATATGATGTTAACACCTTCAGCAAATTTGACACATGAAGTTTTGAAGCATGCTGTCAATACAACAAAATAGCATACATATCAAATCGCATATATATCAACATATGTGTAACTCCATCTATTGAAAAAAATCCGCATTATTAACCGGTACACCTGGTACTACAGTGTTTTATTTAATTTACGGGGATAGAAAATCTTCTAACAAAATGGGAAGAGGAGACTGAGGGAGTCTTTGTGAATAAGTAGCAGTTCTTGGTCAGTGAGATACCGCGTAGCAAATGACCTTTTCTAATAGACTGCATGGCGCCTCGAGGACCTGTGGGTATAAAATTATTTTGAACATCCACTCTGCTGTCTTTGATTTTGTTAACTGGTTCAAGCTCATTTACTGCGTAACATTTAAAATTTTTGTTTATTTCTAGAAGGTGGAGTTGCTGCAGTAACCTTCACTAATTGCCTGCTGTAAAATCCTGACTCGTCTTTACAAATGTATTATCTGCTGCTCACCTGTCAGCTCGCTCCGATAAAGCTTCAAGCAAGGAAAGCAGTTGCATGCCGCCCACCCACTAGAGCAACAAAACCATTTCCGCAGTTTTTCTTCCTTGTCCACAATTTCAGCCCCAAATTATGACAGTTTCCCTGGCATTTGAAAAATGATGGTGTTTATTGGATTATTTGCAGGTGGGGGTCTCTGCTTTCGTCTACAAATCAGTGGTTAATTTAACGACGCATTAGTTTATAGTTAGCAAAATGAAACATCGCAAGCGCAGCTGAAAAGTGAATCTTGTTTCAACCAGTGTCTTCACACAGCTGTTTAAATACCATATTGTACTTGATCCCCCCCCCCCCTTGTTCCTTATTTGAGATGGCACATGGTACATGTGTAATCTTTGCTTATTTTAAGCTGGTAAACACCAGTGGTTCTCAGCAAATTGGAGGCAATTTGCAAAACTAAAGGATATTCTTACGGATTCAGGCCACAGTAAATTGTTATTGAAGACTCTCTTTTTCTCCCCAAAATTTCTCCTAAGACTTTTTTCATAAAATGCTATATTTCAACATGTGTCACAGAGGTACCTTTCTTCATTCATTCCATGTAAATTTTATTCTTTTATATGATGATACCATTTAAAGTAAGATTGTCCAAAAAAAAAAAAAGTCAGCTGTTTTAAGATGGCAGGAGTTCACTCATGTTATCAATTTTATACTATTTTTCTGCCTGGGAAAGATCGTGGCTCTTTATATACGCATGGAAATGCTGACTCAAAGCATAACACTGTGATGGAAAGTTTCAGTAATTTTCCATAACTGCATGGTCCTTGTGGCCTGCCTCCTCCTCTCTCCCCTCCACTCTGACACCACCAATAAGATTCACTGCCATTTCCGTTTGCACTTGTATGAAATGAGACTTCCTCGTGCAGATTTTCATGAGATACACTGTGATGTCTTCAGATGGCGTCATGTTGTCACAGCACCTCTGTGGATGGGACCCTGGGCTGTGTCTAGGTTGTGCGTCTGCGTCTTGGTGTGGAGCTCCTTCCTCTGCAGTCGCTGATGTGAGCCTGTGATGTGACAGTGAGCACACTTGGCGTTGGAAAGAGAAGGAACGGAGATGCAGGAACAGAGACAGAACTTGAAAGCCCGACTGGAGCTCATCGATGCAATTGTGCATCTTTGTAAACAACGGAACCTGCATCTCCATTTCCTACAATGTAGTGTTGCCTAAAATGCTCACTTGCAGTCCCTATATTTATTCTGGATCCTCTGTATAGTAGGCTTGATTTTGGTTGATTGTGCTGCTTCTTATTCCTAGACTTAAATCCAACAGCCAGAATCACTGCCAGGAGCTGCGATACCAATATGAGATGTAGTGCTCCGGGTTTTCCAAGGAAGTTAAAAATGTGGTGAGAACATACAGGAAGCGGTTATAAGTGAGAATGAGAATCCCGTCCAAGAATAAAGATGAGCCGTGTAAATCATGGGTGTGATTAAACACACGGGAAACTTAGAGACTTGAAATCATTTTCTGAATTAATTAGCAAATATTGTATATGTATATATGTTATAATACATTGCACTTTCATATGAAAGTAAGGTTTATTATCTATAGCAAGTATATTATCTATAGCATGTGTAATTTTGGCACAGGGGTATTACTCTGGGACCTCCTATATGTGACCGGCTGTGAGACAGAACTGGAATGCCATGTATATGAACATGTTTTGCATGAACTTCAGGTCTAAGTGAGAAAAAATGTAAAACACAGGACTCACTGACTTGAGAGTAATGGTAAATCTATTAAAATAAGAATTAAAAAAAACCCCAGTGACGTTTATGATAGGCTCTCAGCAAAATAAGCAAATGTTACAAAAACACTAAAAATGTTTGTTCTTTGGGTGTGCACTTCACTTCTGCACAGGGCGTGCTGCTGACTGCTGTCCTCTGGGCCACTGCCGGTGACTTCCGCTTTGGAGGAGGCTGCTCCTGGGTGTGCGGGACCCTCTCCTGCAAGAACGCGAGTGCGCGTCTTCCGTGGACACTGACTTCTCATCACGTGGCCGCAGCGGCAATGCTAGTGTTTCAGGGGAGCTCACTCTGTGAACAGTATCTTCAGCCTCCCACTAGCTTAGTGCACGATCATAATCCAGACCAGCTCGGACCCCTAAATCCTTTTAGGCAGCAGGGTTGCCCAAAGGCCCTTCTTCGTTGGTGAATGATCAGTCTCTTCACTTCCTTCTAGTGTGTGCAGGTGGTGTTATATGGGAGTCCATTTTCCTCTGATGCAATAAACTTCCCATTAATGTAGGAGATTAGCTTTTGTGGGTGCTCTTTGCCTCTACAGCTGAGTGTTAGTGTCCAAGAGAGGATTTTGCTCTTTTCAGACTAAAAGGTCTTTTTTGGGGGTGGGCGGTGGTTTTACTAGCTGTTCCCTCAGCTCCTTTCCTTCCATCACACCTTTTTCCTTCATTGCCCAGGAAGTGATGAGGTGTCTCCAAAAAGCATTTATGAAATCCTAGAAGCACCCCAGTAAAGGGGCTGAGATTGATTTTTGTGTTTCCCTTTTAAAGATGTTCATAGAGATGGAGAATTCCATGTCTTTGGGAATCTTAATATTCAAAGCTATCTACTCAGTTCTGAAACATTGTCTTGCTTGCCATTATTATTTCTGACAAGTGGATCAGGGGTAGTTCCCAAAACAAAACAAAACAAAACAAAACAAAACAAAACAGAATCACCCATACATGATTTCTTCCCCAAATTGAGGTAGATTCACAGAATACAATGCAAGATACCCTAACCTTGCTTAGTTGTGGTCATAGACTTGGAATCCCAAGCCCTTTCCTGGGGATGAGGAGAAGTGTTGAGACGTCCATAATGGAGATTGGCTTCTTCTAGACAGTGAGTGTGTGTAAGTACATAGAAATTTTGCTTCATAAGGCTGAGCTTTCTAGTTTATACAGCCAAAGCTTCATTGCTTTGATTTTTAAGTGATTTTCTCTTGAAGGAAGGACTGAGAACATATTCATACTTCAAGAGTTGCTAGAACTCGCTAGTTGACATATTGATGAAATGATTTGTAAACAGTAAATGTTTTAATTTGTCCAATTTGTATGGTCTCCTTAGAGCGGGCAAAAAGGGGACACTCTTAGTGCGGCAGGACAAGGCAATCACAAGTGGAAGCTCTACACTTAGAAATGCAATGGGTTTTAACAAGCTGTCTTAGATATCTGTGCAGTTCCAAATTTCCAAATGATATTTATAAAGGCCGTTTTTTGCTTTCTACAATTTCAGTGGTGGAGACAAAGAAGGCAGGATGATGCGCTGCCTGAAGGCTGGTAGAATATAGCTTGAGTTTGAGAGGAAAATGTGGAGTGCTGTATTGGGGTTTAGGTCACTGGAGTTGAGTGTAAAGTTAGGAATGTTGTAGCCCCAGTCATCACCCTGCACATGAGTCATATTGAGAAAATTCTCCTTAAAATCTGTCCTATGTCATACCTCTTTCTGCCATAGCAATAGTTTTCATTGGGACTGAAGCCGGAAGTAATCCAATACAGGTGCTGAGTACTAAAGACCTTGACACCCATCACGTTCCCCATCGGAGAGGCCGGACAGAAAAGGAGAGAAAGTTCTTTATTTCACTCCTTTCTCCACGTGATGACTAAGCATGGTGACAGCCTGGCCTGATTTCCTGCTCTGCCATTTAGTGAGATGCCTGAGCTCGGCTGGGGGTGTAGCCAGTCTGTGCCTCCGTTTCCTCATTGACAAAGGGAGGAAGTGAGGACACCCTCTCCGGTTACTGTCAGGACTGCATGGGCGTGTGTGTTTGTGAGTGTGTGTGTGTGTGTGTGTGTGTGTGTGTGTGTGTGTGTGTGTGTAGAGATTTCTTAAGAGAGTGCTCTATCTAGGTAATAATTGTGTGTGTTATTACTACAGTTGTGGTTATTCATGCTAGACTTCCTACATTTATTTATTAGCAAACACTAATTAAGGCTCTGCTATGTGCCAAGCACTATTCTAAGTGCTGGGCTTACAATAATGAACAAGGCGGATACGGACCCTGTTCTTTGTAACTTGGGTCTGGGTTTGGGAAGTCAGAGGACAAAACTCAATAGTGAGTGAGGGATGGAAATACTGGGGAGGGCTAACTGCTCAGTAGCGAGGGGTAGGGGGCATGTTGGGTTTTTCAGGGAGGTGCCATTTCAGTTGAGAGCTGGTGTGTGTGTGTGTGTGTGTGTGTGTGTGTGTGTGTTTGTGTGTATGTTGCCCTGTTAACTTAGCCTTTGTTTCTTGGCCTTTGTTTCTCTTCCTCTCTCTTATGTCTCACTGTCATCATTTCACACCTGTCATTTGTGATTCTGGTAATTTTGGAAAAATAGTCAAGTCTCTGGGTTGTTTCTTGAATCAAGTGTGGTCTAGATCGTTTTGCCTCTTGACTGTACCTTTCTCCCTTGATGATGTCCAGGGCACAGAACCTGCTGGCTCAGGGCAGACTCCCACTCTTGGTCAGTGTGAGCCCCTCTTTCATTGGAGTTTAGTTGATCACTCTTGTCTCCCGTCTGCATTGCTCTCCCTCAATCATTTAATAGATATCCCTGCAATTTGCTCCCCATCAGCTGAGTCAGAATTACGTGTATTCTTGAAAAAGCATTATACTGTTTTCTTTTATTTATTGTTTTATAAACACTTATGTAGCCTTTTTCACTTCCCAGATACTGTTTTAAGCTTTTTCCAACATTAATTTATTCACCCCTCACAACAGCCCTGTGAGGTGGGTGCTCTGCTGCCTGCTGTCGCGCAGAGATTGAGTAACTTGCCTGAGGACACATGACGCAGGCATGGAGCCGGGACTGGAACTGGGCAGTGGGCTTCTGCGTCCCCACCCTGCACCCTCCATGAAGCCACCTCTCTGGGAATACCCAGAGTTCGTGCTGTCAATCTCATTGGCCCTTCGCCTTCCTTCCATGTTGCCCTGTGCCTGTCAAATTCATCACCTCCATTCGCTAGTTGGCATTCTGTCCTGAGCATATACCACTTTTCACAGACATCAACTTCATTAGCTCTAGCATGCACACAATCCTATCTAATAAAAGAGTAATAAGCAAGTTGACCATCACTCCAGCACACAAGATGGCTGCCCCCATGTGGTCAAAGATGGCTGCCCCCATGTGGACACAAGATGGCCGCTACAAGATGGCCAGCAGGGGAGGGCAGTTTGGAGGGACCAGGCCTGCAAGGGAGGGCAGTTGGGGGCAATCAGGCCAGCAGTGGAGGGCAGTTGGGGGTGATCAAGCCTGCAGGGGAGGGCAGTTAGGGGTGACCAGGCCAGCAGAGGAAGGAAGTTGGGGGCAACTGAGCCTGCAGGGAAGGGCAGTTGGGGGGGACCCAGGCCTGCAGGGGAGAGCAGTTGGCGGGGGGACCAGGCCCACCAGGATCAGGTCTACATGGGCAGTCAGACATCCCTCGAGGGGTCCCAGATTGGAGAGGGTGCAGGCTGGGCTGAGGGACACACTCTGCACCGGGCCTCTAGTAAATAGATAATTTTATGTGGGTAGTTTACTGAGGTTGGACAAATGTACACATTCCTGTAACCAGCATCACACTCAACATATGGAACAGTTCTGTCATCCCAAGATGTTCCCTGTCTCCCTTCCCACCCTGTTTCCCCCCTCGTGGCCTCCCCCACCTCATGCACACACTGGAGGAGCACTGATCTCCCTGTCGCAGTGAGTTAGATTTTCCTGCATGAGGCTTTTTATAAATGGAATCATGCATATGTACTCTTCCATTCTGGCTTCTTTTGATCAGCGCGTTTTTGCGATTCATTCATACTGTTGCTTAAATCATTAGGTCGCCGCTTTTTATGACGATGCAGCTGTTCATTGACGGCAGGTACCAATATTTGTCCGTCCATCCATCTGCTGGTAGACATCTGGGTTGTTTCCAGTTTTCGCCAGGATGGATAGAGCTGGTATGAATATTTATGCACAAGTCTTTGTATTGACACGTCTTTATTTCTCTTGGGTAAACACCTAGGAATGGACTTCCTGGGTTTTAAGATAACTACATATTTATTATTATGAAAAACGGGGCATCATTACTTTATTTATGATTGTCCTTTCACACTCACCAGTAATAAGTAGGAATCCGAGTCCCTCCACATTCTTGATGACTCTTGGTATTGCCAGTATTTTCTTTTTAGATTTTTATTTTGAAGTAATTATAGAGTCTTCAGTTGCAAAATATTCACAAATATTCACAGAGAGTTCCTTTGTTCTCTCCACCCAATTCTCCCCCAGTGGTAACGTGTCGATAACTGGAGGGCAATGTTAAAGCCAGGAAGTCGACACGGGTGCAGTCCGCATCCTTTATTGGATGCCGCCAGCTCCACACACACTGACTTCTGTGCACAGTGTGCTGTGGGGTGGGTCCCAGGTGGTGAGCCGTCGGGATGCGGAGCTGCCCATCGCCACAGAGAGTCTTCACATCGCCCTTTGCTGTCACAGGCAGACCTCTTCTCCCCCCACCTCGTCCTGCGGCCTCTGTGAAACCCTGGACACAGCTAATCTATTCTCCAACTCTGTCATTTCAAGAATCCTATATAATAAAATTCTAGTATGCAAATTGACCCCTCGACCTGGAGTTTGACTGGGAGTTTGACCAGGGGGCGGGGCCGGCCAGCCAACTGCCCGTGGCCCCTCCCCCTGGCCGGCTGTGTCCGTCCCCTTCCCCCAGCACAAATTTGTGCACCGGGCCTCTAGTTTTATATAAACAGACTCATGGAGTATATAACCTCTTGAAATTGGCTCTTTTTGAAAATGCAGCCCTGTGTATGTATCGGTGTGTTGGGTGTGTTGGTTGCCTGTCTCAGGAGATCTTTCCCTTTCTCTGCTCAGTGATATGGACGTGGCTCAGTCAGGGTAACCATTTGCCCGTGGAGAGACGTTCAGAGTGTTTCCATTTTTTGCCTCTTGCAAAGATGACTGTGAACTCCCGGGTGCATGCCTTTGTGCAGATAGTTTTCCTTTCCCTCGGCTAACCGCCCGGTAATGCATGTGAAGTTGTTTGTTTTTACTTTCAGAGTGCTTGTACCATTTACACCCCCGCCCCCGCAGCAATGCACGATTCATCCCATTTTTCCACGTCCGTGTCAGCATGCGGCGTGGCCACGGTTTTCTGTGGTAGCCACTCCGCTAGTTGTGTCATCACACCTCGTTGTGGTTTTAGTGTGTTTCCTTCCCGGCTGGCGGTGCTCAGCATCTCTGCCGTGCTTGCTGTCCGCTGAGGGGTGCGGATGGGACTCGGGAAGGTCTGGGCCCGTGTGGTGTTGTCCGCGCTAATCCGAGCCACTCCCATGGCGTGCGCTGTATCCCACTGTGGTTTTAGTTCTTATTTTCCTGGTAAGTTAGGATGCTGAGCTTCTTTTCAAGGACGTATTGGTCACTCTCACATCTTCTTTGTGAACTGTCTGCTCAGATTACTTTTTTGCCCACTTTAACGAGGTTGATTTGTCATGCAGAGTGATGAGTTACTCATTTTTGGATCCCAATCTTTTGTCAGGTCTATATGTTGTCAATCTTTCCTTCCGTCGTGTGTCTGGCCTTTTCCATCTTTTTTTTTTTTTTTTTTAACGTGATTTCTTTTGAGGAGCAGATGTTTTAATTTTGGGAATTTCAATGTGTCCATATTTTTTATCTCTAGTGCTTTATTACATCCTTTCTAACAAACCCTTGCCTACTTAGAAGTCATGAACATTGTCTCCCAGAAATTTCATAGCTGTAGGCTTTACCTTTAGGTCTGAGACCCACTTGGAGTTCATTTTTGTTCATGTGCCATATTTCATTGTCCAACCCTAGTGACTGTTACTTAGGGTTAAATGGCATGAATAACGCTGATGCCATGTTGTCATATATGTGACTCCGGGTGGCCGTGTGGAGAAGCACCTGTGGGTGTTAAGGTGCACATATGTGTATTTCCCTGAGTGTATGCACACTGCAGAAAGGTAGCATGCCTTTATGATTTTACTAGCGTGGTGGGAGAGCTCCTGTTTCTTCATTTTGACTTCTTCTGAATAATTACATAGTAGGATTTTTTCCCCTTTTCTCTTGCTTCTAAGCTCCTATTTTATACGATATCATTTTCAGATATTCTCCGGGAGTCCTGGGGCTCCTCTCCAGCTCACTCATCCTAACTTTTGTGGCGGGGCCACCTATACCCTTACCTGGTTCCGCGTGCGTCACCTCTGCGTCCGTGGGCCGAGGGGCAGGCCGAGGGCTGCAGCATCGATGCGGTCACCAGGCGTTATGGCATGTATCTTGCCGCTCGGCCTCTCTTTCATCTCCTTTTTTGGTTCTCCTATCTGTTCTTTATTTTTCACGATGTTGAATCGGTGACCTCCGGTAAGGGAGATATCAATACACACAAGTAAGTGCCACGTTGGGTGAAGATAACTCCCTGACAGAGTTATGGATGCTCTATCATTGTAGGTGGAAATCTGTAGGAGCAGGTGGTGACACGAACAACAACTTCAGGTCACACCTCAAAAGCCTCTTCGTCTCGGGCAGGACAGAACGTCACGTTATCAGTATGCTGCCAACACCGTCTGATGCGGCCTGGAACTTCATGTGCTGAGAGAAGAGCGTGTGTTGAACAGATGTCCCAGGCCGTAAGGGCAGCCGTGTGAGCCGGTTACATTTCCATAATGATTTCGTGGGCTAAATCATTCGGTGTCTTTCACTGATGGAAAAGCCCATTCGTTGCTGAGTAGCATTTACCGGGGGTCAGAGGACCCAGGCTAATCTCTCTGAAATACCGGCTGGGAAAAGTTACATGTGAAAGTGAAATGTTCCTTTTGTAAAGTCTTCTTGGCTAAGTTCTTTGAATAGTGATACCGGCTGGGAATTGTATTTATAGAAACTGCCGCTCGCATTCACGTCGCTTGCATCTGTGTGCGTTATTCCACGTGTCGGCAATTTCGTTTGGCACGATCCTTGCCAGTTTTAGTGTCAACACTGGGAAATGCTGAGACATCTGTGTGAGCCTGTGACCAGGTCCTAAGGGTCTCCTCCCTGTGTCTGCACAAGGCGTGTGCCTTTTCCTTCTGTTTCTTTCATAGCGTAGTGCCTCGACTATGCCAATATCAACAAAAAAGGAAAAAGATTAATGGCAGAGATATAAGACCCCAAAATGTATACCCACACTTGGAGAAATTATAAAGGCAGTGTTTATTAAAATGCATTTCATTTTCAAAATTGAGCCATCAGCTGCTGACGTGGGTATACATCTTTTTTGGACTATCTCTATGTCAGTGTCCCCCAACCACACTGGGATCCAGGACTCTGAGAAACAGCAGCAACAAGAAGGATTTCCTTTCAGCTCCGGCAGCCCCGTCTGGGGGAACTGGGGACTGTGAACAGCGCACAGCTCGGTGGGGGGCGCGTGCGGGAGACTCCCCGCGGGAGAGCGCGTGCAGGAGCCGGAGGGAACAGGCTGCCCGCAGTTAGTTCTCTGCTTCGCCCGCAGCCTGGTCATGACTTTCTTATGTGGCCTTTGGAGAGTCCAGGGGAGTCTGACAGAATATATCACAGGGTGTGAGCGTGGTGCCCTGGGGTGAACATCTGAAGAACTGGCCTGGAGGGGGCAGGCGGACCCGGGGCTTCGTTACCATCTTGGAGCTCAGTGAGCTCGCAGCACCGAGGCCGGGAGGGTGCCCAGGAGAACTGACTTGCGACGGGTGCTCTCCAACACGCTGTTTGGCTGGTTTTCACCATGAAAGGGTACTTCAGGAGCCAGGACCCGCCCGCGGCTGTTCTTGCTTCCCTGCGAGGGGACAAGCAAGCAGGCGCTCAGGCACCCGCAGTGCAGCGGTGCGGGGGATTGTGCATCTCTCCCTGGAGGCTGGTGGAGATCCCTCCAGTCAAGACTTTCCTCTTTTTTTAAAATAAGTTTCATTTGGGGTGTAGGCTGCCAAGGATTCTGGGAGTGGGATTGAGGCTGGAAGGAAGAGAACAGTTGCTTTGTCCTTTGCTTAAAGATAAACAGGCCTTTTTAAGGTCTCTCCTTTCTTAGCTCCATAAACGGGACAAAACCAAGACTGGATGGCGGACACAGTCCTGTTGTAGGTTTAACAAGTTCAGTTCGGTAGAGCCACGTAGGCGCTGCCTGAGGGGCTCAGGGTCAAGGCCCAGGGAGGCCCTGCGCTTTGGGGGATGGGAGAGAGGGCGTTGAGGTGCAGTGGGTGGCTCTGGCCACGGTCACCTGGGAAGGACTCCCTGTTTTTCTCCCTCTGTCTTCCTCCCCCACCCCCGAAGCTGTCTGCTGATTGATCCCTCTTTTGTGCCTCTCCTTTGCTTCTTTTTATCTAGAAAACCCCAAACCTTTCCTCATGTAGGGTTTAGGTAGGGTTTAGGGGTGAGGGGTGGTTTTAAGTAAAGTAACAGGCATGGAGCACAGATAAATAGCTCCTGTAAGGTCTTTTTAAAAAGTTTCCATGATATTTAATAAGGTAATTACAGGTCCGACATGCCGGATGTAACGGGACACTCGGATCGCCAAGATTTCCCAGGAAAAGCACTTGTCTATGGAGGATGACGAGGTGGGAGGGAAAGGACGTCCCTCCAGCTGCATCATGTCCGACCATCCCCAGGCCTGGAGGGGTGCGTGGTTTCTCCCGTGTGCACGCCTCTGCTCCGCCACCACCTCGCAGTAAACACATGTGTCCCGAGCCTGAGTCCCGCCGGCCGGGCAGCCTCCCAGAATCTTGACTTGTCTTCCAAGCTTCCTGCGACCTCAGCCTTCCTGGCCAACCTCTCTGATCCTCCCCGTCCAGGGCCTGACTTTGTTGGCCTGGCCTTTGCCTCGCTGCGATGCCTGGACCCGCATCGTAGAAAATGCGCCCTTCCCCCCTTTTCCTGGGCCCTGGCGTGAGCTCCGGACTCCCTCTGCCACCAGCTTCCTCTGCTTTTGTTCTCAGGCTCTCAAGCGTCGCCTGAGAAAATGGGGAAACCAAGGTGATCGAGTCCAGGACCATTTGGGGCTTCATCCCCTCCGCTGCTCCCCTGTCCTTCACGGCCCCTCCTGTGGGTCCCCAGCCCACGTGCATTGTCCCGGCGTCTGGGTCGTGATCGGTGCTGAGGCTTTATGCTCTCAGAGTAGATTGGCGGCTGGGCTTCCCACTCAGTGTGCTTTTATCCCATTACAAAGCTTTTTCTAGAATAGTCACAATAAGCTAATATATTCAGCGCGTTGCTGTGTCCCAGTGTGTCTTGCGTTCTTGAGACACAAACGCCTCTTGCCTTCTTGTGGAGTAAACGCAGCAGCTCCGACCTGGAGTCTTAATTGGCCGCGTCCCGTGTGAAGCGTCGCTGCCTTGAGCATCGCGCCTACCAGGAGGAGGAGCGGACATAGGAGATCTTTCCCAGTAGATGAGAGGGCGAGGAGACACAATCCCGTTATCGTTTGTCCAGTTGCACTGGGTCGGCAAAGCGAGCGAAGCTAGAAGTAAGGGAAATGCTCTGCAGGGTAAGGGCCACGTGACTCTAGGAAGGTTGCAGTTGGGCGCAGTGACAAGGTACCTGCTTTAGGAGACCCCACCTTGTCCCTCGCCGAAGCCAGTGACCGTGGTGGAGAGAGGAGCACAGGGCCTGTCACCCGACTAAAAAACGGGTCTTACATACCGAAGAGAAGGAGGTCATACGCGTGGCTGCTGCGGGATAGAGTGTGACGTGACACACCACGCTGGCCGTGGCTGCTGGTTCTCAGGATGGTAACGGGAACACTCTCAGCAGAAGGGGATAGAAGCAGTGGCGTGTGTACCAGCCCGTCCGTGTGTGCTTTCCGACTCCAGGGGGAACCACTTTTAGGATTTTAGGAGAGTTTTAACCCCGCCAGGTTTATGTTTGCAAATGATTGCTCTGTCCGCGCTGTGGAAACAGGCTGAAAGGGGCTCAGGTAGAAACAGGGTGTCTGGTTAGGAGGCTGCTGCTGTGGTCCAAGCGAGAGATGCCGCGGGTGTAGGTCAGGGTGGTGGTGGAGACGAAGTCGAGTGGGTAAGCTGGGAAGGTGTGTAGGAATAGAACAGACAGCTTTGGCCAGAGGGAGAGGGAGAGTGAAAGCGACAGAGCTTTGTGCGTGAGCCACTTGCTAGCTGGCGGTGCCGTTTTCTCCTGAGAGAGGTCTTGGGTGGAGGTGCAGTGTAGGGGGTTTTACACTCAGGACCCCTGAGATACCCAGGTGGACAGTGGGGGCCTGGGTCTGACGGGGAGATGGAGGTTCGGGGTGGTGGAAGGCATCTGTGTGGTGCTAGTACTGGGGACAGTTTTCCAAGTGTGGTCCCCAGACCAGCAGCGTCAGTAACACCCGGGGCCTAAGACACGCAGGTTCTCAGCCCCAACGCAGGCGCACGGTGTCCACACTCTGAGCGCAGGCCCAGCAATCCGCAGGAATAGCCTTCCACGTGGTTCTGGTGCGGGAGGAAGCTGGATGCGGCAGTGGAAGGCAGATGGAGGCGAACAAGAAGGCCTCAGGCTTACGTATACTGGTCTTATTTTACTTCACAAGCAGTCTGACCTTGAGCGTGGTTATCCTGTGGTGAGCTATTCCACCAGCTGGGCGTGTCCATGGGGAATGTGACAGTCGTAACAGGAGGTTGAGGTCCTAAAACTGTGCATTAAGAATGTTTAAATTGTTCATGTCAGGTAAGGGGTAAGGAGATGCCTTTTCTTTTTCTTTAATGCATAGCATAAGTGAAATGCACTTGTCACGCCCTTTCAGAGGGTGGAGGGGAAACGCTGTGAGTAGGATAATAGGGAAGGAAGTGCTCGCGTTGTCATTAGATGGAGTTCTTTGCGGGTCACACGTGCAGACTGTAAGGTACTGAAATGGTTCGGGCATCATGGAGAAGTGACTTCCATTAAACGCTTCCCCGCGGAAGCTGCTTTCTGAAGGGTGGGTGCAATTTGGTGAGCCTCCTCAAGGGGCTTTGGACGGCGAATTTGCTCCCGTAATAGCATACAGTTTCTTTGGTGATTCATATTTTCTAAAAGAGAATGTTCCCCTTTATCGTGGACTCGGATGAATATAGATCATTGGTGGCCTACCTCTGCCTGAAAAGAATTCACCTTGTTAAACGCAATGCGAGGGAATGCATTTGGCCTCTTCGGGCCTGTCGCTCGGCTCGAGAGTGATCCTGCGCCTGGTGGAAGGACGAGAAGCAGGTCCGTGGGTGAGGTCTCTCCCGGACAGCCCTGGTGTGTGTGGATCGAATGGCAGCCGGCACCGATACCGTCACGGGATGGGGTCTGTGCTGTGGTACATTCGCTCGACACGGTTTCTTTGCGTGAAGTAGTTTTTCTGTTTGTTTGTAGTTTTTTTGTTTGTTTGTTTTTGAGAAAAAGGCTAAGTTGGCTTCCTCTTGTCCCATTTAATGGGGAGCTACATGGCAGGCACTAGAAAAATAATTGGTGGCTTTCAGGGGGAGATGCATCCAGAGGGGAAGAAGAGGGAGGGAGACAGAGGGGGAGGGTGCGGAAGGCAGACTAGGATTCGCTGGGGGAAGCAGAATGGACGGACCCAGCGCCAGGGCCGGGTGGTGAGCAGCAGAGAAGGGTGGCCGCGCCCCCTGAGACGGTGAGGGAGCCCGGCGGGGGAGCTGCAGGAAGGTTTCTAAGTGACAGCGCCCGGCGCTTACATGCTTTGGGGGAAGTGTATCCGTGCTGTGTGCCTGGATGCCACACGTCTTGTTCCAGACGAGGCGGTGGGGCTTAGCTGGATGGAGACTCACAGTCCCATCTTGATCAGATGATTCCACAAATCGTTACCTCGTCCTTCCTGATGTGAACATAGGTTATTGTTTATTAAGCTGTAGTAACGTATTTGCACTTGCCGTCCCATGCACAGAAAGGAGGTGCTGTATCCGCTGTGTAACTTACACTGGGCTGCAGCAGTCACGTTCAGTAAATGCCTTTTTATTCTTAAACCTTAAGGCGAAGCAGGTGACACTGTCTCTGCAGAGAGAGGCCACGCCATCTCTCAGACCGCACTTGCTCTTGTATTTGGCACCTGGATTCGGCACACCGGCGTGTGTTTCAAGGTGATATGTACGGGGTTTAGCTGAAAAACCTTGCCATTTGTTTAGTCTTCCCCTAGGACTGTCTTTCCTGCACACATTGCATTTCTTAATGCTTATTTAGGTGCTCTTTGAGCAGGAGGAGACCACATAACAATACAGAAACTTGAGAAAGATGGATATTTGTTGTGATAAGGAGTTGAATCAGACAAAGGCAGGTGCCGCTTTTGATATGAAATTTACAGGGAGCCTCCCTCGTCCCCCACACGCTGCTGTTCCATAACCAGATGGCGGCTGGGTCTGTGAACTTGGACACCAGTCGGGTTGCAGACAGACCAGGCCCTGTCCCGATGCTGGGGCTCGGAGTCTGGGGACCCCTCGCCCTCGGGATCCCGATGTTGCTGCCTCCCCGGAACTGGGCCTTGTCCCACCTGCTCCCAAAACAACAAAGAACCGACAAGATTTGCAGATGCCTCCCAGGAACCGGGGCTGGCGGCCGTGTCCGGTCAGAGATGTGAGGTTTTGTTCAGGTCTCTACCCTCGGGGTGGTGTCCATTCTCTGCATTTCGTTGTCCAGGCTGCATTTTTGAAACCAGCAAGTTTACTTTCTTGCCTGTGTGTTTCTCCATTGCTCCCTCCACAAAGCTAACCTATTACTGGAAGCCTGCTCTGGGCAAGACCGTGAAATAGGGGAATTTGTCGGAGAGTCTTAGGCGTCCACCGCCTCCCTTTCCAGCTCTGCCTGCTCCCCAGCACCTGCCGGGGGCTGCGCGGTGTGTGACGGATTGCATCCGAATAGCCTGTATCTTCCAGGGACCTCCGCTTTTTAAGAGGCTTGCTGGGGTGGGGAGAGAACATGTCACAACACAGGAATACATCTCTGAGAAAAACATCATTGATGAGTGAGAAAATTGGGGGCCGAGACCTTCTAATGCTAAAGCGAATGTGTAAGTGACTGCTTCCTCTCTGTTTTGTAAAGCTGGCTTATTATTAATCATTAGTGCCCATTAAAATCCCTGGGGTGGTTGTGCTTAAATATGATAGAACCCCGAGTATCTTTGGAGATGCTCCCAAATGATATGAAGAATGAGCCGAGACTGTCTTTACACGGTGGCTCATGAACTCGTAGACATGAGGGAATGATCATTGCTTAGCATTTCAATTTGTGGTCTATCTTGGAATCATATTTTAATTAACCCAGTCAACACCTCAGTGATAAGTAATATCATCTCGGGAAAATAGTATATAGAAAAAAACCACATGTAATCTAATCGGAAAGCTTGAGAAGGGAAAAAATACATTTCCCTTATTACGTCTGTTAAAGATTGGGTCGACGAGATAGTTCAAGGTCAAGAGGCTCTTGCTGAGAAGTTGCCCTTAAGTCAGTGAGAATTGCAAGACAGGCATCTGAGCTTCTGGGCTCTTAGGGCTCCGAGTGGCTGTTCGTTCGGAGGCTGCGTTATCATCACAGGCCGTGACCTCGGAGACCAGCCACGAGCAGCTGGCGTGGTTCCCCGCCCCCCACCCCCAGGAGCCCTGTGCCGGCCAATGGGATGCGAATGTCAAATAGCAACAATCTAGACCATGTTGAAATCCTGGCCTTGAATGTATCTCAATAGCTTCCCGTTTCCAAAGGACTTCACAGTTATTTTTATAACCATACAAACGGCTTAACATCCCTCCCATTCAAAACCACGAGGCTTCTTTTCGGGGCCTAAGAAAATAGCCATCGGGTAGGGCCCTACCTATTGTGATGGCGAGTCCGTATGTAGAACGAGGAAGAGTTATCAGCCCCACAACGGGGCGAGGCCTTAGCAAAGCTTATAGAAACACTAGTGGCCTGGTGCATGAAATTTGTGCGGGGGAGGGGGGTAGCCCGACCTTCACCCTCTCCAATCTGGGACATCCCTCTCGTAATCAGGGACTGCTGGCTCCTAACCGCTCATCCTACCTGCCTGCCTGATTGCCTCTAACCACTCTGCATGCTGGCCTGCTTGCCCCCAACTGCTCCCCACTGCTGGCCTGCTTGTCCCCAACTGCCCCCCCCGCCAGCCTGTTCGCCCCAACCTTCCCCCCTGCCAGCCTGCTCTCCCTCAACTGCCCCCCCCTTCCCGGTTGCCTGATCGCCCCTAACTGCCTCTGCCTTGGCCCTGCCACCATGGCTTTGTCTGGAAAGGACATCTGGAAGGTCTCCTGGAAGGTCTCCCGGAAGGTCTCCCAGTCTAATTAGCATATTACCCTTTTATTAGTATAGATGGTGTGTTATCACTAGGGAAGTTCTGGAGGTTGGGAGGAAATCCATTTGTAATTGGGGTCCTCAGACCACACGCCTCATGAAAACCGCTGGGCACTGCATCAGGTGAGGGGGGCCTTCGGGGAAGCGAACTCTCTGGAATGTTGGAAACAATGGCAGAGCGACGGACCAAGGACCCAGGCAGGGACTCTGCTTTCTCCTCTGGGCGAGGCTGTGACCTCGCTCACGCTGAGTTTGATTCAAGAACTGGGAAGGGCTGTCTGTAGGCATCCCTGGAAAAGGGATGATGTCTGTGGCAGTGAGGGGTGCTTCTGGGCAAGTGGTCTTGGCCTTCTGTACGCAAGGGCAGTGGGACGCCAAGGCCGTGGCGGCTCAACACATCTGTAAGGGAGCCCCAGCCCTCGGCCCGTTAAGTTGAGACTTAGCCTCATCCTGCCGCAGGCCTACTGAAGTCAGTTAGGCCCAGGTGTTCCAGAGGATGGACAGGCAGCTGATGGGACAGGAATGACTTGTGCACTGGCAGACGTCGCTGGTGCCAGAGCCCGGGGGGAACCAGGTCCCCTGACTCTGCCCCGATGCTCCTTCTGACCCGCTGCAGCCTCGTGACTCAGAAAGGAGACCCCTGACCCCATGGTTCCCCCTGGCTCTTGTTAATGACACCACTGGATTTCAGTCCTTTTTGCCTCCATCCATGTTTTCATTCATTCAGCTTGTATTTAGGTCCCTGCATAGAGATAGTGGGAACAAAACAGCTCCGAGTCCCTCCCTCCTGAGCCTTCACGTCGAGGAAGACAGACCGTAAATGAAGCCAGGAAAGTCAGGGCAAAGTGTGTTTCAATTGAAAGCGTGTTGATGGGGCTGGGTGTGTGGGAGCGGCTGCTGGATTGTACAGGGGACGGATCTTTGTCCTGGGCAGGTAGCGTTTATCCCAGTCACATCTACAAAGCCTGTATTTCCCTGTTTCTCTGAATAGGAACAGAAAGCTGAGCCTCTTCTTAACCACAGATTCTCTCTCTCTCTCTCGCTCTCTCTCTCTCATCTACCTTCTTCTTCTCTCTCTCTCTGTCCCCCTCCTTTCCATTATTCTGTCTCCAGCCTAATTTTCAAGAAACCTTCGGGGACTCCTCCCTGACCATAGCCTCCCCCCAGGACATACAAGTCCTTTGTGATGTAACCACACCCCCTCTACCCCAGCCTCCCTCCTGGTTGGGCAGGCCACTGGCTGGTCCCCTTCTCCATCTCGGCTCCTCGTCACTTCTTTTCAGAAGGCTCCCCTGCCAGTGAGAACCCTGGCCCCCTGTCACAGTCCGTCTCCAGCGATGTCCCTCTCCATGTTTTCCGGCCCCTCCCCGCTCCTCCCCAGTCCTCTCCTGGAAGGTAGGACGTGCTCTTAGGTCCTCGGTCTGCATCAGCACCGCTCTGGGCACAGTGTCGCTACTGTAGAGCTCCTCGAGTCAAATGGAATGGCACTTACGGCTTTCACTGGGAACCGAGATTTCCATCAGGGTTCAGTATACTGCTCACGCAAGTGCAGCCAGGCGTGGGAGAAGAGCATTTAATAAAATCCATTTCCAGTGGAAGAAGCGTTCGGTAATGCAGCCCAGTCTCTGTTCAGGGCAGTTGGGGGGAGAATGTACTCGCGTGGATGTACGTGGGCAGCTGGCTGGCGGCTGGGCCAGGTGGAAATGAACCTGCCTTAAACGGTGTTCTGTGCAAATGAGCCGCCTTTTAGAAATGTGGTCCGTCTCCCTGGTTAGTGCTAAGTTGTCCCGCAGCTCCCGGAGCTCGTCACGTTAATCACTGTTCCCGGAGATCTGGAAACACACTCGCTTGAAGCAGCTCACCTGTTCGCTGATTGTCCGAAAGCCTCGGGTGGCTAAGGACTGGACGTTGTTCTAGAACCACGATGCGCAGCTGTGGGCGCAGAGACGCGCCCCGACCCACGGGTGCCAGGACCTCGGCTGCTGCTCCTTAGGGAAGAGTCTGGGGAGGGAGAGGTGCCTTCACACACCGTGTCCTCGGCATCGGGGTGCAGGGCAGCCTCCCCATTGGCCGCATGCGTTTATGTGCCTTTCCCCTCATTTGGTTCCGGGGTTTTTCGGCTGAAAACGCCCACGTGAGCCCTCTGAATCGGGAGCTCCTTGCATGATACTCGCCTTGTTCCCTTTGGTCTGGATAGAGGGTTCTTTTCCTGTAGCAACCAGTGCCTGCCTGTGCCCGCCTGGGCCCCTGGGCCTGGTGCCCGCCTGCATGTGCCCGCGTGTGCCCGCCTGTGCCCGCGTGTGCCCGCGTGTGCCTGCCTGTGCCCCTGTGCCTGCCTGTGCCAGAGCTTCACGCACGACCTTGCCTCGTCCTTGGTGGAGGTCGGATTCGGGAGACGGCAAGCTCCCTGACTTCTCTTCACTTGGTATCGCCAAGACATCTGGCAATTTGGTTCCTAGCAGGTCCTTAAAACATGGTGCCTGATGGAAGCCCTAGCCCCAAACTAAAGGGTATTTCCATAGGTACTAGCTTTGGAAAAACGTTTGGATGGGTCACCCAAGACCCAGAGGAACCTCTCCTTAGAGGGCTCGCACAGCAGTCTGCGCAGAGTGTCCCTACTGGGGTCAGGTCCCTGGGGGAAGGTCCCTGCTGGGGTCAGGTCCCCGGGGGGGGGAGGTCCCTGCTGGGGTCAGGTCCTGGGGGGAGGTCCCTGCTGGGGTCAGGTCCCGGGGGAAGGTCCCTGCTAGAGTCAGGTCCCGGGGGGAGGTCCCTGCTGGGGTCAGGTCCCGGGGCGGGGGGAAGTCCCTGCTGGGGTCAGGCCCCGGGGGAATCGGTGTGGGTGCCAGGGCTGTGAGCGCCTGGGGAATATTATCCAGTGTATTTCCTCCAAAGCGCTGAGCTTGGAGAAGGGAACTTTGAGGAGGAGACTCGCTCATCCTTATCCCAGACTCGAAGGCTCTGGAGAAATTCATCATAATTAAATCCTTGTCATGTTATTAAATAGGCCAACTTTAAGAAGTTAATGGGAATTTTTTGACCCATGATCTTGTTACATTATACTGTGACTCAAGTGCTAACTAGAGAAGGACATGTTTTCCACTGAGATTCACAGCTCTTGGCTTCTAGAATTTTCCTCTTGATTCTAAATTTTTAAATTTATCGTTTCTGACACCACTGCTTTTTAATTCCCATGTGTGTTTACACTGAAATCAAGAAGAATAAGAATAATGATTTTGAGATTCTGGTTTATCTACTGATTTATTAATTTAGCCTGGCTTATTTTTATTAAACTGATACCCCGGGGAAACCAGGTAGGTTTCTATATTGTCATGCTTTTTAAAAAAATATATAATTTACATTCCTGTAATTTGTAATACCTGTTTCAGTTGCATAGTCCTTTAGGAAAACAGTGCCCTCCTCTATATTTCACATAGGATTCTTACCCATTTTTAAAAGTCATGCAGTCTATTATGATTAAAACGTCTTCGGAAATATACGTACACGGTACGGGGGCATATTGCTATGCAAAGGCCCTGGCACGCAGAGACCATCACAGGGCCTTGGCGCTGCTGCCGCCACACGTCAGTCCTCTTTGCTTCCTCCGTGAACACAGTCTGTTTGGTCGAGTCCAGAAACGCCCCCCCCCCGCCATAGCTCTGCTCTGTAGGGAGCTGGCCAGGGGCCAGCGGAGCTCAGTGCCAATATTGTCAAGTTCAGATTACAGTTTAGGTAACGAAGGATGTTGTTTCCTCAAGTACCTGATCGTGACCCTCAAGGTAAGCATTGGGAAGTGGACTTTTGACATCCACTCTTCTCCATGACGGTGGAACTCGAAGGAGACTCCTGTCACCGGGTCATCCTGGGGAAGGTACACAGACACGAGTGAGCGACCCGGACGGTGCTGAGAGTCACTGAGGCGCCTCCTGCTGTTCTGAGGACAGGGTTTACATTTTACCTCCGACCTTCCTGTTTTCAACCAGTTCCCTTTTTTCTTCTCAAACGTGTATACTTCTTGGTGATCAGTCCACATTCGAGGGATGATGTTCATTGATTTCGAATTTATTCTTCCAAATATCTGCTTCAGGCAAACTTGGGGTAGAAGGAAGCAGAGAGGAACAAGTCTTAGTTATCATTCTTCCATTGATGTTCCAGGGATTTCTTCATCGGCCTTCATCCAGAGCTGTGGGGTTTAGCAATCACACATCACTGTGCTGGGCAAACATGGCTTGTGTAATTATTGAATCAAATGTTCTTTGGAAAAGAGGCATTTTAAAGATGCAGAGGCCGTATATTTTGTTCCAGCGTGATCATTCACTGTGTTGTTTAAGCAAATAAGCGGGTTTAAATAAGCCCATAATGAGTTTTTAATTTATAGAGAAATGAGTCAGCAGGGCAGGGAGAAGGTGCAGAGTCTGAGAAGAATTCGCCTCGTGCACTAATTGAAGAATCACTCGAGTAAAATCCCCACTGAACTAGCCTTTGTTGGGCGAAAGAATGCAATTATATGAAAAATTAATGCTTCCGTGTAATATAAAACCAATGCCGCCCGAATCCTTACGGGCCAAATTAGGTTGCTGTAAACACCCACGAACTGGGTGGCTGCGAATGAAGGCGCGGGCTTACTGAAACTTGCAGCGCCGGTTAATGAGATGCAGTGGAAGCGGAAAAATGTTTAATTTGGTGATGGGTGACCTGGATCAGGCCGTCCTGCAGAGCGACAGGCTCCGGATTAATTTCCAGTGGAAACAAAGTGACTGAAGAACCGCCCCGTGACTGTAGACGCTGGACTTTCCTATTACTCTTTTGTGGCAGGAGAGGCAGGTCCCCCTGGGGTTAGGAGCTCCCCCAAACCTGGCAACCGAACGAGGTCTCCGGTGCCTTCTCCCTCTAGGGAAGCCGGGAACGCGGTGTGTTGCTTTCTGGGTGGGTTGGACGACGATCGTCGTCTAATCAACACCTCAAAGGGAGAGCGTGTCCTGGTGTTTGTGTGGAGTACAAGGCTGTAAGTCTAGTCCGCTTTGTAAGTGACGGGCCCTTTAAGAGGATGACGTAGAAATGATGGGCTCCTCTCCTATTTAGAAAGAGGTCGGGTGTTGGCGGTTTACCCAGATGGTTCTTAGTAAAGTACCCGAAACGCTGCTCGCCTTGTTCCCTGGCTTTGAGACAGCTGGGGTGTTGGGGACACTTCTTTCTCGGGGGGCGTGGATTCGCGGGGATGGTAACGCATTGTGGCGGTTCAGGGCGGAGTGGTGGGCGATGTGAGAGCCAACACGCATCCCCTTAGGGGCCTGGAGCTCACGCTTCTCCGGTGATGTGGAGACACACTCTTTCGCTCAGTTTGAGAAACACACTCGCTCTCGGCAGCGGGGCCTCTGTGAGTCCTGGACACGCAGAGAGCGTCTGCGGTGGGAACGAGGCGCCAGTGTCTTCTGGAGCGAGGCCGCCTCTTTGCCCGCGTGGATGGAGCACAGTTACCACCTTCCCCGCCTTCCGAGGGCGTGCCCTTGATGTGTCGGATCCGTTCGGAGTTGGTCTCCAAACGGAGGTAGAAGAGATTGTTCACCGTCCCGTGCAGTGCACCCCGATGCGTCCCGAGGGCCGCCCTCGCAGCCTGAGGGTTAGGAGTGGCCCTGCCTGCCTTTCTCCGTCTCAGTGCTGCCGTCATGAAAGTGGCGTGTTTAGGAAATACCGAATGGTAGATTCAAACCTTTTTCCAGTTTATAAAGTGGATTGCAGTTCGCATGCGCCTCGGTTTCAGATATGGCATCTTCAGTCTATTTGGTTTAAAGGGAAAACAAAGTTTGATATTTACATCTGCGACTGTAACTTTGGTAAATGCACGTTTTCAGATTCAAGAAACTTCTCCTGGTACTTTAATAGAAGGAAGAAGAGCAGAAGGTTTGCTCTGTGAGCTTCCTAGGATGTTTTCTAAATCAATCGACTAAATCTTTTGTTTCAAATGAAAACAATTCTTCTTTTCCAAAGAAAGAACATGCTACATACTGTATAGAGTTCAATGCATTCGTTTCATTTTGCATGGTTTATTGTTTTAAATGACAAGAACGTTACAGCTATTGAATATCTGAAAAACAGAAGAAAATCAAAAGCATTTGTTTCTAGAAACAGGCCTTGGTAACCTCGGCTTTGAATGATCGAATACAGTTACAGCTAGCGTGTGGGAGTGATTTTCTGGTCAGAAGTAGCATATCTACATATATAAAAGGCTAATATGCAAAGTGTCCCCTTGGGAATTCAACCAGGAGACCAGGAGTTTGATCGCTTGCTATGACGTGCCCTGACCACCAGGGGGCGGCACGGAATGAAGGAAGGCCCTGGCCTGCAGCCAGAAGGCCCCGATCAGCCCTGATCGCCAGCCAGGCATAGGGACGTTACCTGTGCATGAATTTCATGCACCAGGCCTCTAGTAGATAGACAATATTTTCTCCCAAAAATTTTAGGGTTTTGTCAAAGCGTGGGGAATAATGACTAGAGGACAGTGCCTGCACTCGGAGTGTTCTCTGACTTTAGCTAAAGCTGTTTGCAGCAGTCTTGGGGAGCCCCGCGCACATCGATGCATACTTTGTGATTCTTTGGTGACAAACATGGACCCCAGTTAGTTTTAGGATTTCTCTGAAACACGGACTTTGGACACGGCTGATGAAAGCTCTGCTGGGATTCCCCTCAGACCTCTGGTGCTGTGCTTCATGACCTTGGCCTTGCCTTTCTCCCACGGCCAATGAAAGCCCAGCTGGCTTCCTCACCTCTGAGCCTGCACATTCTGTGCCTGGAGTGCTCTCGCCCTTGTGCATCTGGCCCACACACGGTCCCCTCCTCTCCACAGCCCTCCCTCCCTCACACCCACTCTCCTGGGACCTGCCCACCCACCTGGCTGTAGCTCCCTGAGACTGGCAGACTCCATTCTGCCCTGTGCCCTGCACCTGTTCTCTCCACCTGGGAGTATCGAGTGAGCAATTGCTAGGTTTTCTTGGGGTCCTAATTCTCTCATAGCATTGAACTTTGGACGTCCTACATTTTGGGAAATGTTTGGATTTAGTTGAGGGGTAGCAGGCTTCTCCCCTCGCCACACTCATAAAGACTCTAGGTGAGATCTTTATCACCTGAAATTTGATTGGATTACAATGAATCCTTTGTCTTCCATATCCTCTTTCTTACCATATTTTCTCATTACGATGAAATCGGAAACATTTGCAGGAATTAGAAGCAGCCTAGGCACTATTAGGAAAATCTGTGAAAGTTTTGTAGCTTTCATCATACTATTTTGCCTTTTAAAGAAAGCATTTTATATAGACACAAGCTAGGTCTTTGTTCTTTTAAATAATGTCATTGTCAATCTTGGAAACTAGCAACTTTTTAAATGTAGCTTCCGGCAAGACTTTAAAGTTTTAGAATAATACTCAATAGGGAGCTCCATTTTCTGATGTTCAAGACTTGAAGCAAAAAGTCCATGCATCTGAAACAATATCAGATGGCGTCTCTGAATCATTATCTGCATATTATGCCAGTTATTAATCTCAAATAGACTCTGCATGGGCTCTCAAAAGTAGAATTTTAATCCCAACGCTCAAAAAGCCCATTTAGTGCTGGCTTCCAACATGATGCCACATTGGAACCACGTGTTTATCATTCACCGGGGGCTGGTCTCTCGTTCCTCTCCTGCCTTCCGCCCAGATCATCCCGGCACTCTCCCCTTTCCCGGCGGCAATGCCCACTCACCCTTATCTTCTCCGATCACGTGACAACTACGTATTTCAACCGTGCTGCCGGCAATATTTAGGGTGCTTGTTCACCTGTCATGCTACCTGTGTGTCGGGAATCTGTGTGCAGGGCTGAGATTATGCTGCCCAATCGAGAAGTGCGTTTCATTGGCATATGGCTCATAAGCAGCCCCGCACACAAGCATTGATGAGCATTTGTGTGTGCGCACTTGCACACACACACACACACACACACACACACACACACACACACACACACACGCACACACACATTTTGATGTGACTTCTTTTGTCGGTTGACCTGCCTACCGTTCTTACATGCACCACCAGGGGACTAAACCTTCGCTTCCTTTGGATTCCCTCCCAGCAGAAGGCGTGTGCATGTGGTTTAGGACAGAAAGGAATGTTCCTGTCCGTGCTCTTGCATGACTGAATTTTAGAAGGGATGGTTGGTTCCGTGTGCATTTGTGGAGTGTGACATGTGCTGTTGGTATCTAATGGGAATTGCATTGAATCTATAGAGTGCTTTGGGTGCTATGGAATTTCCATTGCTAATCCTTCCCGTCCATGAACCCGGTGTATTCTTCCGCCTCTTTGTATCTCTCTCTGTCTCTTTTGTCAGCGCCCTGTAGTTTTCTGAGCAGCCTGTTTCCTCCTTGGCTAAGTTTATTACAGGATACCTTTTTTTTTTTGGTGGTTGTTGCAATGGCAAAGGGGATTGTGTTTTTAGATTCTCTTTCTGAGAGTTCATTAATGGTGTACAAACATGCCCTCGATTTCTGGCTGTTAAGTGTGTAGCCTGTACTTTGCCGAATGCATTTATTAAACCTAGTGTACTTTCAGCAATAAAGATAAAATTTTTAAAAAGCGATGGTTGGTTAGAGTCTGAGAAATGCGCCTTCTCTCCTGTCAGAGCAGATTCTGTTTTGTCCTTTCTGTTCGTGTCCCAGTTTTCACGGATGCGAGAATGTTCTGTGAGGAGGGAGTGTCCCCCAGATGGCTAGTTTCGTGTTCCCGGAGGCAGATGGTAAAGAGTTAGCATCAGGAAGCGGGCTGTCTGGACGGAGGCTTCTCCGTCTCTCCACGTGGAAACGGGACTCAACTAGAGCAGAAACCCCCCTGCCATACAGGACGGCGCCGCTGCCTGGAGGGCTGTCCGCTCCGTTGCCGTGGAAACCGCTAATTCGGAAGGAACGGCCACTTGGACCAGTGGGTGCACCGGTGCGCTGTGCGCTCCTGTACCCCCGCGTCCGTTCTGTCTCCGCCCTTAATTCTGTCGGAGGTTTAGGTGCAGGATTACCAGTGGTAGCGAACACTTTAAGCCGCATACATATTTCACATTTCAACATGTTAATAAATATCCCGCATTCGGAATAACAGGTATTCCAGGAACAGCTGAACGACTGGGGAACAAGGCGACATCACGCCACGCTTTAAAAACCGCTACTGTTTCTTGAGAAGACAGCCTCGCTTTTCTTGGGGTAAAGAAGAATAAGGCAGTTCTTTTAGGAACAGTCTGTTCCACCTTTGGACGTACAAGTCCCAAGAAAAGTGCACAAAAAGAAGTTTGTTAAATGATAGAAAAAGGTTTCCTTTTTCTCTCCCAATAAAACACAGCGTAGTGAATAAAACAAAGAAATAGTTATCAGAGGCCAGATAGTAGTTGTGAACTAACTGAGTCCTTGGAAGAGTCCAAACTTCATTCTTTGAGGGATGTTTACAAATGGACCTCTCTCTCTTGTGGGGCTCATGTTAACTAGTCCCTGCCCGCCGCCTCTCTGTCTGCCCTCTGCAGTCAGCGGAGGTGGTGGAGTGCCCGGGCCTCCTGGGGTTGAGCTGGGAGGGCAGTGAGTGGTTCCCAGCGCTCCTGGGCTGGGCCAGGCACACAGCCTGCAGGGGAAGGTGGGGGAGCCCCAGCCGGCTCGTTTAGGGGAGAGGAATGGCGCACAGGTGCAGTGCAGCGGGGCGCACCGTGCTCGGGGCTCCCGTTCAGGAGGCCGCTCTGTACCTGGGCCCGTCCCGGCGCCCTGCCTGCCCTCCCTGTCCCTGGCCCAGCTTGTGGTGAAGGGTGGACAGCAGCCAGAGCTGGCCCCTGGCTGTCTGCTCCACACTCGTTCCTGGTGCAGTCGAACCAGAATGACTGCGGTTCCCCCGACAAACGGCTCGGCTCAGGTTCGAGCGCTGGCATAAAAAACCCTGGAGGCGCTGGGCTCTCCCCTGGCGGGCACCCTCCGCTGTGAGCCGCGCAGCATCCCTGAGAGCACGATTCACCGCACACCTGCGGGGTCACCTGGCCCCGCTGCTCTCCTGCTGCCTGTCTCCCTAAAGCACACGCAGCAAGGTTCAGGGTAAAGGAAACCCTGATGCTGTTGTCCAGTTATCCTTTCCATGTTGGCCCTGGTAAGGAGGGGCTCTGTGAGGCCCAGCGCTCAGTGGGTAACTCCTCAGGATCTGGAAAGAAACCTATTTTGTGGTTCGGTTCAGGGCATTGTGCACAGGTGGGCCAGCTAATCATATTTTTCGTGTATAATGTTGGGATAGGTTAAAATTTAACATGTTTGTGCCGGAGGCTTCGAGTCCCTCAGCAGAACCTGCAGGCGCCTCCTTCCATTGCTTTTACAATGTTGTTTGTCCCCATTACAACATGTTTATTTTGTTTCAAGTTATTTGGTCGCATAAATCATCTGGAGGCAGAAACTCTGGCGTTTTCCTTCCTGGTGGAAAATACACACGTGAAGTGTTATTCTATACTTACATTTGACACTTTGCACTCGCTTGCTTTTTTCTTGATTCCTTTATTCTAATGCTAACCGTGTCGAGTCACACTCGACATCTGAGTGCAAAAGGTTAAAGATAGAAGTTTGGGCATGGCACACACCTGGCTGGACCCGGCGCACTTAACGGTGAACGCCATCGCAAGTAGCTCTTCGCCTCTTTGATTCATAAATGCACTGTACCAGCAAGTCATTTCACACACGTAGGCTAGGCTGGTGTGAATTTTATATCTATCTATCTATCTATCTATCTATCTATCTATCTATCTATCTATCTATCTATCTACACACACACACACACAACACACTGAGTGGCCAGATTATTATGATCTCTGAACACATAATAATCTGGCCACTCAGTATATATATATATTAGAGGCCCGGTGCATGAATTCGTGCATGGGTGGGGTCTGGCCAGCCTGGCCAGGGGGAGGGGACATGGGCGGTTGACGGCCTGCCTGCTCAAGGGGACAATTTGCATATTAGCCCCTTTTATTATATAGGATATACACTGAGTGGCCAGATTATTATGCATTCAGAGATCATAATAATCTGGCCATTCAGTGTGTGTGTGTGTGTGTGTGTGTGTGTGTGTGTGTGTGTGTGTGTATATATATATATATATATATATATATATATATATATATATATATATATGTATATATATATATATATATATATTGCTAGACCATGGTATTTCACTGGAGGTAAATATGATGTCTATTTTCCCATATTAGAAATCTAACACTTGGAACTGTAAATGACTTACCCCAAGTCACACAGCTGGCGGGTCGTAGAGCCAGAATTTGCATGGGTCTCTCTGGTGTTTCATCCTGCCTATTCCTCCCTGTCCCATGGAGGAGTAACGTTGATACAGAGCAAATCGGGTTTTCAGTTTGATACGTGATAGAAAACAGCAGTGAATCTGTTTTTAAAGCAATTACTTTTCTTTGTAAAGATCTGCTTGTAACTTAGATTTCCTGTTTATTGTCTTCCAATGAGGCACACCCATAGTGACTTGGCGTGTATTAACAGATGTCTGATATAGATACACTCTTTTAAAAATATCCTATATAATAAAAGGCTAATACGCAAATTGTCCCCTTGAGCGGAGTTCGACCAGAAGTTTGACAGTTTGACCAGGGGGCAGGGTCAACTGGCCAACTGCCTGTGGCTCTTCCCCCCAGCCAGCCCAGCTCGATCGGTCCCAACTGGCACGGGCCAGCTGGACCTGACCAGTGCACAAATTTATGCACTGGGCCACTCGTGTGTGTGTGTGTGTGTGTGTGTGTATTTATTGATTTTCTTTTTGAGAGGGAGATGGGGTGAGAGAGAAACATCTATTGGCTGTCTTCTGCACACCCCCACCCCTTACTGAGGCTGGAGCCCACAACCTGGGTAGGTGCCCTGACTGGGAATCGAACCAGCAACTTTTCAGTTCATAGGATGATGCCCAACCAACTGAGCCACACTGGCCAGGGCTGGTTAGATATGCTCTTGTTGGTAGTATTTAATATTCAAAGTTTTTAGGAAGTATGATGCAAACGTAAATTAAATATTTGCCTAATTCAGGCGTAAGAACATAAGATACTGTTGCTTTGAGGTGTTTCAAGGAAGACGCTCATAGCATCATAGTGTTTGTGGCACCCACACGGCCCGAGACGTGTGGTCCGAGAAGGTCTGGCCTCTCACACGACACTGATAAGCAGTTCCTTGTGGCAGAGACTGAGTGGCATTGCATGAGGATGGCAGCGATCCATTTTTTCGACGTCACACAATCACGCTTCAGAGAGAAATTAGCAAGGGCAATTGGACTGACTACCCACATAAATTAGGGCCGTGGCCCGGACCCACAAGTACTAGCCTTTCTCACAGGCTGGACAGCGATACACATCTGTTCCCAGAATACGGACTGTCCCTGACATGACACATGGGACTGTCACAGATACAACACACTGTGCAGCTTTCCCTTTTAATCACCGTCGGAGGAAAAGTCATTTCCTGCAGCCGGTCCTCCTCCTTGTCCATTTGCCTGGCCTAGACCTCGCGCCCAGGGGTTGGAGGCGTGCAGACAACAGGTGTGGTCTGTCCCTCATCGCGACTGTGGTTCCCCCTTAACAGTCGCTGTGCCGTGAACATGTGTAACCCCAACAGGGACGCCGCTCCCCTCGTGTGCCAAAGGCCTTCCGAGCACGGTTAGGTCCTAGGTCTGAATGAAATCGCCAGCTTAAATAAGTCAGGTTATTGAATTACTCCCACTAGGAGCATAGATTTTAAAGCCGTGATGAGTTTCAGGCGGCTTAACTGTGGCTGGCAGGCAGCCATTCATCAGGCCGGTGCGACATTGACTTCCGACGCAGAGCAATGGGACGGCGGGGCCTGGTGTCCTTAAGGAAACATTCTATGGAATCGACGTCCTTTGTTTTTTAAAGAGCCGCGACCAAAGCTCTGTCCGAATTGAATTTTGATTGTGCTAATGAGGAAATCTATTCACGGTCAGAGTCAAAACATTCATTATTGCGAATTACTTGAGCAACTATTTTTGCCACTCGTTCTTAAAGACACAAGTTGTTTTTCATTCTAGACGAGACCTCTTTTTCTTTTAAGCAAAAATTACAAAATGCCACTTAATTACATTTAGTGGGAGCACTCAAGCTTCCTCATTGTGCGGGTTAAATGGACCATTGAAACAAAATCAGTTGATTTGGCTCTCTCTCTCTCTCTCTCTCTCTTTTTTCCCCTACATTTTCTCTAGTGATTACGGCTCTCAGCGACTTGCCAAATTGATGGGAGTTGGCAGGAGAAAAATAAGCAGCTGGAAATGCAGGAGATGAAGTTTCCTGGGCTTCACAGCGTCGCTGCTCTAAACTGCTGACGGGAGCGAGGCACGCTCACCTGTGGGCCTCGCTGTGTGCGCACGCGGGTGGTCTAGGGGGGCGGGGAGCCCTAAGCGAGCTGCTGGACGCAGCAGATTTTTCACTCTTGACTTGTGTAATTCCCTTGGCATTTCATTGTCTAAAACCATATCCCACTTCGCCGTCATATTTATTATTACAGCAGACCCAGGTGCATCGCTGTCAGACTCACTCCTCCCGGACTCCGCCTGGTGGTCCCAGGTGTGGTGGTGACAGGGCTGTGTCCCTCAAGGCCACTCGAAATCCTTCGTTGCTTGGTTACTTTATTCTTTTCACCCGTTTCCACTCGCTGCATGAGTAGGACTGACTGTAATGAAAAAAGCCAAATCTGATGGACAGCGTACATGATCAGTTGTCCGACCCCCTGGCCTAAGCTAGCTCCGGCCACAGAGCGGCCCTGCCTGGGAAATTGGGGCCAGGCAGACCCTCATGTCCCCCACAGGGCGGTCCCCTGTCTTCTCACCACGCCAGCTGCAGGGGCCTGAGGGTCTCCTCATACTGGTCCCAGCCGGCTAGGTCCTTTATCATCTTACACACTCGGGCCCTCAGTGCCTGGTGTTAAGATCCGCTTTATTCCCTTCCTGATACAGAATTTAAACATCCTCTTTCCTATCACTCCCACAATTTCAGTATATGACTAGCTGACTAATCTGATGAACTGGTTCAAGAGGTTGTGTTTACTGATTAAAGGTAATAACTTGCACCTTAATTATTTCATTGTTTTAAACCCAAGGAACGAAGAATCCAATAGAATAATATTGTGTGTTGAACTTAAGGGATTAAACTATATAAATATTTCCTAACTCTTTCTTAATTTGCCTTTCTTAAGGACTGTGTTAGGCTAGATATATTATCTTTAAAAAGTGGCATTGTGCCGAAACCGGTTTGACTCAGTGGATAGAGCGTCGGTCTGCGGACTGAAAGGTCCCAGGTTGGATTCCGGTTAAGGGCATGTACATTGGTTGTAGGCACATCCCCGGTAGAGGGTGTGCAGGAGGCAGCTGGTCGATGTTTCTCTCTCATCGATGTTTCTAGCTCTCTGTCCCTCTCCCTTCCTCTCTGTAAAAAATCAATAAAATATATATTAAAAATAAGTGGCATTGTGACCATTCTGTCGTGCCGTGTGGTCTGATTGGTATGCCAGACTTCTCATTTGAATTCCACATTTGTTTTCTTTTAAGATGATATATGAGGTGTAATTATAGAAAGGGTCTTTGAAATTATAAACACTTTTATGAATATATTCACTCTATCATTAATACTATCATAAAAGGAAGAGTAAAATTAGTTTGTCATCTTGTTGATCTTCCTAACTTTGTAAGGAATAAGTTTACAGTGGATGCTTTAATAATACAAGCGATTGCCCAGCTGGCGTGGCTCAGAGGTTGAGTGTAGACCTATGAACCAGGAGGTCACGGTTTGATTCCTGGTCAGGGCACATGCCCGGGTTGCGGGCTCGATCCCCAGTGTGAGGCATGCAGGATGCAGCTGATCAGTGATTCTCTCTCATCATGGATGTTTCTATCTCTCTCTCCCTCTCCCTTCTTCTCTGAAATCAATAAAATATTTAAAAAAATAATATAAGCGACCTATGCACCATGGAGTCGCAGAGAGGAGCAGGTCACTGATCCCTCAGGCTCGGAAAGTCTAACCATCCCCATCCACCCTCAGAGGAGATCCATCTCACTTTACAGTTGTCATCTCTCACCTCTCACAGGATCTGCGTGTTAAAATATTAAGCTGAAATAATGTCGTTTCTCTAGTGGATGAGGAATTACTGTGCCCTGTCCAGGAATTTCTCGGGACTGAGACAAATCCTGCCGTGAGCAGTTTTGCAAATGCTTTCCCAGGGCTACGTGCTCACTGGTGCACCTGTCTCTGGAGCGGCGCCTGCCTTTCCCATGCCGTTCACAGTCCCCTTCTGTTCCAGTACGTTCCAATACCAACGCTCGTCATGCCGCAGAAATCCGAGTTTAGTCCCTAATAAACCCCAGAGCATGCAGTCCCCTTTGCATCACAGCACAAGTGAAATAAAAACCTCCGACTAAACTATAATATTCTGTGCAATTTTCCATGCGTACTAAGTATTCAATAATGCTGCTGATGTATATTATGTATATTAGCACATAAACATAAAGCAGCTGTATCTTATATTACAGGATCTATCAGCTCTCTCTTCCCATGAACATTATAATTTTGTATTTTTCTATTCAGATTACAAATAACAAATCACACACACACACACACACACACACACACACACACACACCCACCTACACGTAGGTATCATGTAGACTACGTTCACATAATAACCCATTCAGTCTTCATAACAGCTGTGGGGCATGGTTTCCAATCCCCATTTGAAAGATACAGAAATGGGCTCAGAGAAGTTAACGGACCTACCCAAGGTCACAGAGCAAGATCCTAGGGCTCAGACCTCAGCCTTTCGGAGCCAACGGCTAGTTGCCCTCTAAGAAAAGAGAAAGACAAAGAAGCATTAGATAAGAACTGATATAAACTGGCGCTATTTTCTCATAGAAATAAAATTACAATATGAGATGATAGTCCTTATCACAGGTCCGAAGCTAAAGGAATCTGGAAAAGTAGTAGCTTGCTTAATTAACTGTTTTATAGGCTAGAACTCATATAGTCCTGGGACATCTAAAAAAGGGATCTAACATAATCATCTCTACATTACACATTTTACCACAATAAAAAATTTAATTTAAAAATACGAAAAAAGGGACAGAAACCAGCCATCTAGATTCAGTTCTCTGTAGGTTCCCATTCCGAGGCCCTCCCCAGCTACCACTGCCTTCTAACAGTGCCCCTGACTTATCTCCATGGAAACACAAAGGGGCAGGGTGAACAGACAGAGGGAAACTAAACGCGAGGACACAGGGTTCAGCAGGTATTGGCAGGGAGACTGGGGGGCCAGGTATTCTCTACCCAGGCAGTCTTCTGAGCAGCGCTCTGTACGAGCCCAGCGCAAGGCAGGAAAAGCCAGAAGATGGAGCCAGGTCCTCCTCCGTGAAGAGGTCCTATCCGACAGAAAAAGGCAATAGAAGCAAGCAATCATCAGGTCACGTATTAAGTGCTCTCTCTGAGGCTGAAGGGCAGAAGGCCTAGAGGCTTCGCTGGGGGAAATAGACAACAGCCTGAGTTTCCCCGGAGGGACAGCGTCCGCCCGACGTCTCGGCGGCCACACCAGCAGCGCGTGGCACGTGCGGCTCGCCCTTGCGGACACGCCAGAGCCTCACCGAGGAACCCACCCTGAACGGCACCCACTGCTCCTTGCTTTGATCGCTCTCGTTTTAGGGTTTCTGCACAATGTCCAAAAAAAGCAAACAACTTTAAAGCTTTGACTCCAAAAACGGCAAATATCAAAGGCCCAAATGGACACAGTCCAGGCTTCTGTCCCAGCTATAAAAACGCATCGATGGCTGCAGCCATGATTGCAGGAGGGGCTGCTTGCATCTTTATCTGGGGGGTGGACTGGGATGTGAGACGGGACTGCATACTGTCGAGACTGAATCCCCTCCCACAAACACATCACATATGGTACATACATATCATACATCAGGGCCTCGCACATCATGTGAGAGCCGCCCGTCAAAGTATGTGTGCTGAACAGGCTGCCTCTGTGTTTCAAGGGCACGGTCACTGCCTCTCTTAGAGTCCTCTGGGGGGACTGTCGCCCCACCGGCTCCCCAGCTCCTCGGGGAAACAGTCCCGCTGAATGTCACCAGACACGAAAGGTCAAAGAGGTCACTTCTGCCAGCCAGACCCTAACCCTCCCTCCGGCCATCTCTGCCTCTTTGCTTTGAGTCCATAAAGATTACTTTTATTCCATCAGCCTTTTGGTTTGTTCTCAAAACTAGTTTTTTATTCTCTGGTATTCCGAGAGGGACCGCTGGTTGACCCAGCCTTATCATAGCTCGTGGGCACGGCACCCGTCACCCACCACGCTGCCTTCCTCCTGCTGCAGCCCCAGGACCCCCGCCACGCAAACGATGACTGGCCCCCAAAACTCAGCACTTGCACTTTTGTCTTCTTCAGTGAGGAACAGTGGTCTCACACAGAGTCCAGGGCAACGCTTTTATGTATCGCTTGTACCACTCGGCTTTGGTTTTAAAGTTTCACAGCAGGACATTCATTTAGACCATCTCCCACATGTCAATATGTCATCAGGATTCCTTCAGGTGATTAATCACGCATGAAAAGTACAATTTTCATCGATTGGTTTATTTGATATTTTTTAAATAGTCCAAGTAATGAGAATGGTGAAGGCAAGAAAGATTTCTCCCTATAACAGCTCATTATTGACCGGAATTCCAAAACCACAGTAAGTGTGTAATTAATAACCCCTTTACATTATTTTATTTTGTGACTGAACGACCACAATGATATTCATTTAATTATGCCCTGACCCAGAGCATGACATTGCTACTGGCAGGTTATGAGATGTTCGTCAGAGCTAAGAAGTCTAATTACAAAGGCCTTTTCCCAGGGGCTCACAGAGGGCGGAGAGGAAGGAGAAAATAATCTTCCTGGTGTCAGAAGAGGGGCTTTAAAACAAAGAAAGCACACAGCCAGAGGGTGGGCACAGTGTAGGCGGGTCAGGTGGATGAACACAGTGTAGGTGGATCAGGTGGATGAACACAGTGTAGGTGGATCAGGTGGATGAACACAGCATAGGCGGATCAGGTGGATGGAACACAGTGTAGGTGGATCAGGTGGATGGAACACAGTGTAGGTGAATTAGGTGGATGAACACAGTGTAGGTGATCAGGTGGATGGACACAGGGTAGGTGGATCAGGTGGATGAACACAGTGTAGGCAGATCAGGTAGATGAACACAATGTAGGTGGATCAGGTAGATGGAACACAGTGTAGGCAGATCAGGTGCATGGAACACAGTGTAGGTGGATCAGGTCCATGGAACCCAGTGTAGGCGGATCAGGTAGATGAACACAGTGTAGGTGGATCAGGTGGATGAACACAGTGTAGGTGGATCAGGTGCATGGAACCCAGTGTAGGCGGATCAGGTGCATGGAACCCAGTGTAGGCGGATCAGGTGGATGGAACACAGTGTAGGCGGATCAGGTGCATGGAACACAGTGAAGGTGGATCAGATGGATGGAACACAGTGTAGGTGGATCAGGTGGATGAACACAGTGTAGGCGGATCAGGTGGATGAACACAGTGTAGGCGGATCAGGTGGATGGAATAGTGTAGGTGGTTTGGGGTAAGCAGGTGTGGGAGGCGTGGCCAGGAACACAGAGGAGGAAATGGGAAGGTTGGTCTGGTGCCACACTTGGGGCCTTGATATGAAATATTAATTTAGTTGCCTTTTCCCTCCCTTCCCCCCCCAATGGGGTTGGCTGCAACTGAAGTTTCATGGTGGCTAATATGTTGCTAATATGTTAGCATTAATCGATAATAATAAAAGCGTAATATGCAAATCGAGCGAACGACTGAACAGCAGAACAACCATCTGGATGACCTTCTGGACGACCACGCTATGACATGCACTGGTGCCAGGCCAGCCAAGGCGGTGTGATGAGATTAGTTGTGGGGGGCCCTAGGATTGTCTTGCAGAGGGAAACCCAGGCCACCCTCTGTGGGGCGCTCGATGGGGGGACTCCGCGATAGACCGCCCCACAGAGGTAGGCCCAAGCCAGCCAAGCGATTGCACCCCATGCCTGTCGCCCACAGAGGGAGGCGACTGGCTGCGGGGGAGGGAGGGGTAGTGCTGCACAGATGGCAAGCAGTGGCAGCGGAGTCGGGAGGGCCAGCTGCCAGCAGCCAGGGGAAGGAAAGCCCTGATAGGCCCTGATCGCTGGCCAGGCCTAGGGACCCTACCCGAGGGGTCCTGGATTGCGAGAGGGCGCAGGCCCTCCTTCTCCCGTGCATGCATTTTGTGCACCTGGCCTCTAGTATGTAATAATTAGATGTGGGAGCAGTAGATTTTTTAAAATTAGCTATCTCAAACCAAGTACCAGTATAATCATCTAATTATCCTTTGAAGCCATTTACACAGAAATGCTTTAAACATTCACTACTTTACTGCCATGGGGGGTGGCTCCCCATTGGTAGTTTAGGACTAATAGTGCTTATGGAAATAGAGTAAGGAGAACCTTAAAAGGCACAATTTATTCATTTCTTCAGAAATTCTAGAGTAATTTTCAGAGAGTAAGCAATCACTAATTACATTTAAATTCAAAATTAATATGTAGTCTCAGTTAATAAAAGTGGTAAAAATAATATTCATTTCCAATTTATTCATATACCAATAGAGCCTAGAAGTATTTCTTAGCGTCAGTGCCAAACATTTAGCTACCTTCAATCAGAAAGATTGCTTAGCTAGATAAGTAGTTATCACCTTTATCAGGATATGATGCCCTCCTATAAGAATATGAGGCCTCATCCCATCAGCCTGGAAGAGCACGTCAATTTTTAGAGGACATCATGATAAATAATGCTTTAGAGGAATCATTGTACTAAATGAGCCTCTAACGAGCGTAACTACCTGATTACTCTAGCAACAACATAGAGCAGTATTTGAACTGCAAAATGGCCACTCTTCACTTAGCTTTATAGAATGCACAGGCGTAACATTAAGAGCCCACCAAGAAATAGGTGCTAGGCCTGGCAGGTGGACCCAAGGGGTTGGGTCAGGTGGAGAAAAACAAGCCAGGTGAGCTTTGTCTCTAGGCCCCTCACACCGGCCTGGAGGCCCCACCCCCCCCCCCGCTGCCTGCCGATGAGCCCTCTTCCACCCTGCGTGTCGTTCAACATTTAAAGAGAGTCTAGTACCATGTTAACATCTAAGAAAAAGAGGTCCAAGTTCAAGGCCTCAACAGTAGAAAAAAGTTAGGTACAGAAAGCACGAGATCACCCTCTAAAAAAAAAATGTTATCATCTGGCTGGTGTGGGCCAGTGTGTGAGCATCCACCCATGAACCAGGGGACACATGCCTGGGTTGTAGGCTCAATCCCCAGTGTGTGTGCGTGTGTGTGTGTGCGCGCGCGCGCACGCGCGCGGGGGAGGCAGCCAATTGGTGATATTCCCACAGATATTTCTCTCATTAATGTTTCTATCTCTCTCCTTCTCCCTTACTCTCTCTCTCAAAATCAATACAAACATATTTTTAAAAATATGTCAATCTCAGGGAAGCCTCAGAAGGAAACTTCAACAAAACATTACTTTTCTCCTCCTTTCAGAAACTTCCCTGTTCAAACTCTACTTCCGTTCTTCCTACTGCACACCCGACCTTGACGCTCGCACACACGTGCTGGCGTCACCCTTTATGGCGTCTCCGTTTTTCATCTGTAAACGTGCTCAACAACTTGTCAACCAGGCTTTCTTCTGAATCTTCCCTCTCAGCTGAAATTTTCTCCCATCCCATACTCATTTCCCATCTGGATGACTGTAATGTCCTTTCTATTGTCCTCTGGAAATTCATCCTCCTTAAAGTCCTTTTCGGTCACCATATGTGGCTAAAATAACTTCTCCCCCCTTGACGGTCTTTCTTTTTCTCCAATGTGTCTATCCTCTCTCTTGGAAAATTCCAATTCACCTCTGAGTCACTCCAGACACCTTTCCATCACTCTGTTCTCCGTCACTAGACTCATGAAGTCACTCATGACCAATTTTGCCATCTTATATTCCTTCCATAAGGTCCGGAGCAGACATTCTCTGAGGTATTCTCATTTCAAGAGAATTGTTTTAAAATGTTGAGCAAGCAGGAGAACATGGAAGGATTAATATACTATATTCTCTTCCTTCCCTGGGAAAAGAGAGCTTTAAAGTATAGTCCACATTTTAGATTTGCTTTGAAATCTAATTTGGGGGCTATCACTTCTAACAAATTAGAATTTGCAACTAAATGGTTTCTTAAGATTTCTTTTGGGCAAAAGATGAGAAGTCAAATTCCACCAGATGAGGCACTAAGAAAAGACAAATATTAGAAAAGTGACTATATGATCAAAAGAACATCGTTTCAGGCACCAAGTCTTTCAAGTTCAGAAGGCTCAGTGTTAGGACTTGTCTCCAGTCAGCCACATACGCATTCTGAACTATTTCAGTGTGGAAATCAAGTCTTGTAGGGCAAGGGAAGAGAAGAAAGGACAATTTATCAAAGGCGGGCAGATGACGTGGTTCCTACAGATATTTGAATCAAAACCCCAAATGGTACATGTTAATGTTCCCTTTGTAAATTTCTTTTAAAAATGCAGAGGTACATGCATATCCAGGACTCCCTGTCTATAGATTCCCCCCCACCCGAACCCCACACCCCAGTGAAGTTATAATGTTCCTGGTTTCTCTACTCTGAGACCCACAGTGAATCATTATCATATATATATATATATATCCACACACACTAGAGGCCTGGTACATGAAATTCATGCATGGGGGGTCCCCCTCAGCCCAGCTGCACCCTCTCCAATCCGGGACCCCTTAGGAATTGTCCGACTGTCAGTTTAGGCCCGATCCTGGGGATTGGGCCTAAACCGGCAGTCGGACATCCCTTTCATAATCCTAGACTGCTGGCTCCTAACCACTAGCCTGCCTGGTCACCCCCAACTGCCCCCCTCTGCTGGCCTGGTTGCCCCTAATGGCCCCCCCCCCTCCCCCCGCCGGCCTGGTTGCCTCATGTAGCCTGCTGTTCAGTCATTTGATCATCCCTCACTAACCCCCCTGACAGTCTGGTCATAGGCAGCCATCTTGTGAGGGCATGATGGTCAATTGGCATATTACCTCTTTATTATATAGGATGATATGATAGAAGGGAGAGGAAGGGAAAGGGAGAGAGATTGAAACATCAATGATGAGAGAATCGTTGATCGGCTGCCTCCTGCATGCCCCCCACTGGGGATTGAGCCCACAACATGGGCATGTACCCTGACTGGGAATCGGACCCGGGATCCCTTAGTCTGTAGGCTGATGCTCTATCCACTGAGCCAATCCAGCCAGGGCTGAGTCTTTATCTTAAAGCTACTTGTCCTGTTAGGATTGGGATGCGGCCAGCAGCCAGGCCAGAGAGAAAGAGAATCAGCTGTGGAAGCTCTCCAGGCCGAACAACAAAGACCTTTCCAGAGAGGCACCAGGAGCATTAACCCCAGCATCGGGCTCAAAAGGGGTCACTGACCCTTTTCCTAGGACACGGTCAGGTGAGGCAGCTGGTGTCCCCTGGGACAGATCAAACACCTCCTGGCACTAGGACAGGACTCAGCTTCTCAGGAAACATTGCACCTCCAGGCGGGCAGGTAAGTGCAGGCAGTTGGGGTGCTATTAGAACAGGAACCATGGTAGATGGATATGGAGTAGGCAACTCCCCAGTGTCCACTGATTGGAATGAAAGCTGTAATGAAATCATCCTCCTCCCTTTGGTTTCCAAACCACAAGAGCAGCTCTATGCAGATCAGAAGCAAATCCCAGTAATTGTAGGAACCCCTTCACTTCAAATCATGATGCAGAAGAATGATCACTCGGAGTGAAATTCTAACACAAGGCGGGAGAACTATTAAGAGACGAAATAACTACCAGCCTTCCCTGCATAGCCTAGGAATCATCTTTGTGATGTAACATTAAATCCCACTTCTGGAATGTTCGGATCACTGCATGCATTGGAGGTTTTCAGTAGCTCTCTGGGGGTGGGCAAGAGGGCTCAGCATATCAGAGGCAACAACCTTTTTCGTTTTCTTTCCTTGTCTTTTCCAAAGAATGAGCTACAGAGAATGTGGTCGCCTTTTTATACTTTAATGAGTGACCCGGTGCACATTGAAAGGAAATTAATTAGAAGGTGGCCAGGGGGGTGGGACTGGGCCAGATGGGCGGACATGCCCTGGAGCCAACCTCCCGTGGTCCCTTCCTGCTGCCTGCCCCTGGGGCAGTGCCGCAGCTCGAAGGGCATCTGCAGAGTGAGCAGGGTCCCTCTGGAAGGTGGGGGTCTCTCAGCCTGGCCTGTGGGGTTTGGGCCAAAACCGGCTCTCTGACATCCCCCAAGGGGTCCTGGAGTGTGAGGGCATTCTGCAAAGTTGCTGTTATATAAGGGTGTGGAATGCAAATGCAAGTGTGCAGTAAACCAGATTTGGGGCTGACAGTGCCCCAGCCACAACATAACCCACGGCCGAAGGTAGAATCTGGCTCCCTCCTCTCTGATTTCGGGATGTGTCATCTGAGAACCGCCACTGCCAAGTCACTGCAGCTTGGCAGCTCCTGCGTTGAGTGTTTGCCCCCTGATGGTCAGTGCATGTCATAGCAACTTGTGGTATGGTCAGACACTTAGCATATTAGCCTTTTATATATATAGATAAGCAATACAATTCAAAAGACTCTATGGTGAGCAGAAAACTTGAGTCATAGACACAATAACAAGAATTCACCTCTTCATACTTTGGCTATGGGAAACTTAGCCTAGCATGTATGGGCTGCTAACGGAATCCCAAAATATGAGCAAAGGATCCAAACTGGGGCCCAAGTCTCTCTCCTGCTCTGAAGTGACCTGGCATGGGTGAGGACCACGGCTGGCACCCCAGTGTCTACGGTCTGCCGATTCCTGTGCACAACCTCTTAAGCTCTTCAGTCCTCATAGGTGTCACATTTCTTATAAGAAATGTCCTCCTCCCAAAAGATCTGTAAATCAAGGATGCGCGTACCCGTGCTTTTATGTGTTCTCTTTGCTGCACTGAATAAAACAAAGGGGTCGGCTTTCAGCCTATTCTCAGAAGTTGTATCAGTTGTTTCCATGACAAAGTTAAAGAGAACCGCACCCATAAATCCCAGGCAGCATGCAGACAACGTTCCCCCGCACAGTCTCGAAAGAAACTGCAGACATGTCCGAGGCTCAGACATTCAGCGAGACCTAAAAAGTGCGCAGGAGCCCAGCAGGAGCTGAGAAAGTGTCTGCTGTTGGAACAGAACCAGCTGACCTCGTTTCAAAGATGCAAGGTTTGCATTCGATCAGCTATTAAAGGTTGTTTCTGATTCATTCTTTCAGGCTGGCCAGTCGCAGGCCAGAGCGATGTGTGTCAGAGGCACTCAGCAAGGTCCCTGGTGGCAGAAATGACCTTCCCATGAACGGTTTTGAGATCTGGGCCCCCGGCTAAAGCCAGTTGTTGCAGAAGAGCAATGGATCCTGGAAATCAGTGGCCTGGCTCCCCTCAGGCGAGATAATGCATATTAAACCAGCCAGCCCGCCCAAGGTGGGCCTTCTAAGTTGAAATTACAAATACGCCCACAACCTAGGATATCTACATGGTTAAAGGGCCATCCGTGCCGAGCCACTGGAATGAATGAAGGGGTCAAGGAAGCGATGCAAATCCTTAAGGAAACGCAGGCCTGAGGCTGGAGTGGGGAAGCCCGCACCACGGAGTCACTGAATGAACCACTGGTGTGTTTTAATGATTCCGTGTAGATGTGTAGCTGTTTACTCTCCCCAATGATGTTTCCACAGACATTTCTGTTACTGTACGTCAATGCCAGACTCCTGAGAGAGTGGCAAAAGCCTCTCTGGAAAGCCTGGGACACGGACCCATCTCAACAAGGTCACGGCTGCTCTTGGTTTCAGGCAGTTTCTGAAGGTGGGATCCGAGGACCCCTTGCCACATCCGCCGCGTGGATCCCAGGCCATTCCAGGACCTCACGGGCCAGAACTCAGGGAGTGAGGCCGGGGCCCTACACGGTCACAGAAAGTTCTAAGTCATTCTCCACTCATGGGAGCTGTGGTTTTTCCCACTGCATAATTAAAAGAAAGAAAAAATAGAGCTAGCTCAACGCAAAAATTAGTCCTAGTGATGGTATGAAGTTATTCAAATGAAGTATCTATTCCTGCTTAGATATTTTTACGAAGCCCTCAGAGGATGCTTTCTCTTATGAAACAGTAAAATCATCTCATTTAATGTGGCTGCCTTTTTGCCTCGCCGACAATGATACTTTTGAAAAAATAATGCGACGCAGGAAGATTTCTCCTGCCCGACCCGGAGACAATCCCTATGGAAACGGCATGGCGTTGGGGCAGACTGGCCAGTGGACGCCCAGGACAGAGAGCGGGACAGGGGGACAGGGACACTGACACTGGCCCACGTGGAGGCGGCGTTTCCCTCGCGGCAGGAGGACGGGGAAACGTCAATTCCTGGCTGACCCCAGGCACAAAACGCAGCTGCTGACCCACCAGCCCTCGACGTGAAAAGCAACACAGAGAAGGACTTACCTTTAAAACGGAGGGCAAGAAGGATCTCCCTTAAGCAAGAAAAATATTGCCTGTCTGACATAACACAGACACCCCAAAACAGCACTGCCGCCTGAGAACGAACGTGTGTGTGCATGAAAACACATCAGCAACAGGACGAGAAGGCAGAGACGGGGTCTCCTCCACCTTCCTCACTGCCCAGCGCCGGTTTTCTGGAACCCGAGAGAGCTCCCCTGCATCTACAGCAACTGTAAAAAGCTGCAAAAACAGGCAGAAAAATAGAAGGACACAGACAGATATTTCCCAGAGGGAAAGCCACCAGGCGCAGGCCCACAGATGCTCGCTCAGCAGTAACCCCAAGGCTGTGCAGTCCCCCTCGGGGACTACCGTGTTTGGACGGATTCAAATGGACCATCCAACCATACCAAGTGTTTGTGAGATGAGTTGAAAGGGAAACTTGCATCTAATATGCAAGGCAGTGGAGAATAGCAAAATCACTTTTTAAAAATATTTAGTTTTATTGATTCCAGAGAGGAAGGGGCAGGGAGAGAGACAGAGAGAAACATCAAGGATGAGAGAGAATCATCAATCAGCTGCCTCCTGAACACCCCCTCCTGGGGACTGAACCTGCAACCGGGGCCTGTGCCCTGACAGGGAATTGAACCATGACCTCCTGGGTCATAGGTTGACGCTCAACCACTGAGCCACACCGACTGGGCTTCTTACTTTTTAAATAAGTTATTTGCACATAAGTCCTCATTTTAGCATTTGCCTCTGGAAACCCTGACATGAGACTGTGAGGAAGGAGTCTGTCAATTGTTTTTTCAGTGCTGCTCTTTGAGATTCCAGTGAATGGTGATCAATTTGACCATCACAGTAAGGAGAAGGTTAAGGTACAATTTCATTTTATATCAACGTCAATATAGCTACACGGGAAGTGAAACAACAAAGAAATGTTAACTCTGCCACCAAAGAAATACATTTTGGTTATTATCTTTGGTTTATTTTTCAGAAAGGGTATTAACAGGTGTAATATTTTTTAGTCCACAGCTTTCTTCTAGAAAGCTGGCTTAAGAAAACGAAAATAATATCGCAGCACTATGATGGGCTAGAAGGGGCAGAGCTAGAGAAAAATCCACGAGCAAGTGTACAGGTCAGGATACTGATGGATGGAGAGGAAACGACTGGAAATGCCCTTAAAAAATGGAACCAACCAACCAACCCAAACCAAGCCAAACCTGTGCCTTGCTTATTGAGATGACGAGTCATTCTTTTCATGGGACATTTGTTTCAAGAATTAGTTCATCTCAATAAAATGTCCCTTTCAACATGGACCGTTTCCTTTTCCCGGTGTCTATCTGAATAGTCCTAGTTTTGGAGGTTTTAACGTTTACTTCTGGTTTTCTAGAGAGCAGGTGGCATTTTTGCAAAGGGACAGGTGACTCCCCCATGACCATCAGTGTTTGTGGGCTGGACAGGAGACACCTCTCAGGTCTATGCTATGCTTGCTCCCTCCAAATGGGGGGCACCTGTGGATTCTTCATTTGTCTGCTTGCTTGCTTCTATCACCTGTTTTCCAAAATGGATTTCAGGAGGCCACCTGTGTATGAATCCACAGCCTCCCACACACTCTCATCTGTGTTTCTACTCTACTAATCAATCGGTATTGGGTCAACCAGCTCATAGAGTGAAATCGCTTACTGTCCCTTGATCCCATTCCTAAAGAGAAGTACTCCATTTCCCCAAACTCCCTCCTTGCTCGGATAATGTTTTCTTTTGATACTATTTTTTGGCAGCGTTCAGCCTGTCTCTGCGAGGAGTCAATTCTACATACCCTCTCAACTGTCCATCATCAGAGCGCAGCCACGTAGAACAAAGTGGAGGCAATTGAGTTGCTGGCGGGGCTGGCGAGTGAAGCTAGCTGTGAGACGCTCGTCCTTGCCCCGTGGGGTGTATCTGGAGTAGACAAATTTAAGTGATAAGACTGTGAGGGAGAAAGGAGGGCGCTTCTCTCACAGTGAATTCTTCGTGACAGGCAGCTCCGAGCGCATGACAAGCGCAGTTATGATTCTTGAAACTTGTCCTCAGAGAATTGTTAGCAAGGTGAACGTAGGGGCCAGCATGTCAGCGAATAGTTCCCTTTCCTAGAAAAATTTAAGTTACGCCTGGGCAGTGTGGCTCAGTGGTTGAGCGTTCGATTCCCAGTACATGCCCAGGTTGCTGGCTCAATCCCCAGTGTGGGGCATGCAGGAGGCGGCCCATCGATGATTCTCTCTCATCATTGATGTTTCTCTCTCTCTCTCTCCCTCTCCCTTCCTCTCTGAAATGAATAAAAACCTATTTTTAAATAAAGAGAAAAATTTAAGTTCCATTAATGGATTTAAATTGCATTGGCTTTTTCAGCGAATGATGGGGATCATGGAAGTTAATCATTTGATATGGAAGGAACTGGAAAACCTTCATCTGGCTTCTGGTTGTTTCTCGGTGACAATTCTGCTTTATCCTGGGAGTGATGAGCTTATCACAGCCTTTGAGACGTTTTAGTAAAGAAGCTATCACTTGAAAGATGTGCTTTGAGATTAGGATCTAGTTTTCTCATGGACTGGAGAATGTAATTCTTAAAAAAAATTGCATAAAGATTGAATTCCTGCCATTGAGGCAATTGCCTGTGGCTTTGACATGATAAATGCCGGTTGGGGACAGCACATTGATTTTCATTATGTGGTTGTAGGATGCAGGAGGCCTGCTCTGCATATCCCTTTAATGAATTGTTTGCATTTAGAAGATGTCTTTGGACCCTTCAAGCATAGGTGTGTGATGCTAGAATTTCACATGAGTTTCTTAGAAGAACCAATGAGAATTGTTCCCAAATATCTCTACAAGCTAGGGTGAGCATCAGGACCCCACGCTGGGCCCTGAATTTGCCTCACGGAAGACGTAGTCTGGAAAGCCACAGGGAAGCCTTCCCTCTTTTGTTGTCTGCTTAGCACTGCATTCCCCTGGAGGTCGCTGCTGAGCGTGGTGAACAAGAACTGCAGTGTGGATTGGTGCGAGGTGCTCAGCTTGCTTAGCAGTCACGTGTGTGGGCGCCGCTGCTCGGAGTTAGCGGTTGTGAGTATAGGTCTTGGCCCTAGCCGGTTGCTCAGTTGTTAGAGTGTCATCCCAATACACCAAGGTTGTGAGTTCAGTCTCCAGTCAGGCACATGCAAGAAGCAACCAAGGAAGGCATAAATAACTGAAGCTACACATTGATCTCTCTCTCTTTCCTTCCCTCCCTTCCTCCCTTCCCCCTGCCTTTCCCTCCATCCCTTTCCCCCTCCCCTCTCCCCTCCTCTCTCTAAAATCAACCAAACCATAGATACCTACTTTACCCATCCACAATGCGTTACAGCTGTTTATATGTCTATCTCTTTGCTCCAGCAGATAGTGAGCTTTCCGTGGGCAGAGGGAACACCTCCATCACTACTGCAGTATCAGCTCCTCATCTAGGACGCAGTGTCTAGGAGGCCCGTCAGTTGGGAACGTAAACACAATTTCCTCTGTCTGCCTTTGGTTCACCTGGAGTGGTCCCCCCACTGCTGGGCTTGGATTAGACTGTGATGGTGAAAAGGAAGCCAGCATGTCTGAAGATCTTAGTGGATGTGCTGGATGTAATAAAGAGACTGATTAAATATCCACCAGATAAGTGAGAGGGTTATCCTCTCCACTACACCAGTAAGTCAGTTTAAAGGGGTTTTTATTATACTTTACTCTGAAAAGGCAATATCGAGAATCCTTCTTTATTAGCACCTAAATAGGTTATAGGCCCTGATATAACCATTAATTGGTTTTTAGAGGTTTGTATGATGGGAAGGCTGTAGAAGGAATGAGACTAGAAAGGGATTCTAATCTATACTTCTCTCTGTAACTTTCTAGAGTCGCATCCCGTACGTGTCGGTAAAAAATAACTCTATCCCTTTATTAAAACTTCAGTATCTTCATTTATATTTAGGGTGATGGCGATGACATAAAATTGAAACCTGAAAGTTGTGAAGGACGTAAAGCCATGTTTTAATAGAGAAACTAAATTGCTCCTTCAGAGAGCCTATAAAACCGGAAAGCATTCATTATAAATGTAATAAAAACTTATGAGTCCCGTTTTATTAAAACTACACCCCGTTTCCTGAAGGGGCCGGATCATTGAGAGGTAAACCAGTGACACTTTATGTCTCGCAACACGTTTTATGGGAGATAAGATACCTACCGAAATGGGGTTGGTGGTTTTACAGGGTCCCCATTGGACAGCCGTTCATGATTGAAGATTAGTTTTATTTCAGCCCAGTTTGCATCTCCTGATAATAAAGCAGCCAGATCAGATTAATGGCAATAGTAAATTACTCCTCTAAGTTCCTTCAAGAAACAGAACAATAGCGGAAGGCACAGCGGACGCTTCTACTCATCGGTGTGTGACATCATCCTGCCAGCGTGTGAAATTCTCACTCAGGTCCGGCAACAGCGTCACTCAGGTCCAGTCACTCGGGTCCAGTCACTCAGGTCCAGTCACTCGGGTCCAGTCACTCAGGTCCAGTCACTCAGGTCCAGTCACTTGGGTCCAGTCACTCAGGTCCAGTCACTCGGGTCCAGTCACTCGGGTCCAGTCACTCAGGTCCAGTCACTCAGGTCCAGTCACTCGGGTCCAGTCACTCGGGTCCAGCCACAGAGTAACGTCGCCACAGGACGGTGACTTCCCGAGATCGCCATCGGCCTTTCTCTTTCAGGGGTGGTAACATACTTAACGCCTGAAAATTACTCTCTTGGAGGCTCTGCTGCTTTTAGTGATGTTAACTTTTACGCATTCCATGTTTGGTTCTATCTTACATATCCCATGCACATTTTCCCATGTGACTGCCGTCGGTTACATTTGCAAGCGTGTGTTCAAAGTGCAAAAGGGAAGCTGGTGCAGAGTCGGCCGGCTGCCCAGGGCACCTGGGCTTTAGAAGCAGAGCGCTCCCCCGAGGCCCTGCGTGTCTGATGAGCACAGGGAAGCGCCTGGGGCCATGTGCACGGTCCTTTGGTGGCTTCCGGAAACAAGGTGGGCTTCGGGTGCACGGAGCCCGAGGGAAAGTGGGCTTGCTCCTGTCCCTTTCCTGAAACCCACCCACACGCCAATAAGCACACGGCTAATGCCCGTTCTCCCCGCCGACGCCTCCCGGAGGTTTCCTGGAATCGGTGTTCACATATAACAAGTGTCTGTCTTCATTTTCAGCTGACCGCACCGTGCGTTGAAGCCCAACTTTATGTTTTTATCTTCATTTACCTTTTAAAGATGTGTGGAGATTTCCCCATCAGCTGAGTGACTACCTGCAGGGAGCGCGGCCTTCCTGTAAGTGCCGGGTGCATGTGCAACTGATAGTGCGGGGTCCATGCGGCTGCTGTGCTCCCTCAGTCCCCCCGGATTCCGCCGGCCGTGTGAGGGCGTCTCAGCGTGGCAGGAAGTCTGCGTGAGCGCCAGAGCCCCGTGGGAGCCGGGCAGCTCGCGGGGAGCAGAGGGACTGGGAGCAGGCCGGTCGGCCTCCCAGGCAGGTCAGGGTGGCATCCCCGTCCGCCGGAGCATGCACCGGCCTGAGAGCCGGGGGCGGGTTTCATCTGCGCTGTGCAAGAGAGATGCCTAAACGTGTGTTTTTAAGTCCAAAAAAGCAAAGTGCAGAACACAAATAGTGTGGGTGCATTTATGTAAAGAGAAAACTTTATGGCTGCATAAATAACAAACTGAAATACACAGAGATGTGCAAAGATTTCCAAGCAGCCGTTAGCAATGGTTCCTTTTGGGGAAAGAAACTAGGAGAAAGGAGAAGGACTTGCATTTTCGTGTTCATTTTCTGTTTCTCTGTCGTACTGTGATTTTTCTTTTTGCCGCTTTTTCTGCCTCCCCCCACCCCCAATAAACATGAATTACTTTGAAAATGGAAACGCTTTTTAGGAAAGTACCCATTTACTTAGAAAACAAAGAATAGTAGACAATTCCCTTGGCATCCTCCACAACGTCTTCTGAATGAACACTCGTAATCTTCGGATTTACAGGAATTGTAAGAAAGCTTGAGGGAAAACACCCCATGTTTCAGTTGAAAGCCTCTAGCTTGCTTTCGTGGTTTGATTCTGGGGTGAAGAGCGGAGCATGCTGTCTGCCTGGTGCCGTGGGACAGTTACTGCCGTAGAGCATCCTGTTCTTTAGGGTGAACAAGGTCACCTTGTAGTTCATCCTAAAAGAATATTTATCTTGATTATTTAGTTCTTGCCAGGCCAGAATGAAACGTGAGTTAGAAAATGACATTTGATTGCACCTTGAGACTTTCTATTCATATTGCCAAAGGAATTGATGTGTTTGGAGAGACCTCGGGTAAGCTTTTTTTTTTTTTTTTTTTTGAGTGTTTTGGTTTCATTTTATTTCATTCTTTTCTGATGGCTGCTAAGCGTTGAATCCGTAATGTTCTGGAAGGTACAGCGGTTTTGAGATCGCACACACTTGTGGAAACGTTCTTCTATGTCCGTGGTCGGCAAACTCATTAGTCAACAGAGCCAAATATCAACAGTACAATGATTGAAATTTCTTTTGAGAGCCGAAAACCGACTTCTGCGCATGGGCCACGAAGTTTCAATCGCACTGTATGTGCGCGCCCGCACGTGGTATTTTGTGGAAGAGCCACACTCAAGGGGCCAAAGAGCCACATGTGGCTCGCGAGCCACAGTTTGCTGACCACTGTTCTAGGTGGTTGGCATGAAAATGAAGGCGACGAGGTGCGTAAAGCACCCCGAAGAAGGGCCTGGCCCCCTATTAGACTCTCAGTGAAAATACTGAATGTGTCGGTTTGTAAATATACAAATCCATTCAGAATAACAATCTTCTTTTCTTTTTTCCCCATTCTTTTAAATTTTATTGGGGTGACATTAGTCCACATGAACATGTAGGTTACATGTGTGGATTACTAGTTTACAAAATCTGTACATAGGACCATGTGCCCACCACCCAACGTCAGATCTTCTCCTGTCACCTCCTCTTAGGACCCCCCCCATCCCACTTTCAGAATAACAATCTTAAACGACCTGAAAGTCGGGTGGCAGTTGGTAGAGTGAGTGATGCATTGAAATTTCACCCTGGATCTGCCTCTTGCTTCAGGGCGCACTGGCTTCTCCCCCGGGCGGCTCTCGCCGTCCTCCAGCCGGTCACCCTCACGCTCGCAACCGGAGGCCTCTATGAGTTCATCCTCAGAGCGGCTGGTAAGGTATGTCCTGAGATCATGGAAACTGGCGTCATGCAAAACAGAACTGAGCGATGACAAAAGTGTTTCTGGCGTTTTGTGCCACCTTCCATAGGTGTTGGGTGGTTTTAGGTTATAACTGGTTTTATTACGTTAAATTAAACTAAATGGTGTTAATCTAACAGATGTCGTAAGATCTTTGTAATTCTGTGTATGTATATACGGAAGCCAGCTGTCTATTACTGGATGCCCCTTTCATACACTTGACCGTGGAAGTTTTATGTGGTGCTGATTGCATTTTTAACAACTGACATATTAAATGCCATACCAAACACTGGCGGTCCCGAGGGATTATAAAATAGTGTGTTCATTTTCAACAGTTCACTAAAATGCATCATTCAAAGCTTGTTATACCTGCAAAAATATAAATAATACATTTCTGTGTATGGAATGGCACCTCTGAAAATAAGTTAAACTTTGCTTTACTGCAAGTTCTTGATAATGTAAGTGTAATTATCAGCAAAATAACTTGGAAATTCGGCGTCTGCACGTGAAATACAGTCACAGAAGTTGATCCTGCCTGGAGCTAGGCAGGTACAGTCTGCGTAAGGGATTTTGTGATTTGTAACATAAGGTGCGAATAATTCATAAAAGACATTTCACAAAGGCAATGTTTGTGTTTCAGGTGTTACTTTTTTATTTAGAAACAAATACCGATTAACATTTTTCGGCTACATATGTGTTTTGGGGTGTGAAGAGATAAGCACCGTCATGTGCAAACATTTATTGAGTTCTTGCGGTGTACCAGGCCTTTGCTGGGCATGGGGATAGTGATAAATGAGGGAAGATTCTTGCGTTGATGGAGCTCATACCTATGAAGAGGGAGGGAGTGCTGAAAGCAAACACTTACGGTGTGAAGTAGCTAATGTTGTAAAGGTAGGCGGTGGCCCAGAGGAGGGATTGCTGCTGCCGGGATCTCTGGGGCCCTTCCCCGAGGCTGTGCTCAAAACAGGAGACATACGAATGAGCCAGCGGGGTGATGGTTATCAGAGGTAGATGGAAATTAGGAAAGCATGCTGCACGGAGATGGACAGTACTCAGTTCATTAAATGTTGAGTGCACAGCCACAAGGGCAGGTTCTAGCCATGAGGCCCTGGAGAGCTGCCAGTATCTGGTGCCCACCCTAAAGGGGCTCCCCGTGGCACAGGGACTGCCAGAGCCAGCCCCAGGTTGGAGGTCCAGAGGATGCTGTGGGCCCTTGTGCCAGCCGAGCAGGCCAGGTAGAACTGCTCAGTGCCAGAGAGAAAGAAAGACAGCTATGACTTCATAAGTCATTGGGCCTCGCGTGTATTGAGTTAAAAATGGACTGACATGAAAGGGAAATTTTATGAAATCAGTATTTTATTTATTTATTTATTTTAAATTAATATATTCTTATTGATTTCAGAGAGGAAGGGAGAGGGAGAGAGAGATAGAAATTTCAATGATGAGAGAGAATCATTGATCGGCTGTCTCCTGCACGCCCCAATCTGGGGATCAAGCCCGAAACCCGGGCATGTGCCCTGACTGGGAATCGAACCGTGACCTCCTGGTTCGTAGGTTGACGCTCAACCACTGACCCATACCACCGGGCAAGAAACCAATAATTTTTGGAAACAGATATGTGACATAGTCTTGAACTAATGGGTAGGATACTGTGAGTGTTGGGAAGTAGTAGGTACAATGAAATGCTATTAAGAGGGGTTGAAATTATGCCATCTACAATCCTATTGGCTAACCCGCCTAGAGTCTCTTATCTAGTTCGATCGATCACAAGGAGGTTTCCTGTCACTCTCGAGTCATTGCCCACTTGCAGGAGGAGGCCTGCTCCATTCTGTCCCAACACCCTCTCTCAGGAGCTCGGCATTGAGGACTTGCTGTGCGCAGGACCGGGCGGGACACGCCTCTTCTCCTTCATCTCCCAGGGTTACTCCCGAGACTGATAAGCCCGGGGTGAAATAAGGACTCTTTTCTCCTAGCACGGTTGGGAACGGCTGCTCAATGTTCTATCCTTTTTTAAGAGCAGTTCTAGGCTTCCCATGGCAATCCTTTACCACAGTTCCCACCACTGAACACCACTCCCCTCACTTGCAGTTTTCCTCCGTCTTTATGGGGGTTCACCGCCCGGTCTCCCCTCCGCCTCCCGGAGCGGAGAAAGGCGTTCGGACTCCCGCGAGGAGCAGACGTTCACGGTGCTCTCTCTGCTGCCGTCCAACTCCCAACTTTCTTCCCATTTTCATTTCCCCCCCTCAGCTCAGAAACAGGCCAAATTCTTCTTCTTAAAAAAAAAAAAAAAAAAAAAAAAAGGATAAAAAAGAGGAATTTCCTTACCCCAATTTTCCCTAAAGCTTTCCTCTCCCATCTGTAAACAGTTGTTTGGACTCCGTATCTCCATTTATAGAGCATTTTCTGTTAACACGCCACCCCTGAGGTCTGCTCTCTGCCAGGCCTCCCTCCTCCTGACAGGGAGCCCGGGGTACCTGGGCCTCGGCGTGCCCCGCTCAGCCCTGCGGTGCACCAGAAGTCAGTCCCAGTCAAGGCCGTTGGTCTCCAAGGATAGGCATGCGGTGGCGTGCGTGCGTGTGTGTGTGCACGTGTGTGTATGTGTGGTGTGTGTGTGGTGTGTGTGTGTGTGTGTATATGTGGTGTGTGTGGTGTGTGTGTGCACGTGTGGTGTGTATGTTTGTGTGTATATGTGGTGTGTGTTTGTGTGTATGTGTGGTGTGTGTGTGTGTGTGTGTGTGTGTGTGTGTGTGTGTGTGTGTGTGTCTGTGTGTGTGTGGGGTGTGTGTGGTATGTGTGTGTGTGTGTGTGTGTGTATGAGTGTGTGTGTGTATGTGGAGTGTGTGTGTGTATGGGTGTGTGTTTAAGCGGCCGCATTTTACCCAGTCGCAGAGCTCAGCTGTCTTTCTGGAAGAATTCTGCTGGCAGATGTGCATTCTGTCTGCAGTGATGGGACGGCCCTGGCTCCCGAGGCCGAGAAGAACAGCTCACCTGTTTTCGCCTTGGTTTCTCACCTGCAGTTTGGGGTAGGAACATTGTCAAGAATATTTAAGAAATTCAAAATGAAAAATAGCGCGCTGTGGATTGTATGAAGTCATTTAACTGCCTGAAGCTGAAAACTGGGGGGCCAGGCCAGCGCTCGTGCCCCGGGGACTGCTCCTTCTCACCTTCTCTGTCACGTCTGTGCATCCTCTGTGTTCTTCAAAGCCGGCTCTAGGCAGGAGTGGCATGATGGGTGTGTGTCAGACTCTGTTAGATGCTCACGGGCATCACGACTTGGTTAAGTGGGATGACTGGTACCAGGACTTAACCAGTCAGACTCAACCTTATTATGTGACATGACCAATAAGATGCAAGTCTGCCATGTGACCTGTATATGTATGGTTCAGGCCAGGGCATTCACACTGGACTGCCATCGTCGTGTTGTCTGCGGTCATGTTTTTATTTGACAATCGAAGGGAAAAGAGGTCAGTGCCCCGACTTGATAGGCAGATGTTGCCGTTTTAAAACTTCTCGCGGCTCCTGGTTGAAAGCGTTGCCATCGGCATGGCGTGGCGGCTCCTGGAGCCAGACCGTTAGAGGGAACCAAGGCCACAGAGCGTGTCACCTGCCCAAGTCCCGCATCGTTAGGGACAGGTGTGCTGTACGGACCGGGACCTTTCAGTCACACGGAGTGGAGTGTGACTCCAGGGCCCAGTCTCTCAGCCACGGCTCCTACCCTGCCTTTCTCTTTGTTCTGTGGGTGCATCAGAGAGTGAAATATTTCCCCCGGCCTGTGTGTTTGTTATGTATTTCACACACTTTGTGGAAAACAAAAATAATTTTCACTTTTGGCGAGACTAGCCGTACATTTGATGATGAATGAAGGCGCTCTATAACCCAAATTTGGCGAAATCGTAAGGCTGGATTTAATTTTAAACTGAGGCCTGAAGGACTAGTACAATCAGAGAAAACCTTGTTTTTTCCCTTCGATGTCATTGTTTACCTTGAACATGAAAAATAGAGCAAGTGGTTAGAAAGCTTGGAGGAATAAAAATAATAACCATCCCGCTGCCCTGGACATAAAGGAGATGATAAAGCGAGCCCCTGCCTGCCCCGCGACCAGAGCGCCTAGCGTCGGCCAGACATTTAATTTAGTGGAAAAATGGGGTAAGACAAGGCTCTACAATGTACAACCACAGACAGTGTGTGCATAGTTATTATTTGATACAGGGACAACTGGTCACTTTAATTTGCACTGGAAATCCAGCTACAAGGACCTTATGAACACACACATCAGTGGCTCGCTGAGGTTTGTCTTGTGAACAAAACCGTTCACACTCGCACAGACATGTTAGAACTGAGCCACGAGAGCAAAGTTACATGAGGACGGGCACCCTTTTCTCTTAAGGGGTGGAGTGTGCCTTCTCGTCTAACCCAGCCCGCCGCCCCATCCTGGGGTGGCTTGGAGGTAAAGAAAGTACCTTAGCCCTGGCCGGGCAGCTCAGGTGGTTGAGCACCACCCCATGCACCCAGCGGTCACTGGTTCAATGCCAGCCAGGGTGCATATGGGAGGCGACCTGTCCATGTCTCTCGCTCTTCCTCTCCCTTCTCCTCTCTCTAAAAATCAAGTTAAAACACACCCCCTCATCTTGGGTGAGGATTTAACACAAATCACCGTTAGCTGAGCCGGCTGGAGACCGGAGGAGCCGCGAGGAATGGCCGCTCTGAGCCGTCCCCGCGTGAAACGTGCACACGAGGATCTCGCGCTCAGCGCCCCGTGCCCCGGGCTCGGGGTCGGGCGAGCGGGGCGGGTGCATCTTGGGTTTGGATTACTTTCCGCACCTGGGTCACCAGGGAGGCGAGAGCCCCAGCAGGACCTGAGGACAGTTCTGAGGCCGGGAAGGACCGGGGGACTCTGCGGGACTCCACGCGGTGCGGGGTCCAGTGGCCCATCATCACGGGAGCTGACCCCTCCCTGGCAGCACCTGCCGCAGGTCACGCTTTTCGTGAATAAAGGGGGTCTGTGGAAGCAGGGACGGTACTCAGTAGTTAGGAGGCCACGTTTCTGCTTTTGAGACAGATTCCGGGGCGCCTTTGCCCCCCAGTTGCTTGTGTGTTTGAGTGAGGCCGCTGATTTCCAGGACTGGACTCCAGGGTCTGGGTTGGGGAGGCCGGGGGACAGCGGGAGGTTCCTCTTGTTTTCCGAGTGGCCCCCTCAGCTCCGGGTCCCGAGAGACCACGGCCAGCACGCTCCTGTGTGCTCCCCGATCACAGTTTCTCCCCATATCTCATACCAGTGTTGTCTTGGGGTAACTCTGGGGTGGGGTGGGTGGGGTACAGTTACTATGGTTTTCCATGAGCTCTCTGGGTACTCCTAAGTTCAGATCCCATGGCTTACACACACCTGTACACACACACACCTGCACACACACACACACACACACCTGCACACACACACACCTGCACACACACACACACCTGCACACACATGCGCTGTGTGTAACTGCCTAGTTCTTGTAGAACTCGTCCTTGGGGGTGGTACTCTTGGAACCTGTAGGTTTGCTTAGCTGGCGGCTGGCACTTGTAGGCCTCAGGCCTTGTTTCTCCGGCGTCCTCTATGTCCAGTGGCTAAAGGCAGCGCACCATTGGGAGGTGCCGGAAGGGCCGGGCCTGCCAGGTGCGGGCATGGCTGTCCCGCGTCAGCCATGCCCATGGACGGGCTCATCAGCATGCACAGCACGGGGACATTGGCAGCAGCACTCAGCTCCAAACCACCGCCAAGCCGGCGGGCTGTGCGTGTCTCCGAGTGTCTCATTTTGGAGATCGGAAGGACGGGAGCACAACTTCCTGGGGCAGGTGGGTGCCCCGTGTCACCGGCTGGGCTCGCCGTAGCTTCAGAGATTTTGCAAAGTTTCCCTTTGCGGGGAGTGATGAGAGTCCTGGGGCGGTTTCCGTTCCGGGATGACGTTCGCGTGTAGCTGGACAGCAAAACGACTCCAGGATGCGGCAGCCGGCTTAGAAAGGGGCTTCTCGTTCTAGTGTATTCTTACTGATAGGCCAGCAAGAGACCGTCTGTATCCACGGTGTCCTTGTTGGCTTCGGAACTCCTCTCCAGGAATTGACTTACGACGCAGATTTTGTGCAGATAGTACCACGCGTAGCTTTGGGTGGGGGTATAGGTACAGTGGTCTTCTATGTGCTCAGTGAATACTCCTAATTCAGGTTTTATGTCACACACACAAACACACACACACACGCACGCGCATTTTCGCATCTCTGGATAGTTTTGAATGTTGGTGTAGCCAGCAGTGGGTAGCAGTGTCGGGGGGCGGGGGGGAAGGGGTTTGCTGGAGGGAACCCCGGAAGTGACACTGCTGTTGGGGTTCCATTTGCTGGGCAACCTTCCCGCGGGGTGTTCTTTTGCCAGCCCTGCAGCGGGGGTGGAGGGGTGTAGGGGAGGGGGGGAGCTGCCTCTCTGATCCTCTCTGCTCCAGGTGCTCCCAGTGGTCTCTGTAGCAGCAGCGAGGCCAGCAGCTCTGCAGCAGGAGAAGCCAAGGGCTGTGACACCTGTCACCCCAGTGATCGCCAGGGTTGACGCGGCTGATCTGGCTGGCGAGCGGGTGTCCCCTGCCTCCCTCGCCCCTCCACCTGCATCCCTCCCAAAGCCGTGCGCCGCGTGGAAGAGGAGAGGACCTTCTCGGGTCAAGGTTACAGGAGGAGTCGCTGAGCTCCCCGGCTAGAACCCCCAAACACTCTCTCAAGGGGAGTGTTTTCTTATTTTTTAAAGGGATTTTATTTATTTGTTTATTTATTTATAATATATTTTTATTGATTTCAGAGAGGAAGGGAGAGGGAGAAAGATAGAAACATCCATGATGAGAGAGAATCATCCATCAGCTGCCTCCTGCACTCCTCCTACTGGGGATGGAGCCCACAACCCAGGCATGATACACTTGACCAAAATCGAACCCGGGACCCTACAGACCGCAGGCCGGTGCTCTCTACCCACTGAGCCAAACCAGCTAGGGCTCGAGGGGAGTGTTTTCGGTGCTCACAGATGAACGGAGTGTGTCCTGGTTTAACAGAGCGTGGCGACATCGAATATCTTTCCTTATCTCGCTGACTTCAAATTGTCAATACCTACGTGTGATGGACCACAAAGTGTAATTTATTCCACACAATATAACTTCTATAAATAGTGTACCTCTGAGACTGTTACGTGGAGATTGGCAGAGCAGATGACTTGAAGGGAGGATTAGAGAACATGGAAGAGCGTTTCTTATGGACTCCATTTGCTCTTTCCCCTCGGTTACCTTTTGATTCCTAAGGCAGAACCCTGATGTCCCTCCAGAGGACCCTGGAGGGCACCTGGCTCCTCACACGCCCGGAACACGCAGTGAACCATAGCGTGGGACAAATGCAGTTCATCGGATATAAAACAGAGTAACTACCATTGACGGGCACTTTCTATTTTCATGAATGAGCCACACACCTTATATTTTCCCTGTTGTTGGGAGACCCATGCAAAGGAGGCGCTCTTGCTGCCATTTTATAAATTCAGAGACCGCGACCGAGCGGAGGCAGCCGCTCCCTCACGTCCTCCCAGACACGCCGCCTCCCACGAGGCCGAACTGGGCTTTGCAAAGCCCTTCTCCATCCGCCTCCAGGGCCCACGTTCTTCCCTGCGCTCCTGAAGCTCCGTCTTGTTTCAAGGTCAGTATTTCCCAGGGGTCTGTTGTTTCTTGGTTCAGGCCTTCTGCCCTTTCGAGGTCACAGGGCCAACGTGATTGACAAAGATGCCCGATGGATGGAAGGACGGTTCCTTTTAGCAGCAACGACCAAATCCTGGTGAACGAGAGGCCACGCTAATGAGAGGGCGGCGCAGCCTCGCTGTCCGGCTCGCGCACCCAGCGGCCGGCTGTGAGCCCGAGGGTGCAGCGCTGCCCTGTCCCGGCCCAGCCTCGGATGCCTATGTGGGCTCTTTTTTTTAAACCATAGATTTCACATTTCTTTTTTAAAAAAATGTGGTTTTCTTTAAAAAAAAACACATGATTTCAGAAGAGAGGAAGGGGGGAGGGAGAGAAGGACAGAAACATCCATGAGAAAGAAACATTGATCAGCTGCCTCCTGCACGCCCCCACCCCCTACCCCCACTAGGGATGGAGCCCACACCCCGAGCCGTGTGCCCTGACGGGGAATGGAACGGTGACCTCCTGGTTCATGGGTCGACGCTCAACCACTGAGCCACACCAGCCAGGCCATGTGGTCTTTGACCTTCATAAGTCCCTGGACACTCAACAGTATCAGACCCGAAATGATAAGAGTGGCTCCCAATAAAATGCAGTGGAGGAAGCTACGGTCTCAAATATAAACTCTTTTTGAAAAGACTTGTTTCCTTACTGAGCTTGCCAATTTCCATAATTACTCAGAGGCAATTAAGTACTTTAATGAGTTTGATCTTTATGGAATTTCCAGCGTGTTTTTGTTTTGTAGTCAGAGCTAAATTTGAGTTGCTGACTCACCTCCCTCCCGAAGGCTCACATTAGCCCCCGTCGGAATGGCTGGCCTCCCTTCCAGCATGGAGCTGTTCTCTTGGCGTGATTTTTAACAAACATTTTGTAAAAACTCTATGTTTATACATTATCACTTATTCGAAATATCACATCGTCAGTCTGCAGGCAGCATGGGGTTAAGTAGAACAGAATGGCTTTCTTCATTTTTGTGGTTTAGATGTAGCCACGAAATAAACATTTAAGATGCACTTTTAAAAACTTAATAGGTCGTAGCATTTAACAGAAATGGTACTGTACATTTATGTGTAAATAATTGTTAATATAGAAGTTTATGTGCCCTAACAAGGCACCAATCTAGGAAAAAACTGCCAGTCGGTGCCTGAAAGGTTTGGCATTCATGTCACAGTGCAGTGGAGGGTTGATGTGCTTAGGGAATCACCAATGTCCACCTTTCAGTTTCTACTAGAGGCCCGGTGCACGAATTCGTGCACCAGTGGGGTCTCTCGACTTGGCCTGTGGGATCGGGCTGAAACCAGGTCTCTGACATCCCCCAAGGGGTCCCAGATTGCAAGAGGGTACAGGCCAGGCTGAGGGACCCCACTAGTGCACAATCAGGGCCGGGAAGGGGTGCGGGAGGTTGGCCAGCTGGGAAGGGACCGCGGGAGGGCTCCAGGGTGTGTCCAGCCCATCTCGCCCAGTCCCTATCAGCTGGACTCCAGCAGCAAGCTCACCCACTGGTCAGAGCATCTGCTCCCTGGTGGTCAGTTCAGGCCAGAGTGACTGGTTGACTGTCTGCCCTCGGGTGCACATCATAGCGAGCAGTTGAGTGGCCTTAGCATATCATTAGCATATTATGCTTTGATTGGTTGAACAGACGACCTGACAACCAGACACTTAGCATATTAGGCTTTTATTATATAGGATAATCCCTGGGAGAATCTAAACCCTTGAGAATAAGCCTGAGCTTTCTTATTTTCCTTCTCATGTGCCTGCTTGTACGACCATTGGGCATATCTGTAGGGTCAGCCTTTATCTTTCTTATTTGCAAGGGATTCGATCTTAAAATCATGGCTGCCCTGATTCACACCACTCACCTCCACCCTCCGCCTCTGCCCGCTTCTCTCCCAGGAACATGATTTGCTTTTTATTTCCTTAGCCCCATTTTTCATCCCTGGGGATGCTTTATGCTTTCTTTTCTAGTTCTCATTTTTCACACTAATTAGCTTCCTTTTTTCTTGTTCACTTGATAAATAAACTGATCCACTCTGTTGTGAAGTCAAGACTCCTTTGACTGGAATGTGTCCCCGAGGTTGGGGGGCTGGACTCCTCAAGGTTGGGGGGCTGGGTGGGGCAGGAGCCAGGCTCCTCTGCCCCTGATTCCTGCTGAGACCTTGGAGCAGCCACTCCTTCCCCAGATCCCACAGGACCCCAGAGTGCTACTACCTGGGGCTGGTGGAACTGGGAACAAACAGAGGGTTCACTGTCATTAGTGCCATTATTGCCTGGCAGAGGGGAATTCTTCCATCCCGGAGTTCTGTTGGGCACGCTGAGCAGTTGAGTTAAAAGTGATGGGTAGTAAACAGGATTGGCTGTACTGAGGATGGGACTTGAAGGGAAAGAGTAAGATTCTGCATTTAACATAGCAATTCCACACTCATTTCTTTTTTTGCCATTTACAGGAGGGAAGCTTAAAAATATCTTCTGGTTTGTTTTTCCACTTATTTCATTTATTGAATATGGAATGGCTGGGCCTATTGAAATGCGTATTCTTAAAGCTTCTTTAAAAATACATTTTTTATCGATTTCAGAGAGGAAGGAAGACAGAGAGGGAGATAGAAACATCAATGATGAGAGAAACATGGACCTGCTGCCTCCTGCACACCCCACACTGGGGATCAAGCCCACAACCCGGGCATGTGCACTGACCAGGAATCAAACCATGACCTCCTGGTTCCTAGGTCTACACTCAACCACTGATCCATGCTGGCCGGGCCATTCTTAAAAGCTTTTGAATCCAAATAATTTTATTCATGACCTGTTCTCTATGTAAGCAATGTTTGAGCATATCTAAAGCGACAGATGAGCTAGCTACAACACTGATAGCTACTGGTTTTAGCTATAAGAAGTGATCGGAAATGTGTAAGGCACAATAAGAAATCCTCGGTGTTCTTGCCTCTCAGGTTTGCTTTCAGCATGCTATTGGAAGACCTGAGCCATGTTTTGTTATTGTTTGTGGCATACAAGCTAGATTGGGTCAAGCTGGCCATCTGTTTCGAGTTTTAGAAAACCTTTGAGTTCCTCCCAGGAGCCACATTCAAAACTGTCAAGTTCAACAGCGAGTTTGAGGGCAACAGAGCCTTCCTTTGGGTTTGGACTCACTGCTGTGCTGTCCAGTAGAAGCTGCGGATGTGGAGCCTTAGCCTGGGGGTGAAGCTGGGGGTGTTAGCTCCTCCCTATCTCCTTTACAAACCATCACCATGCCAGCCTTTCGGGGTGTTTAAACACAGGATCCATGCATTGATCACATCTAGTCATTGACACTTACCGTCTTAGGCAGTATTTAGGTAATGATGAACAGACAGGCAAGATCCCCACAGAGCTTACATTCCTGTAGCATCTTACCTAAAAATAGACAAACATGTAAATTGACCATACCTCTGCTATGCCCACAGCCAATCAGGAGTGAGTATGCAAATTAACCTGACAAAGATGGCGGGTTAATTTGCATACGCAGGCACAGAGCAGCTGGGTGGGATGCCTGCTATGAGAGGGAGGGCGGGGGCAGAGGGAGCTACAGGAACGGTGCTCTGGCAGGGAGCAAGGACTTGCAGGCTCCCCGGCGGCAGGGAGCGAAGCCAGGGGAAGGAAGGCCTATTCTTGCACGAATCTTCATGCAACAGGCCTCCAGTAAATAAATAAATAAGAAAACATCAGAATAGTGAAAAGGGGGACGCTGGTAGAGAAATAGTCATTTGAAGCATAGAACGTGTGCAGGGGAAATATTATCCATCCTTACTTTGGAAAACACAGGAAGATACTGCTTTATTTATTATTCTCCAGCCGACCTCAGACGGGGAAACTGGGCTCCGCGACCCTAAGCCAACCTTATTACGTGGGTCTTAAACATATGTGCAAATTGTCTACTAGCAATAAAAGTAATATGGTAATAAGGGCATTGGGTAATGTATACTCCTAATTATATTTAAATAGGTCTACATATAGTGATAATAATGCTGAGATAATACAGTCACAATGGTATAATAGATAGCATGGAGCTAATGGGATACTATGTGGTGGTGGTAAAAGCTAAATATGCTTTTCTCTTTTCAAATAGCATCCGCCAAGCACCATAACATACGTTATTTTAATGTGCTGGATTTAACTTTACAACATAGCATTTTTCTACCCTGGAAATGGAGGAAGCTAATATACAATGTGTTAAACATTTTTCTTTAATTTATAAGTGAGGCACATATTCTGTATAAAGCAGCCAAAACGAAGAAAGAAAATTAGAGGCATTATCAATAGGTGTGTATAATTGAGTTGAAAATAATTAGTCCATTTCATTTTAGCACGATTTCATAATGTGGTTCTGTGATTCACGGGAAAGAGGTTCTCGCGAGAATGTATATATCCCTCGCTCATTGGAAATGGTAAGTGGAAAGGAATCGGCATACTCCGCTGATGTCCCACTCATGGTATTAGGTGACTCCTTATCTCGTCTGATTGTCATTGTGACCCCACTTTCACAGTAAAAGGAAGTGAGAAGACCCAGGCAAATGCACATGGGGGGATGGTGTGTGTGTGCATGACCTCTTCTGAATGAACATTGGATTTTAAGTTTAAGTTTTAAAATTCAAAAGTAGGAACGTTTCTGATCCTATTGCTTGTTAAGGTAACATTTTTAATCTCTTAATGATGAGTGGTGGCTTCAAACGCAGGCTTTATTTATTTATTTATTTATTTAATTTACTTTATTTGATTTTATTTTTGTGTCAGAAGCCAGGCATACCAGTGTTACCTCACCTCCCCCTGAGCCACCAGATGGGGATCGCCTGGCTCCGCTGGCTCCTCCCCGGTGGTGAGGAAAGGTCTTTGTTGGGATGGGCTAAGGATGGGGAAGGCACTGGCACTTCAGTACAAATTGCCCTTGACCTTCTGCTGGTTCTCATACTGAGTGAGCCAGACATGGAGGCAAGCAATTTTTAGGGAGCTGTGAGACATGAAGGCAGTAGTTTGTTTTGAGTTTTACTTATTTCTGATACATTTTTAAATACCTGTTCTCAGTCTAACAGAGCTGAGTCTTTGCTTTCATAAAATGTAAAGGTTCTTTATGGCAATAAGAAACCATTACGTGGCTACTGTATGCCTCGTATTTCACCAGGGGTGTTATCTAGCCGTGATTTGTAGGCTTTTTATTTCTTATTGGAAAGTCTAGCCCACTTAGAGGAATTATTTCAATACTAAGCTTTCAATATGCATACCTTCCCTGCCTTTGTATTTCTCAGCAGCCATTTACTGCACATGCATTGATTTCAAAATATCTTTCAGCTTCTTGCTCAGCAATTTGCATGTGTGCATCTGTGCCAAGAATGAATTGCATTTGTTGACAGTCACACGCTTTATGGGGCTACATTGTTTTTTCCCCCCAATAATTGTTTTACTAGAGTCAATAGCAGGCTGGTTAATAGATTTGCATATGGTAATAGAATTTTCTGGGGCAGGGAGAATGTAATAGTGAAATTTAAAAATAAGCAAATGATAGCCGACGGATTTAGGCTATTTCTTACAAGTTCCATGAACTTTGAAACCAGCTCTGTGTTTCTGTGATGGGTGAGGTAGGAGCTTTAAAAATAAAACATAAGACAAACATATAGATGATGGCTCTAATTACAGCTGTGTGTACCCATGGGGACATGCATTGGATCGGGAGTGAGAAGACAAGGTTTTGTCACTCCCCCGGAGGAAGTCATTAAACCCCGGTCTGCCTCAATTTTCCAGTCTGTGCTACCCACCTACCTGTCCCATTGGTAAGGATCAATGAGGTTATGTGCAAGGACTGAGTTGGCAGGTTGATAAGCTGTGAGACAGGATTCTTATAAGTGTGTATGCTCACAGCCAGGTCACTGTTGATCATCACATTCCTGTAATGAGACTGAGGCTGGATCCCGAGATTTTAAAACAATCTTCTCACATGAGTGTGTGCGTGGGCGTGTGCGTGTGCGCGTGGTTTCCCTTTCTATGAGGCAGGTAGGGAGAAATGAAGGGTGGAGGTCCACACACCTGGATGCCCAGGGAAGGCTCATACTTTTGCGAAGTGTTGGTTTTTAGGATTCGCTTTAAGAGATGGTTAAGATTGTTACCTCCGTCTATTTAGCATCACCACAAGGTAGATATTTTTAGAATCGTGTGAAGCTTTGGCGACGAGAAGGCCATCACAGAGAAAGGCTGATTATTCCTTGGGCTTCTCTTCGGTGTTATCACAATCTTCTAAGCTCCTTGCTCCACGTTTGATCCGCAATTTCACGATAGCAATGCTCCGCGATTGATAAACCTTTGACTCTTCTTGTTCCCATTTACTCTGTGGGTTACACTCCACTCCTGGCTTGTTCTCCTGGTAACATGAGAAATGTGCCAGGGGACAGAGAGGTTCCAGCTCACTACTTACCCACCGTGAGGAAAGGAGGGGTGCATAGCTCCCCAAAGCACCGTGGTGGTTCTGAGCAGATCCCACGCTCCCTGTGCCGTGATTTCGGTCTATTATGCAGACACAGACCTAGCATTCTCAGCATCCCCAGGGCGTGGGTGGGGTGGCGCATCAGCTGAGTGTAACTGGATGGGTGAGAGGCCCGAATGGGGCCAGTGATCGGTGATTGGGTTCCCTCAGCGTCCTCCTTGCCACAGCAGCGTTTGCTCCCAGTGAGCACTTGCCCTCAGTCCTCTTTAATTGTTGTGGGAGAGCATTCATCTTCCGAGCCCTGTGCCCCGAGAGCATGTGTGTTGCAGGTCTTGCTTTCCACGTGCTTCTGTAGAGTTACCTGGCAGGTGTGTCCCCCGGACTGTGCAGGTGGTAGCTCAGATGCTCCTGTGACAGCCACGAGATGTGTGTACTGACCTTCCACAGATGAGACAACTGGGGCAAAGAGAAGTTCTGTAACTAGTCACCTCGGTGGTAAGGCCCGGCCGGAGCCACACGCGAAACTCGCCAGAGTCCCAAGTTCTTAGTTCCCATGCGATGCTGCTCTTTCATCATTTCACCAAACTGCTGGGTGAGTGAAGTGCTACTTCTCTTGGGAAATAGATGGGCTGTCTCCCGCGTCACCAGGGGGGAACGATGCCATGCGCATGCCAGCCAGGGCGCGGGGGTGTCTCAGCAGAGGGATCATGTGGACGAGGGAAACAGTCGCACCTCTGCCGTTTTCCAGCGAAATTTTGTTTGGGGTTTTGCTTGTGGGTGGGTAGCAATGGTGATCCTACTGTTCTTTCTGTGATTAAGTAGCTGAAGAGTAAGGCAGTTAGGGCGAATTGCGTGTTGATCCTACTAGATGCCAGGCGGACACTATCTCAATATAGGACCCAGGTGGAAATTAACACAATGTCAGTGTCACCAAGCAGCTTAGGGCCTAGGGGTGAGCAGTAGGGCCTTTGGCAAGTTAATTTATGTGGGTATAAGACTCTTGGCCTATTAAATGAGGGGATTATTTTACTAAAGGCCTGGTGCCTGAAATTCATGCACTCGGGACAGGGGGTGGGGGAAGTCCTTCAGCCTGGCCTGTGCCCTCTCACAGTCTGGGACCCCTTGGGGGATGTCTGTCAGTCATCCCTCTCGCAGTTCTGGGCTCTCACAGTCCGGGACCTCTCACTCCTTACCACCCACCTGCAGTGGAGGCAGGAGAGGCTCCCACCACCACCACTGAGCTCACCAGCCATGAGCCTGGCTTCTGGCTGAGCGGTGCTCCCCCTTTGGGAGTGCACTGACCACCAGGGGGCAGCTCCTGCATCAAGCGTCTGCCCCCTGGTGGTCAGTGCACATCATAGCAACCAGTTGTTCCACTGTTCAGCCATTTGCATATTAGGGTTTTATTATATAGGATAATGTACTATACTTATTGACTATGCGTTAACTATAACATGATTGAATAGAATATAAAAATTAAGTCAATATAAACTAAAAATGTAGACTATAAAAATTACCTTATGTAATCCTTATGCTTCTCAATTAGTTATAGAATCTTTTTATTCTTGATTTTCCTCTTTGCATCAGATACTAATTTTTATATGTTGTTGATTCTTAAAATGTTATTCGTGTAGGAAGTTGATTTGGAAACATTTTCCAAAATCGTTTTGTAAAAAATTAATCAGGAAAATGCAATATTTTACAAATAAGCACGTATGTTGTCTAAAGAGAGGCTGTGCTCTGAGACACCATCACCTCGCGAGTTCCTTCTGAAGAAGACTGAGGTTATTAAAAGTCTCGCTGCTCCGGCGTCCCGGGGAATGCTCGCAGAGAATGCGCTCCTGCGGGCGACCTCCATCTCCCGCGGCTTTTATGACCTGAGCTCCCAGTGATGCTTTGCTGGGATTCCTACTGGCTGCGTGCGCTGTTCCTCTGTGTGTAGCATCTGGTGCGTGACAGGCCCCCAGGCACCTTCCCGCCTCGCCATACAGAAAGCAGGAGCTCCTTTATGCACATGGATGGTCACTGAGGGGGTTCTTCCCACATTTTACCCCGCGTGCCCTGCCATTTGGTTGTTTGTTTTCAGGCTGATTCTAATGAATATAATGGCATGTTGCCTTTGAAAAATACTTTCCCACTATACCATGTACGACTCCATGTGGATGCAATAGGGACAGAGAGGAGAGATGGCATCCTTGTAGATTAAGTTCAACATGGAGTCCAGTATCCTATCTAATAAAAGGGTAATATGCAAATTAACCATCACTCCGTCACAAAGATGGCAGCGCCCATAGCCACAAGATGGTGGCGCCCAGTCCTCTCAGCCCTGCCAGAGTCCCCCAGTCCTGGGTGGGGGGCGGGGGTGGCTGCTGAGAGCGGGCTGGCGGAATGCTTGCTTCATCGCCGTGGCGACAAGGCAAGCATTTCATGTCCAGCCGCGGATGGGCCTCTGGCCAGGCCAGGGTGCAGATGGGCCTCTGGGCCGCAGAGAGTCTCTGGGCAGTGGGCCCGGAGCGGCCAGGCCCCACAGAGAGCTACTGGAGCACGGATTCGTGCGCAGGGCTACTAGTCAGTTATAACCAGAGCTGCTAAGATTCCTCTCTCCTTTCTGCAAAGAACTTGGAGTAGAGGGGACTCCGCTGGGGGACTCCTCATCTTATAAAATCTTAGATTTTATACCCCTGGGCACGTGATGTGTATGATTTCTTTGTCTTTAAAATATGGTCTCAACAACAGTTGTGTTCATCCCGCTGAAGAAATTCTCCTGGGCATGGATGGTGGTCATGCATTACTTTTGATTGACATTAGCCCTGGTGTCTGTTAAGGCAGAGAAATGACCCAATGCCTGGGCCCTGGTTTCATTAAGCCCACAATATTCCACTCATGCTTTCCTTCGAATCACTGATGTTTTGTTCCATGTCCACCCCTCACCTTACTTTGTTACTTGGCCCTTAATCTTTTTAATTCTTGAGTTCATATTTTTAAAGTTGCATTTCTATCTGCTTTTAGTAAAAGCTGCCTGATGTGTTTTGAAGCAGCAGGACTGTGATTGAAGAGAAAACTTGTCCATGTTCCTCCCTGTCTAAGGAGCATCTTAAGACAGGTCCTCAGCAAACTGGGGCCTGTTCAGGACGCTGGTGCACTGCCTTCAGGATCTGAGCCTTTTCCCCAGGTTGTGCCTTCATGGTTCTTGCTGCCTCGCCAGGTTTTAAAGACAAATATTTAAATACTTGCTGTGCTATTTATAACACGAGGAGACTCAAATATCACTTCCCTGAGGATCGGGGATTCCCAAGTCACTTCCTAAAGCAGAAGCAAGGCCTCTCTCTGCACAGCCCTCCGGGGGAAGCAGCCCGCAGACGCCGTGGCCGCGTGCGTTCCCGGTCATTTCTGGGAGGGACAATAGTGAACATGCCTCCCGGGAAAATCGTGACACACGGTAATTTAAAATCAACGTGAGCCATATGGTCTTGTGTGTGTGTGTGTGTGTGTGTGTGTGTGTGTGTGTGTGTGTGTGCGTGCGTGCGTTTTAAAGGCATACCTTTCTTTTCAGAAAAGGGTTGTCGAAGTGTTCATGTAAAAGGTTGGTTGCATGCATTTCTTTACACTTAGATACCTTTTGCATTTTTATACCAATTCCAGAGGCAAACATGGGCCCATGAAATATAGTCAAACACATACTGGAAACTTCTCTTGCTTTCTTGGCAACCGAAGCTATTCAGAACAGCCTGATTATAGGGCAAAATCCCTGTCCTTTCATATCCTAGGATGGTGTATCACATGCCGGTTTTAAGAATCTTCCCAAGGACCAGGAAACCGCCGCGGGCAACAGGATACCTGGGCGCAGCGGGGCCTCAGACCTTGGTGGGTCGCCATGCCAGCAGCAGGGCGGGTTCGGAGCGGTGTCATCGCTGGGTCTGTCTGCATTCTCTGCCTCTCTGTCTGCAGATAACTGTAACTTACCTGTCACTCTCCGAGCTGTCGGTGTCTCTGAAAGTGACCGCAGGCCTCAGCTCTTACCTGTGTCCGGGAAACTCCTGTCTCATGGCTCCCCTTCTGGCCCCAGCCTTCCTTCCAGCCACAGGGCCCCCGCCTTGATGCACCTGCAGCTCCTGGGCCATGGCCCCTGCCGTGGCCGCCTGGGACGCTGCAGAGCAAACGGCTCTGTTCTCGGTGGCCTTTCCCTCCTGGCCAGTCCACCGGTCAGCGTCCCACCCACGATCTGGCTCTGGAAGTTGCCTTGATTTCTCAGCTGAGTAGTTGAGTCTTCTGGGGGTCAAAACTCACCCAGGTTAACAAAGAAAGAGGCCTTATTTCCTGCTTTAGGAAATGATTTGTAAAATGAGTTTTGTTTTGTTTTTACTTCCAACTGCTAATGCATAATATGTGACCACATTTAGAATTTCTAAAAGTGTATTTATGAGACTCAGAGGAGTGAGTATGTAGATATTTAGCATACGCTTATTAAAGAAGATTAGAGTCTCAGTTTAATTTCGGTCATGCTCATTTTATCGATAGGAATGCACTTAGGTGGATCTATAAAACATCTGGTGGAGAAAGGTTAGACCCGTCTCTGATTTCAGGTGAGGTTTTGTCTTGTCCCTGGGCTGATGAGTGTGAAGTGGAAGCTTACATTCTCCTCCAAAGAAACGTCTTTGTTCTTTAGTTTGAAAATTCTAGGAAACTGGAATACACAATCCTGTCTGTTATCCATTACCCGATGGCATATGTGTGAGGGGATCTTGGGGAAGATGTGTACAGTATGGCTTCTTACCTGTTTGGACACAGTATCCTAGCATGTTGGACAGCACCCGTGAATATGGCAGGGCCCTAAATAACAGCACGGAGTGCTGTGTGAAAAATTTGCATTTTGGATGGAAGTTAAATTTGCATTTTATAACAGTGTTTCATTCTAAAATTATACTTAGCAATTGTAACAGCACATAACTACCTCCAAGCTTAATCGCCCCTACTCCCTGTGTGAGGCGAATAGTGTTTAGTCTTAATGGACTAAATGGATTATGTTGCACAATTAAAAATCCCTCATGCATTGTGTGTGGGCTGTCTGTCATTGGTGTTGGGTTATTTTGTATGCAACATTGTGTGGAGAGTGAGTGTGTGTGTATCTATCTATTGATCCATCATTAGACTACTTTAAAGAGTTGAAAATAATGGAATATGTTTTCTTTGATGTGAAAAAATGCAGTAATATTCTTTTTTAATATATATATTTATTGATTTCAGAGAGGAAGGGAGAGGGAGATAGAAACATCAATGATGAGAATCATTGATGGGCTGCCTCCTGCATGCCCCACACTGGGGATCGAGCCTGCAACCCAGTCATGTGTCCTGACTGGGAATTGAACCATGACCTCCTGGTTCATGGAGTGACTGAGCCACACTGGCTGGGTGAAAACATTTTTAAAAAAAATTAGAATGTCCTATATGTGCAAAATTTGATATGATAATTTAGTCTTCTAAACTTTATTACAAATGGGCTTCTCTTTTTAAGGTGAAATGCTCTCCCATTGGAGAGTCTAATGGTTGCAGTTTTTCTGGACAGGTGTTTAGGGATATCATCAAGGCTAACATTGACACCTATACATTCATTTTATAGAAATAATCAAAGATGTGTACAAAGGTTTCTATAAATTATGTTTATATAGCATTTATTTAGTTATAGGTACAATGTAACGCTAAGTGAAATGGAAAGGTAGCCATAAATATATCCTGCATGTTGTCAGTTTTATGTGAGAAAAAACTGCCCCAAATACATCTTAATTATTTAGTCTTAATATTGGCTATGTTCTCTCTAGGCCACAGGAGTGTGCTTAATCTTTTTCTTGTTTGGAATTATTGTAAATGCTTTTCAAATGTTGTTGAGAAGGGATCTGAGCTACTTCTACAGTCGGAGTAAATCATGGTCAGTGTGATTTCAGAGGCCAGAGGCCACAGTCCGGTGTGCGGTCTCTGGACTTCCATTTCCGTCCCTGGCAGCTAGGGGGCCTCAGCCCTTGGCGGTGACAGCAAGATTCCAGTCCAGTTTCTGGGAGTCTCTTAAAGCTCCCTTCTCATTGTTCAGAAAGCACATGCCTGCCCTGCCCTCTAGGACTTAGTCTTTCCTCACTGTGTGCCAGCATCTTATTTACATAAAAACAAACAAAAAGATTAATAGCGAACAGCCAGTCTATATGTGTTTGTCTTCCAGGTAAATTAATGATGGCTACACCCCAGGAAATTGTCACCAGGCTTTGTTGTCCCCTTTGTAGGCGATACACAAGAGAATGGTGCCCACGGATAATCCTTGACATGAACCTGTACACAGTTATGTACATGGAGGCAGACAGAGACAGGATCCGAGCGCAGAGCTTTTCCCTTGGCCCAGGGGTGGTCGGAAGTGAGTGCAGGTGGCTCAGTACAAATGTCCATTTACTTAGCAAAGTCCCAGGACGTCCCAGGAGGATAACGCCTACGAGGAACAGGTCTGAACACTGTGCCTGTGAGACAGGATAGTCCTCAGCCCCTGGGTTCCCAGCGGGTCAGCAGGTCCAGGGCTCTTATCCTCCCTGGAGAGCCAGCCAGAGCCCAATGTAAGATCCAGCGTCTCACCCTCCCTGGTCCCCCAGGGCCGGTGTCGCCATCCCCACAGGAAGGACGCAGGCTGAGAGCTGCGCTGCACGTGAGGAAGTGTTCCACAGACACTCTCAAAACCAGCCAGAAGCAGAAAGGCCGCGCTGTCCTGGCAGGCGGAGGGGCAGCGTTCTTGCCCACACAGCTCTGAATGTGCTTCTCCCCCGGCAGACTTTTCAGAATGACTAACTTAGTGGCTTCCTGTCCCAGCAGTCTCCCGTGTGAATGTGAGCTGGAATTGCTACTAAGGAGTTTACCGATAATCCCTAGTTCACAGCAATTAAGGCTCAGAGCACTGAGGCTCCAGATTCCAATTAAAATCCCTGTATGTACTCTGAGTGGCCAGATTATGATGATCTCTGAACGCATAATAATCTGGCCACTCAGTGTATATCCTATATAATAAAAGGCTAATATGCAAACTGTCCCCTCAACCAGGAGTTCGACCAGCAGGCAGGCTGGCCAACCGCCCCTGTCCCCTCCCCCTGGCCAGGCTGGCTGGACCCCACCCATGCACAAATTCATGCACTGGGCCTCTAATATATATATATGTATATATATATAGTTGCCAGATTATTATGTGTTCAGAGATCATAATAATCTGGCCACTCACTGTAGATACTGTAGCCTGTATTGGCCCACCCGCACCATTTCTCTCCTCTCTGGAATTCGTCCAAAAGTCAGGTCTACCAATGTCAGTGACAAAAACCGTTTTGTTTTTCCATGTTGACGTGTGGGCTTTCTTGATTTTTGTTTTCTCATCGTGTTTTAAAAATAAAATGCTCTTGGCTGATGTGATGCTTGTAATTCTTCCTAAACAATATGTACATGGTGGACCATCATGCATGTAATAGCCACCTCCCATGACATACGTTTCTCACGGGACTTTAAAAATCTAAGTGAGACATAAGTGTCTGGCCAGTCAGTGCAGGACAAGTCAGAAAGGATGAGGCATTCGGGTCTTAGAAACCTCCATTAAAGGTATTTCAGAGAAGCGTTCATTCATCTTTAATACTTTTCAAGCCAACTATTGACTATAATAGCGTGGCACAACAGGGCCAATGGATTTCACTTTTAATAGACGGAGAAACAAGATTAGGTAATGAATGCGTCATTGTCCTGAGAAATGAGTGGGAACCTTTCCTTTCCCACAGAAAGCAAGAGCAGGGATACACGCGGCCTCATTAGCGGGAGTCCGACCGGGGAGTAATCCGATGGGACAGGAAGACTGTCTGCAAGGCAGCTTCCAGTTCAAAGCATGTGAATGAGTGTTGGGAAATGTGCTTTTGTTTCTGCTCCGCCTAACTAGATTGGATACAGGGGGCTGTGCAGTGGGGAGGAAAGGTACTCAAAAGGCAGTAATTCATGCTGAATGGATAGAAGCAGTCATTCAATGAAAAATTGATTAAAAAAAAAATACCTTTTTATTGATTTCAGAGACGAAGGGAGAGGGTGAGGGAAAGAGAAACATCAATGAGAGAGAATCATCAACTGGCCGCCTCACACACGTCCCCCACTGGGGATCAAGCTCCCAAACTGGGCATGTTCCCTTGACCGGAATCGAACTCGGGACCCTTAGGTCCAAAGGCTGACGCTTAATCCACAAAGCCAAACCAGCCAGGGCAGAACATGGATTTCTATAGTGTCCCAGACTTGGAAATTGGGGTGCTTATTGTGCAAGTACCAGAAAGAAAAATATATAGTTCTCCTTAAAAGTACTGGATATATGTTTGTTAAAAGTTTAAGCATTTAAAAAATATTTTTATTGGTTTTTGGAGGGAGAGGGAGAGAGAAAGATAAACACTGATGGAGAGCGGTGCATTGATCAGCTGCCTCCTGCATTTCTCCTACTGGGGATTGAGCCCACAACCTGGGAATCAGATCAGCAACCCTTTGGTGCATGGGACAACACCCTACCAACTGAGCCACACCAGCCAGGGCAAAACTTTAAGCATTTTTATTTGCATTTTCATATTCTCTTTAATGTTTCTAAGAAGACTGTAGTGGAGAGAAATAACATGGCTCCGAGTTTACAATATCTCTTGGTAAAGCTGAGTCTGTACACAGACTGGCTGATTTCTGTCCTTAGCAAGAGAGGCCAGGCATACATTGCAAATTAAGACATCTTTTAGCAGCTCAAGAAGTTACAAAGGCTCCTGGCCTGGTGGCTCAGTTAACTGCAGCATCATCCCATGCACCGAAAGGTTGCTGGTTCAATTCCCGGTCAGCCTGTGTGGGAAGCAGCAGATCGATGTTTCTCTCTCTCCTTTTCTCTCTTATTCATTATGATTTCTTTGTTGAAGAAACCAAGTCAGTTTGTCCTGTACAAAGTCTCTCCCATTTTGGGTGTTGCTGATTAAATCTCTGTAAGGCCAGAGATTTTCTGTGTGCTCTATAATCCATGCAAGTGGGTGGTTAGATGTTTCTAGACATTGTAAAGATCTCGAGGGAAAAGAATGAAAATATCAGCTGGATCATCCCAGGTGGGTATCACAGAACTGAGGCCATCTCTCTGTCCATTACTGAGTCCAACAAATGCGGGCCGAGTCTTCCCCGCCAAGGTGCTGTGACTAGTGGCCCTGGCGTCTCACAGAGAGGAACACTCAAGTCACTTGCAGGCCAGGCCAGGCCGCCAGCTTGCTCAGGACTCCCCCAGGCAGTTTTCTCTCACATCTTGGCCCTGGCACAGGCACAGGGCAGCTCCCAGGTGGGGGGCCGGTTTTCCTAAGGAGTAAATGCCATCCGTGCTCATGTGCCCCCAGGCCTCAGGCATGGACTGTGGCTAATGAAATGCACAGCTGCTCATGGGGAGGCTGTGCAGAAGAGCGGGTAACCCCGAGCCATCGGCCAGGAGACCACGGGAACACTGAGCTCAAGAGAGATTAATGGAGTCACTGAAACAAATATGATTATTTCTCTGAGAAAGGAGGGGAACAAGGCTTGCATTTCTGCCATGAAATGAGCATATACCTCTGTCTATCTGTAAACACACACACATACTTATATAGGTCCAATGTTTTCTTCAAGAGTGCATATGAGTACTTAGAGTGCTCGGTGGAGGAACAAGGCACCGACACTATTCCAACCTTGCTCCTCCTCTGTTGGCCGCGTTTCATGCTCGAAATGCACAGCCAGCTCGATGGCACAGCCAGTTACAGCCACGGCTGTCCCCGTCAGTGCCAAGGACTCAGTTGGAGGCATGGCCCAGGTGTGTCACATCAAGATGTGCGCTTTGTTACATGATCTTAATGGTCACGGCAGGTAATGTAGTCTTTTTAAAAAATTATTATTGTTGATCCTCACCCAATGATATTTTTCCATTGATTTTAGAGAAAGTGGAAGAGAGAGGGAAAGACAGAGAGAAATATCGATGTGAGGGAAACACATCGATTGGTTGCCTCCTGCACATGCCCTGACCAGAATCGAACCCAGGACACTCTGGTTTGCAGGCCGGCACTCTATCCACTGAGCCAAACTGGTGAGGGCGGTAATGTTCTCTGGATGCCAGGAAGTTCATTTGCCTGTGGTGGAAAGGGTCCGGGTGTGGAGGGAGCTGGCCATGGGGTCAGAGGAGGGCCCTGGATGGGTGACTACAGCACCCTAGGTTCTGGAGGCTACTGGGCAGTTAAGGGGCTACTTGAGGAGACAATGGAAGTCCTCATTTGGAAGTTCAGAGCAGACAGCATGTGTCTATGGGGGGTTATATCAAGGCCTTTCTCACGCTTTCCTGTGACATTTCACCCCGAAGAGAGATCACTGTAGTATTGTGTTTGGCTTTCATGTCATGGCTGAGATTGCAAGTTTTCTGACGGTCACCACATACGAAGGGCAGGTGTGGCAGAGTTAAATGCAGCAAAGTAGCACAGAAACTCCAACAGCAGTGAGAAGTGAAGTAAGGTTCTGACATTATCCGGATTCCTGCTGAGCTGACGTGTGTTGCTCACGGAGCGTGAGACTCGCCGGGGGAGTTGGGGGGTTCGAAGAGAAAAGTTGGTCAGTCGTTTGTGCCGGATCATCCTCCAAAGCAAAGGAGCCTTGAACATACGGGGTCCCTGCTTCGTCACAGACGTGCTTGTAGGTGACACAAACATCCATCTAACATGTTCCTTTGCTCTTTCTGGTGCAAGTTACTTAACATCACCTATAACTCACTGATGGGAATACGGAGAGCTTATTTTCGCTGTCACATTTCATGAAGAACGTTTGATTCTTTCATGTGCATCTTCCGCACCATGTTTTCCTGCAGTCATTTCCTAGTGTCCCAGACACATCATCTCTTCTGCTGAGCTCCCACAGGATGCTCTAAGGCAGGGGTTCGGGCCCCTTTCTCTGCCAAGGGCCACTTGGCTATTTATAACATCCTTCAGAGGCCACCTTAAAACCAGGCACTCCGTTTGGTCAAGCATTTCATGAGCTCACCCCTAATGCCGTGGCAGGGCCCGACCAAGTGGTTTCTCCGGCCTTAAATGGTCCGCGGGCCGGACGTTCCCTGCCCCTGTTCTAAGTGGAAATGGCATCCCAAGCTCCAAGTATCCATTTACAAGACATTTTGGCTACCGGGTAATTAATTGTACTTAGAAAAGATATACGTCTGGTCTCTTAAACTTAAAAAAAAAGAAAAGAAAGAAAGGTGCATAGTTCTCCATTGTCAGCATCATTGTGGGGTAAGTTATGTTCTGCTTTCTGCCCATAACAACAAAGATGTCACAATCTACAAATAAAAGCGGAGCCATGCCTTTCACTGTCAACAAAAGCTTTGGTTGCGGTGACCGTTGTTCATCTAATTGAGGGCACCGCCTTCTCCTGTTCTCAGGTGCAGGATACTGTTCCATTTTCAGCCATTGAGGGGGAAGCACTTTATATTTTAAATCGCAAGCTAATCAACGCTCTTTTCTCATTAACACACGCGACCTCTGTGGTTTTGCTCTCGCTGGCTGGCCCAGTTTCTCAGTATCTGTTAATGACATTGCAAACCTCTGTGTTATGTGAATTATTTTCTAGCTGAATCCTTTCAAACTCACAATAGATGTTCATTACAGTGACCTGCCTGTCCTGTTCAGGAAAGAAAAGTACCAGACGAACCCCGCATGTTGTGCCCTTTCTAATTTCTTCAGTATATGTGTGAAATGACCGCATTTATGGGAGTCATGCAGACAGCTTGGCCACACATCTGATATTAGAAATAATACACGAGCTTCTTAGTTCAAATAACAAGCTATTGGCTGTTCAAATGACAATTAGTAGAGCTGGGATGAGAAAGACATGAAAGATAGCGGATAATAAAGCTTAGAGGGCTCTGTCCTATTTTGTGTTCTTGTTCTTAATTTATGGTAGATTAAATATTCGTGTATTGCTTTGCTTTCCTGGATACACAGATGGGTATGGAATTTGGATTTGACTCCAAACCTATAATGTCTGCAGTAAAATCCTAGAAAATGACAGTCAATGTGTTTCTAACTCTGCATAATTAATTAATAGATTGGGTTCATGTGTAGCTTGCTCAGGACAGATTGGTATCATGGCCGCACCTATCCCCCTCCCCACCCCCCTGTTCTTATCATTTGGTTTGACTAGTGTGGTGTTTACACTACACACACCCCGGGCATGTTTGAGGAAGCTCTCATTTTGACCAATCCAGGGAGTGGTCCTTCTGACCACTGACAAAATCACACCCTGATTAGGCAAATGAATAAGTAGATTTTAAAAAGCCATAGAATTATCTAATATTAAAGGCAGAAAACACGAGGGAGATCATCCAATCCAATCCCTTTCTGCTACCAGAGAGAAAATTAAGGGATGTGTGACATGTATTTTGCCAGTTAGTTAGAAGCCAGCCTACACTTCAGTTTTTTTTATTTTATGTATTTGATCATCTTACCTTCTCCCATGACTCATGCCAATAAGAATGTATTTATTTTTTTAATTCAGGTAATAGAGAAAGCAGTGAAATTTACCCAATAGAATAGATGCAGTCTGTTTTGGATTGTAAAGAATTTGTCTCCACAAGTATGGGTGGGAGTGTCTTTTATTCCCAAGCTTCTTGGGTCACACCTGAGTCTGTCAGTAAAGTGATTGGCGGGCCCCTGGATAGCATCTGGGTGCAGGCTGGTGCAGCTGGAACAACCAACCATGTGGTCAGCGTGTCGGGTGTTTGAGTCTGACCTCCGAGGAGGGATGGCGGGTGGAGAGTGAATTCAATCCCGGGACCCAAATCCCACGGAAACTCTGGGCACTGGAGCTCCGTGGGGCCTCCTGGCTGGTGAGCATGGGCTGGCGTGATGGGGAAAGGGAAGGGAAGCACTGTTTGCGATCCCTGGAGACCTCGCTGGCCACATGCGTCTCTTCATGTGGGTGGGTGGTTTGTATTTTTTATCCTACAACTGTCATGGCAAGTAGAGCACTTTCCTGAGTTCTGTGAGTCATTCTAGAGAATGACAAACGGGATGGTGGTTATCAGAAGACCCCTATTTGTCGCTATTTGGTCAGAGATGAAGGTGACTTGGTTGGTGCCTCCTCTTCTGAGGGCTTCCGAAGCGAGTGTGGTCTTGGGGGAGGGGTGCTGAGCTCTTAACTTGTGGGGGTCTGTGCTAATGGTCAGTGATCAGCATCAGAATTGAAATATTGCAAAATGCTGGCTGGGATTGGTGTCAGATTGAAGCATTGGAGCATACATATGGAGCAGCTCCCTAATACTTCGTTCCATTCATTCATTCATTATGGTTTCAAATGTTGGTATTTTATTTTATTTTTAAAAATTTTTTTATTTTTTGTTGTTTGTTTATTTTGTTTCCATCACCGTTTATCCTCCTCATACCTTCCCTCCCCACCTCCCCCCTCAATCACCACACTGTTGTCCCTGCCCATGAGTTCCTTCTCTTTTTTGTTCAATCCTTCCATCCCTGTGACCTTTTTATTGACAGTTGATTTGGTACAGAGGAGCTGGTCAAGCGTGACTATTCTCCCGTTGACCATGATTGTTTGTAGAGTACTAACCTGCAATTCCTGTTCCTTCTCTTTGGGCAGTATTTTGCTTCCTCTAGCAAGGAACTTGTGCCCATAATCAGGGACTGGAAAATTTAAGGTATGTGCCAAGGGTAGTTTCCCCTAGTTTCCATCCTGCTTATCACAAGGTTAAACAAAATTTTCTGAAGCCTTACGACTCAAAGTGTAGTTCTTAGGCCAGAATCCTGGTACTGTCCGGGGGCTTGTTAGAAATTGAAGACTTCATCATAATCTCTGGTTTAACAAGCTCCCAGATGACTCACATGCACACTAAAGTTTAAGAAACTTTAATCTAAATTTTAGAGATGATGAGGTAGATTTATATTAAACTAAAATCCACGCCCTTTACTTGCGAGGGGGGATGGGGAAGATGAAAACTCTGGCTTATTTGTTGAGGTTATTTTTCTCAACAATCAGAACCCATTTATAATGGACAAATTCTTCCACACCTACTCCTTGTGATGATTCTCTGTGTTTTATGACTTTTGGCATTTGTTAACATCTGGTAATGTTTCAATAGTGCACACAAATATTAAGCATCAATCTCTAGCTCCTTGTTCAATATGGTTGACTGAACAAATGCGTTTATCTTCTCTCCTTGAAATGTCACTAAAATACCAATAAGGAACAAAAAGAAAACCTCATCCCACAGTGATAAAGAGAGCGGGGGAAGCATAATGTATTAACCCAGAGATGTTAGCACATCATTTTAGTTGTGTAGAGAATCTGGGCATGAATTGTTTTAGGAACATAGAAAAATTAGGAAAGTAAAAAAAGAATAAGGCAGTGAGAACTTGTAGGGAATACAATATTGTACAGGAAACAAAGTGCAATGATAGTCATAGTATACATGTGGTTCTGCGGTAATTAATCTTAACAATGTCTATGTGAATGTTGGTTTAACAGAAAGTTGTGGTAAAATTATATTTGAGGAACAATTGGGAGGAAAATGTGGAGGGGTGTGAGGGAACTAAATTCCATAGTGTTAATTCTAGTAAGTAAATCATATCTAAGACTGTAACATAAGTATTAGTAGTGTAGGTATGGAATGTGGTGTTAACACCAGAAAAAAATAGCGGAGTTACTATTAGTTGTCTCTCTTTTGCTTTCTCCCAGCACTGACCAGGCCAGAATTTTTGGGTGCTGAGTGTAGAGATCATTGAATTAACCGTCAGAAGATCTGAGTGCTAGTCCTATCCTACCACCAACTAGTCTTGTGTTTTTCAATTAAAGGCATGCTATTCCATGATTCTTACACTGTTTCATCATCCAGGTATCTTCCGCTCGTGTAAGCATAGTAGACAAGAAGAGACTATCTCTAGCAGCTCTCTCGACAGTATTAATTTTTGCTCTACTTTGTCACTCAGCCATTGACCCAAGTGGCTTGAGAATTACCCTTTCAGGAGAAGAGTACGCAATTTTTCTTCCCAAGAAGCCAACCAGCCTTGATAGCTTGGAGGACAGCATGGAGTTATCAGTAGGATGAATGGGGAGCAGCAGTTCCTTTAGGCAGATGGACCTGTTTTCAGCTCTCACACCCCATGACATTTGTGAGAATTCAGGTATTTCCAGAATTGCCCAAAGCCATCTGGTCAAAGTGCTTGGCCTGTTGACTTAATGAACCCCTGCCCAATTATATTTCTTCACTTCTCTTCATTTGTGCTCCAGATCTGTATTAAGTTTGTTGAACAGTAACTATAGGGTGCTCCGTGGAGTATAGTACCTTTGAAAGGCACATAGCTGTTGCTTTGGATTGCATGCAGATCAGAACACTGCAGATTGAGTGTGCAAACCAATCACATCCAGTCTGGACTCACCTGGGCTGAGGAACACACGATCCTTCCGTAAAGGTCCCCATTAGCCAGGTCATTGCCACTTCATGTGCTGTGTGCCTTTGCCAGCCAGTCTTTTAAAGGGCAGTAGAGGGAGCAGGTGCTAACAGACACGAGCCAACATTTAACGAGGGCAAATAAGCAGGCACTTCATGTGGACAGAAGGCTCTGTCCCTCTGTCCCTGGCCCCAACTCCCGCTGTTGTCTGTTTCTTTGTTCTTTCCTTGCCTTTTAGTCTCTTGTATCTCACTTTTTGGGGGACTAACTTGCTCTATCTGTGTCTCTCCTCTTTTTTTTTTGCTCTCCCCCCGAACCCCCACTCCTGTTCATTGAGCTCAAGAAAATAACATAAGTAAGACGTTGAATTGGAATCATAACCTGGGTTCAGGACATGAGACCATAGAAAGCACCAAACTAGCTACAGAAATGAAACTGGAGTTTCAGTTTTTGAAGACATTGTGATGCCAACCTTATAAGGCAATCTTGTCCGAGAACAGATTCTCCCAGGTTTTCCTCTAGCTGGGAAAGTGTGAGGTGAACCAAATTTTCGCAGGTGGAATACACCTTAATAAGTGTTCTCTTTTTCTAGCTCAAAATAGGACTTTTAGGTAGAAGAAAAATGGTGTTTGTTTCTTCTGTTTTAGAAAACGGAGACTTATTGCTGTTTTTACACAGAGAACAGGCACTGTTTTATGTCCTCGGTGTCAAGAGGAACAGCTTTCTCGATAGAGATGACTCACCTGCGCATCCCAGGCTCAGGTTAATTACCGTTATCTGGCGTTTTCACAGAACACGCCTGGAAGCTGCCTAATTGCTCCCTCCTTCCTTATCTCTTACTCCTTTGCAGAGTTTTTCTGCCATAGATAACTCTTGAACCTGGCACAGGCAGGGCAGCTATCTGGCCCATCTTCGTGCTGGTGCACCGGGAAGCTCCAAACATTTTAATTTCTTGGTAAATACCATTGGACAACGAAAGAGCAAGCTGGCCCAGTCTCTGGCCATTGTTCTAGTTTATTAGAATCACTTAGGGTTTTGGCCTCTGGGTAATGGTGCCATGGAGATTCCCAGAGCAGTAAAATTGTGTCCTAATTTAGTCTTTCATTAGCTCAGTTCCAAAAAATGTTCTGCACTGTACAGTGCAAATAGGGCAAAGACAAAAGCGCAAGGCTTATCCCTTCTGTTGGTGAAACACTAGCCATCCAGTGGACATCATGTGTATTTGTTTGCTCACTTATTCTCACAAAAGCCGAACAGAATTTAAAATAAAGGGATCAGTGGAGATCATTTTTAAACATCACGTTCACTAAAAAACATTTAGCAGTCTGGTATTTTCTGCTGTCTTTGTGATATTTAAGGCAGCATAATTTTTAAAACATATACATTTTGATTGATCTCAGAGAGGAAGGGAAGAGGGAGAGGTAGAAACTTCAATGATGAGAGAATCATTGATCGGTTGCCTCCTGCACACCCCACACTGGGGATTGAGCCTGCAACCCAGGCATGTGCCCTGATTGGAATTGAATCTTGATCTCCTGGTTCATAGGTTGATGCTCAATCACTGAGCCATGCTGGCCGGGCTATCCTAAGTTTTAATATTTTAACATTTTTCCTTCCTAGCACAGGTGGTTCTCACTTGCCTTAAAAGGATTTTACAAGGAAGTTATATTATTGGAAGGCGCACAAATGCTAAGCTGATCACCTATTTTCTGGCATTCTTCGTTGGCAAAGCCACTAATTATACTTTTCGGTTTGTAAGAACTGAGTATGACTTCAAATGAATTAAAAAACAGTGTGAGTGTATGTCAGTAGAATGTTACCTCTAACCTTTTTTTTTTAACGCTGTGTCCCACTTTTCCCACTGGACTACACTAATTTATTGTAAGTAGTTTTGCAGGGTTTTATCTGTAAATTACACCTACTTGGAACTAACAGTGTCATTGTTTATTTGTGGGTGGCTATTAGATTAACCAAAGAACTTGTATGCATATATGCATAACCCATAGACACAGACAATAGGACAGTGAAGGCCTGGGGAGGGGGTGGGAATGGGGTGGAGGAGGTAGTGGTGGTGGTGTGGTGGGGGCATCTGTAATATTTTCAACAATAAGGTAATGTTTGAAAAAATTTAAGATGGGTTGAACTGTTATATAAGAGGCAGTGAATTCTATGGGGTGGACAAAGGTGGGTTTACATAATACAAATAAATAATAGAACAATTAATAAGTAATAATACCAGAATAAACTGTGTTTTGTGGACTCACAACTGTAGGCCTACTTTTGCCCACCTGTGGTCCTGTGGCCCCCGGGGTTCCTGTAAGGCCCCGAGAGTCCACGCCGGCTGGATGCCCAGCCACTGGACAGGGCCAGCGCCTTTGGTTATTGTCGTTGTGACACGGTCGCCCTGGTTGAGCTGGTGCTGAGCAGACAACAGCAGAGGAGAGCCTGTGGCGGAGGCTCTCGTTTCCTCCGCTAGAACAAAGGCCTCGGGTTACTCCAAGCTCCTGGCAGCATCCACTTCCAGCAAGTCTGTGGGAAAGAATAGACGGGCACCGTTTTGCACTGAGTACCTTTCTACAAAGGTGCAGGAACGCATCTGTATTCCCCCATGAGATTTTTCAAGTCTAATTTCTTAGCTCAGTCATGTGAAAGGTCTCCCCAAAACTCCACACTGATTTCTGTCCTTCTCTGGTAAAGCTGTTGGAATGCTACTTGGTTTTAAGAAACGGAACTGCTTTTGACTTTTGCTTTTCGCATTCAAAGCACTGAGGTGGTAATTTAATATCTTCACCCCTCAAATCAAATCATTTTTCTTGCTCTCATTTGCTCGGCTTCCTGGCTTATCAAGCTTGATTACATGTGCCTTTTCTTACGTTGAGAAATGCGGCCTGAAAGTGTGAAATGGAAAAAACTGATCTTCCTAAGTATATGAAGCATTTTGGCAGTGTTTTGGGTAAGTCTTGTTTTGCATGATGGAAAATTGTAATTCTGGCTGATCATTTTTTTGTGTGCCATGATTAGGAAATGGTGAAATGAATCATTGGCAATAAGTAAACACCGATTTAAAAACTTCTTTACTTCAAACACAAGGAAACATCTTTTCAAGGCATCTAAATGGCTCTTCCAGCATGATGCTTAGTATACATTTGCTATAGCATGCATCATTCTTGGGAATTGATTTTAATTTTTTTGTTTGCATCTTTGTCAAACCACTGTACACGCTGCCAGAGAACAGGGCAGGGGGGTGGGGGGGGGGACTGTAACGCCCTGCCTTCCACAGTCTGTCACCTTGAGAAGCTGCATTGAGCCACTATAACTTTGCTGCGTTCCAACGTGACCAGACTGTCTTTCGCGCCCTAGATTTATTCCTTTCTCTCTGCTGGTAGAAGGTTGAGTTGTGTCCCCAGAAAGACATAGTCAGGTTCTAACCCAAATCCTGTGAAGGTGGCCTCATTTTGAAATAGGGTCTTTACAGATGTAATCAAATTAAGATGAGGCCACATTGGCATTAGTCCAATGAATGGTGTCTTTAATTAGAAGAAGGGGAGAGAGATCTGGGCGTGGAGACAGCGGTGTGGGAGGAAGGCTATGTGGTACCCTCTTCTAGCAGCCCTAGCAAACTACAGTCATCCCCTGTCCCTTTCTTTAAATGAAACCCCAGGACACATTCCCAGCTAAAAACCATGTGATCTACTAATGGACTTTCTGGCTTAGAAATTTATAAGGAGTTTATCTGAAAATCTGATTTTGCAATTTTAAGCAAGTTTTCTACCCTCTGAGAGGTGTTTAGTCATAGTGCCTTTTAATACTTTATTCTAAGGGTTGGTTATATGGATTATGGCTACTAGAACTAACTCTGCTTTTGTCATTTTATTCCTGTCTACAAATAGTGTTTTTATTTTTCTCCAGCTTCAGTGTATAAAATAAACCACACTGGTGGTCAGCTTAACTGTGCACCAAGTCCTCACTTTTCAAAGGAACATACAACAGCAGCCACAATTGTGTTGCAAGGAGCCTTTTCTTTCTTTTTCTAGAACTCCATGATACTGCTATTTTGATTCTAGGCATGACCTTTCTCTCCGGTACAATACTGATAAGCCCCCATGCAAGGACCTAGTTAGCAATGCCTTAGGGTGAAATGGTATAATAGAAGTGGGGGTTGTAGAACTAAATGCGAATATCATTGTAGTTGTTCTGTTTAGATGTGTCCCCAAATGACCATTTGGGATATTCAATATAATAAATATATCTATGTGACAACCATTTTCTTAAAACCAAAAACAATCTTTTAATTATTTGTTATAATTTGTTTTGGGGAGTCAAAAAAAAAAAAAAAAAAAGAGGAGAAAGTGAGAAAGACTGGGTCAAATGTCATTGCGCTATAATCCCTCTTCATTATTTCCCACGTCCTTGAATGTCAACATTAGGATGAAGCCCGAGTTTCCTTAAAGGGGTCATAAACAATGAGAATTGTTTTCCTGATATTTGTAATGGCTGTGGGGACATGTTATTGGAATTTTCCCTATAGCAACAAATATTTTTAAACTCTTAGTTGTTTTTATTGTTTGCTTTATGGTTTACTGACATATCACTTCTGATTTTTCATGTATAAGGCTAATCTATGGGATTTTAAGGATTTTCTTCATAGTTGTTGGAAGATCTTATAAGAATTGATAAAGTAAATTGATTCTCTTTGTAAAATATGTTAACATTTTGTCAATGCTAGATTACCATACCTTCTTGAATTTAACTTGTATTTCTTGGGTGATCAATCTCTCTGTGTTTGAAGTAGGGGAAACATATAGCTACCCATGTTTCTCTGTCTAAAAATAGTTTATGGCAAGTAGACATGCTTCTTGATTTAAGCAGTGTGAGGATGGTATTTGACTACTTTCTATATGTAGTGCAGAATAAATAATCAATTTCAATAATAAATTTGAATTAAGTTCCTATATCAGCATGTTGTGATAAGTAAAACATTTTAGACCAAGAAAAAAAATCCATGATTTTCTGAGTTTTATGATTCTTTGAAAGTATGGATGGAACCTGGGACTCCATTAAGTAACATAGTTAAAACATATTTGTGAAAACAGTGATATACAAGCAGAATGTCATTCGGTAGAATATAAGCCCCATAATGGTGAAAAGTGTGACCGTCCTCTTCCTTTTTTCCCAGTGACTAACAGCTATATAGTAAATATTTGTTGAATGAAAACAAAAGATAGTTCAATGAGCAGAGTAAGGAATTATAATTGTAAGCTTATGCTTGCTGATGTGTAGTTCCACTTAACACTTTTTATTTAAATAAAATAAAAATTTAAGAACTGAAATCAGTATCAAAATTGATCTATGTTCCATACATACATTTTTTTTTTTTCAAAATGATCTGCGTGTGATTGGTAGCATATTATTGCTTGGCATTGCTGACAATAACACATTTCCCTCCATATTGTTTTAATGCATTTTTAGTCTTATTTTCAGAAAACCTGAATTTTATTTTGTAGTGTAAATTAGAAAATATATAATTTCTTAATTTTTTTTTTTGTGAGAAAAAAAATATTTTCTTCCAGACAAGATGAGGGGATCATTTGGAATTCATGGGGGATAACCTTTAGAGTTTTGTTATAGGTAAAGTTTGCTGGCTCATCCATATGGTAACATTAAATTATAAGTTCTATGCTTCGAGTACTTTAATCAGTTTTTAGATGATTTTATGTGAGATTTAGAGGGTAACATAGGAAGTATGAAATGTCATTCTTGTTATTGAAACAAATGTCTTTTCTCTCTTACTGGCAGTTTAGATTAAATTTTAATCTGGTAAATGCATCATGTTCTGCTTTGAGCATCTGTATTTATTTGGCTGTAACAAAATACTTCATGCCAATGATCATTATTCGGTGTCTATTCAGTGCACTTGTTTGTTACAATTTTTCTCAGAAGATGCAGCCTGTAATGGAATCTCAGATTTATGCTAAGTTTGTTATTGTTCTTTATGCAGATAGGTTTAAAGGACGCATACGAGATCCCTGAGAAACTTCTTGCTGACCTATGCAATCCCTGCATCCTAATGGGTCATATTTCAGCTCCTATATTTTGACAAATAGCCTGGCTCTAAAAAGCCCTGTCCGTGGTGCTGAAACATCTCATGATGTATGAGCGTGTCTTGCTGATAAATTCTAATGTCAGCCACTGTGTGATACCGATACATCAGGTTGTACAATTTATGTTTGGGAAACACATGGAATGAGCAAGCCTCATATATTCCTTGGGTTAAATTAACACAGTTTGTCCTTTCATTTTAAAGAGTTCACGCCAATTACTTTCTACATAGTGAAAAACAGCTAGGGTTTCATTAAAAACTGTCAGTGCTACCACAAAGGCGAATGCCTAGTATTAACCAATGAATGGATGTGCCTGCAGGATGGGAAACGTTCCCTCGACAGTGGCATGTTGACGCCACGCAGGAAGCTACTGTAAGAAAAGTTAAACATTTGATTACGAACAGGCACAGCAGCAATTAACGTGGAAACCCGGTGGCTTTGTAGAGACAAGTGATTTGACTATAATAAGTGTAGCTCATTATCTCAGGTGTTTTTTATTGTTCCAGGATATTTCCTTTGTACACAAACACATTTATTTTGCAGGACGATGGTTTTTTTGTTTGGAAATATGACTAAAACCCAACCCTGAAAGATCTTGTCTGTTTTTTCCTAAGTAAAATCCATGCGTTTTCTATATAAGACTCTTAAATAATTAGTTGTGTTCTTGGCACTTCCATTCAATGATTTTCAATTTTTTCTTAAGTTGTGTTTTTCTGGTGCTTAAATATAGTCATAGGGAACTGCACTTATTTTTTTTTTTTTTTTACCTCTAAATTTGTCTGGGAAGCTTGTTATTTCATTAAGAAAACGGTCCTCTTAAATTTCTGTTGAACTCTGGTATTATCTGATTCATGCCATTTTATTTTGGGTTGAAGCAAGTAAAAGAGAGAATTTCATAAAACTGAACCTATAAACTTCTATTAACTCCATACATTTTAAAGGAAAATTCTACAGTCTTAGTCTTGGAAAAGCCTAGTCTGCTAAAATTCTAAATTTCATTGTTATTCTGGGGGAAAAAACATCTACTTTGATCGTAACAGACTTTAAGTCAGCACCTATAAGGTTTGTTGCTGTGCACGTGTCTAAACGTCCTTCTTTGGGGATTATGTAGAACATGTTGTTTCATTGTGATGTTTGCAACACAGCAGAATGTTAGATTTTTTGCTTATTATTGCAGTGAAGTGCATTAGGTACTCAGAATCACAGAGAGATTTGAAGATAATACCTAGATCGTAAGTCCTGCCGAAATTTGGCAACGTTTTCGGCAAAGCAAGCGTCTTAAAGTTGAGTTATTAGTAATTATTAAAATAAGACCTTCAGATCTTCAGATATTGATTTACATTATGTGAAATTAATAATTAAACCCACTACAAAAGTTTCTTGTTGAGAAAAGAAAATCTTTCAGTTAATAGGGGATTTCTTTACGTCACTAGTTAAAAGGTTGAATACAATGTTATGGTTGCCTTTCAATATTGATAAAGTGCCTCCTCAAATCCAGTTTTGTGCATTATAAAAATGTAGCACCAGAACTCAGTAAGCGTGTCTTACTCTCAGCCCTTCAGATTTCATTATAGATAAAAACACTTTTCTAACATGTGGTCATTTCAATGATATCTGGTCAGATGACATTTCCCAGAAATTATTCTTTATTTAGGAACAAAAACAAGACAAAATCAATTGATTTTAATCCAAAATGTATTTTTTTTTTCCTTATAAAAGAGGCCCACATATTCACGGTGTCTACTCTACAGAGTTCGTCCATTTCATTACACCACGTGTCAATTCAAGTGTATCTGGTCACGGCAAAAACTCGTGGCTAATAGGTGTGATACAACACAGTAGGAGGTATTGCTCAGTTCAGCTACTCTTATATACTTAAAAAAAATACAGAAACGTTTTGTTTTTTTGTCCACTGTAGTCCAGACAGAAAAGTTACATGAAAGTTCTAGAAAATGGACTTCTTTTATTTGGTTGCCACGGTACCCTCTGAAGCCAGTGGATGAAGATGCTGGGCTTGTACATGTTTCCACTGGCCGGAGCAGCCTTGGTGAAGCTGGACCTTCCTCCCAGGAAGTACTGTTCCTCTGCCTTTTCATTCCCAAGCAGGCCAGCAGCCTGGAGCTCCCCCGAAGTAGGTCTGGTTGGTGGTTTTCAGGATATATTTGTCGGCACCCCTATGGCAGTGGCCTTCACTTCCAGCGCTGCCCTTTTCTCGTTGCCTGCTTCCCACAGGTCGATGAGAGGCGGGTAAAGCTCACTGAACGCGAAGGTCGGCTTCTGCAAGTAGTTCCTCGCATGGCCACGTCCAGCTTCTCCGATCATGTTTCGCGAGAGGCAGCTGAAGAGACACAGCACACCTATAATCCCCAGGAAGCCCGCGAGGCCGGCCACGAAGGTGGGGCTGTGACTCCTTCCGTCTGCTTCTCCATCGGGTTCCAACCCTTTCGTGGTGATATTAACACACTGTTTCCTGGTTTTCTGGTCGATGGTGGGGCTGTCGATACAAATGGTATACTCGGTCGAGGGGTTCAGGCGAGTCAGGTTGTACACCCTGACGTTGGACGGTAGGCGAGCACTGTGGGCGGCATGGGACGTGTCTGTCTTGATGAAGGTGGTCCACGTCACGCTGGACCTGAGAATCTTGGAACTCGCTTTCCAAGACACCAGAACTGAATTGGCCCGGACGTCTTCAACTTGAATGTTCAAGGACCCATTGTTATCCTGGGGGAACGAACCATCCACTTTGATCATGACGGACTTCAAGTCGGCGCCTACCAGATTCGTTGCCATGCACGTATATATGCCCCCGTCTGCAGGGACGATGCCTCTTATGTCCAGGGTGCCCTCAGAGTGCACGTAAAACCTGTCCGTCAGAGTGTGAGGCCCGAGCTTTTGACCGGAAGGGGTTATCCAGGAGATCTCGGGCTGCGGCTCGGCCGTGGCTCTACAGTGTAAGGACACGCAGCTCCCGGCTTCTAGGTCCAGGTTGGAAGGGAAGCTCTCGGGCGCGATGAGGGGGAGGCAGATTTCCATCATCTCCCGGAAGTGCACCTGCCGGACGTTCTGGCCTTGGAATTCGGGCGGGTCCACGCAGAAGAGCGACTCGGGCTCCATGAAGCGGATGCTGGTCTTGTTCATGTTGATCCAGCGGATGACGCAGTCGCACCGGATGGGGTTGCTATGGATGCTGACCTCCTTGAGGCTGGGCAGGGCCTCCACGGTGCCCTGGTACAGGGCGCTGAGGGCGTTGCTGTTGAGCATGAGGGATTCCAGCCGGGGAAGCCTGAAGAACGCGTTGGGGTGGATGTAGGACAGCCGGGGGTTGTTGGTCGCCTCTATCTTCCTTAAATCCGGCAAGTTATCCACGGCCAGGCCGTCGATGGAAACCAGCTCAGGCATGTTGTTCATCCCCAGCTCCTTCAGGTGGAGCATGTTGCTGAAGTCCCCCCTGCGTATCCTGTGGATGGGATTTTTATTGAGATCCAAGAATTTGAGGTTGGCCACTTTCTGCAGAGCCGCACAGGGCACCTTCCGCAGCCTGTTGTCATAGAAAGAGATGCTCTCTAAGTTTTCAAGCCCAACCAAGGCGTCGTCGGGTATCTCCGTGAGGTTTATGCCCGCTATCACCAGGCTGCGAAGATTGATCAGCGGCTCAAAGTTCATGTCCTTGATTCTGATGATTGGATTCTCCCCAATCATCAGAATCTCTAGGTTGGGGAGAGCGTCAAACCACTTCCTGTCGATCGTCTGCAACCTGTTTGAATTGAGATGCAGCCGGAGAAGATTGTGGAGGCCAATGAAGGCTCCCGGCGAGATGACAGACAGCGAGTTATGGTTGACATAGAGCTCCTGGAGGTTGCTCAGCCCCGACAGACATCTCTCGGGCAGCTCCGTGAGCTTGTTTTCCTCTAGGTACACAGACAGGAGCTGGGGCATCTCTCTGACGCTGATGTTGTCGACTGAAGATAAATTGTTCTGCGATAGGTCCAGGCCAGTGAGGTTCACTGGAAAGTCTGTGGAGTGTTCGATGTTGGCGATGTTGTTCGTCTGCAGGAGCAGGACCTGCGTGTCGGCAGGCAGCCTGGCTGGGAAGTGGAAGAGACCCACGTCGTTACAGTCCACGGTCCACGCGTCCATGTACGTGGATCGGGGCGTAAACCACGGCCTGACCTCACATGTGCACGACGGTGGGCAATCCGCTTTCTTCTCCCCGGCTTGCACGAGCGTCGTGATTGCCAGGCCAACCAGCACGTGCATCCCGAGTGGCATGTCCTTCATCTTAGCTTCCTCTGCAGAGATGTCACGGGCCCTGGCAGATTCCACCGTCACTGCTGGTGGGTTCAGCGGGAGCTGACGGAGGAGGAGGGTGGGTCATGTGTCAAACGAGGGTCGCCGTGGAGCTACAGGGTCTTTCTCCCCGGGGCGAGGTGCCGGGGCCACAGTCGCACGGTCCAGAAACGTCACACATGTTGCGGGAGAGGAAGCGGCAGGCGCCTCTCGGATAGGATGCTGAGGCACGTTCTGAAGAGGGGGCAGGAATAGGTGGTCACAGGAAATGGAGCCATTCATTTATTTCGGAGGGCAAGGTTCAAATCCCATTTCAGTCCAGTCCTTGCAGGAACAGCAGCGTGATGCTAATTGTAACAAAATAAAATAAAAAGGAGAAGAGAAAGAATTAGTCCAAAGGAAAATAATACCCGTAATTAATATCCATTAAGCAATTACGGTGATCTCATCTATGACGTCCTTAGAGTTGACAGTTAATTCAATATGTTTCGGTGACGTTAGCCTTGATAGTGATTGGCCCTGACACTGCACAGGCCGAGAAATGGAATCTTTAGAAGGCTGAAACTGCATTAGGCATAGCAGACACGCTTCCATAATATTTCCATATTTTACTTGCTTATATCTTGTAATTGTGTTTATTGTATTTGTCCTTCCTTCTCTTTGACGATTAGTGAATGGGAACAAAAGGAAATCTGTCAGTGGAGATTGTTTCCCCCCCCCTCTTACAGAGACAAAATTAAAAGGTTCTAGAGAAATGATACTGTTTAGTTACAAGCAAATGCATTAGCCCGTGGCCCTCAGGTTCCCAGGAGACGGCTGTACAAGGAGCTGGAAGGCCTAGCAATTGGCAGGACTTCCCTTGTCATTCACCCCTCTCCCAGCCTCCTTTGTATAAAGGGACTTGGAATTCTGCAGTATTTGGGAGCGATGAGGTCTAACTGGCCGTAGACATACCTGTAGATTTTCATTTTTAAGTGAAATTCAGATTAATGTTTGGCTGTTTCATCTTCCCCTGAAAATAACTTAGATTCCATTAGTCGTTGACAGGGAGAAAAGTAACTTTATTACAAGCAATAAAACAGGCCCTTAGATATTTTTTCTTTTAAATGGACACCGATGTCTCTATCACATAAAAATAAGCAATGCCAAACCAAGTGGAAGTTTTGACATGGGCTGAATTTCAAGGTAGCTCACTACTCTTATATGTACACTCCATCAGGGCACTGCTACCACGCCCTGCCTGCCAGGGAATGGCCGGATGGGTAGGGCTGGGCGGGGCAGGGCGGGGCTGGACCAATCTTTGTGGGCAGAGGTATGTGACCAGCACTCAGGGTCTGCCGAAGTATCAGACTGTGAATACAGTTCTTTCTTCCATCTCTGCCCAACAGTGATGTTGCTGATGCATCTTTGACCGACTTGCAGACAAGACAGGGGCTTCAGGGACAGAGACAAATATATTTGGAGATGTGGTTCAAGATTTTAAAACATTTGCAATTTAGAATCACACCTAATTTTCCTCTTCTCCATCATTTTAAGAGATGTGATTTTACCCTGCAGTTCAGAGAAGTACTAAGTTATTTTGAAATAAAAGTGTCTTTGCTTTTCCTTTTTCCTTCATCGGTTTGCTCATCTATCATTTCTTGAATGAACTTTCAGCTGTTACTCCTAATCTGTTATTTCAAATTTTACTTTTCAATTACAGTTGACATTCAACACTGCTTTGTATTGGTTTCAGCTGTACAGCGTCGTGGTTGGACAGTCATACACTTTACAGAGTTACCCACCTGGCACCGTCCATAGTTATCACAATATTAGAGACTGTGTTCCTTATCTGTACTTTATACCCTGCAACTATTCTGTAACTACCAATTAGTACTTCTTGATAACTGTTTTTTATTCCTCACCTGAGGATATGTTTTTCATTGATTCTAGAGAGAGAGGAATAGGGAGAGATGTATATATTCATCTTTCTCACATAACTTAGGCAATTTGATCTGTTTCATTTCCTAATTTCAATGTTTAGTCGCTTTAACTTGCCTCAATGTACTACTTGTCCAGAATGTGTTACCTGTATACTGAAATCCAAAGGTTTAAGTTTGAGGATAATATAGGAATGAATTATAGAAAGACACATTTGTGGTCACCATCCAGCACACATGGGTTTAATGAGCTGTGCACTGGAGGGAGTGGGCGAAGCTTTAGACTTTAAAGAAAAGTCAATCTAATAGTATAGCTGTAGTAGTCTATTCCTTCATTTATTCAGTCAGCATTTAAGGAGCACCTTCTGAGTCCCAGCTATTGCGTTGATAACTGGAGGACAAAAAGCTGACAGCCCAGCCGGCATGGCTCAGTGCTTGAGCATCGGCCTGTGAACCAGGAGGTCATGGTTCGATTACTGGTCACAGCATCGAACCCTAGGAGGGGACTTGCAGGAGGCAGCCGATCAATGATTCTCTTTCATCATTATGTTTCTATCTCCCCCTCCTTCTTCCTTTCTCTTTGAAATCAATTAAAAAAACAAGAAGCCGACTTGGACATGCGCTCTTCCCTTCGCCGGTGCTCCGTGTGCAGGGGGAACCCGGGGAACCACATGGTCACAGTTCTGTGTTGGGGCTGATGTGGGAGCACAGGGGCGACCCCTGAAGAAAATGAAAACAGAAGCCCGTGGCCTCTTTATTCCCAGCGTGGACACAAGGCCCCGATGCGAAGGGCGGGGCGTGTTTCTGCGAGTTCCCGGGAATGGCCCCGCTGAGCGCCAAGCAAGCCTGACTTCTGCCAACGAAGGGGTTCGCTAAACGCTCTTTGCCCAGAATCCTCGTCTGTGTCAAACAGCGCGTTAGAGATGCTAACAATGAAACACGTGTGTGTGTGTGTGTGTGTGTGTGTGTGTTAACAGCGCTGCTTTTTATTCTGAAATTATTCTCCTGAGTGTTTTCTGAAATGTGTATCTGTTGAATTAGAAACTCTCTTCTGACCTCATTGCATCATTCACGTAGCCAGATGCCAGAAACAAGCACACGCGCACGAGATTGATGCTGGAAGCTTTTGGAGATCGGGAGAGTTCTCTCAGTGGTGAGCAAACTCAAGTTTCACTCCCCCAGATCGGGGGGAAGAAATGGCCAGCGCGGGAGGCCCCGCAGGGCATGGGCACTGTGCCTGTCTTCACCATCACACTGATTCCTCTCCGGTCTTTGGAGCTGACGACGATGCTCTCGCTGATGGACTATTTGGCATGGTGGCTTGCAGGCTAGTACCTAATATCTTACGTGCTTTATGGGGTTCAAAGCCCTTTTTTTATTCATCATTTACTTGACATTGATATTGACCTTGTGAGTGGGAGTGGGAGGTGCTCGGGTTCCCATGTGTTAGGTCAGAGTGCTGAGACCATGTGCCTGAGGTCACGTGGTTTATAAAGGATGGTGTAGGACTCGAGCCAGGTTTTGTCTTCAGGGCTGTAGCTCTTTCCAGTTATCCACGTCGCACAGGCATGTGGAGAAACGATGAAATAATTTTACCACAAAATAGTGTAGTGATTTCCCATCTCTGCAGGGCTGGCATTTCCCTGGTCTTCAGCTTTTCCCGTTCAGAAAATTAGTTTTATCCATCTACTCACAGTGGCTAGCGTGTGTTCCCCACTGACCAAACTCACAAGGGGCAAAACCACACTGCCCATGCATCGCAGAGAGAGAGAGAGAGAGAGAGAGAGAGAGAGAGAGAGAGAGAGAGAGAGAGATGAAGGTCAAGAGAATACAAGTACCCGAATCTGCTGGTCAATGCTTTTGCTCCATTAAAAAAGATGTACTTGGAAATGCAAACGATGAATGTGCAGTTTGCTCTTGAACATAGAATCGGAGGCCGGGACGTCAGATTAGAGTTCTCAACCGTCAGAGTCATCAGAAATGAGAGCCTGGCCTGTCTGCCGAGGGGGAGAGCATGTTGTCCCAGGGCGGGGCCTCGCGAGCCTCGGGGCCCCTGTGCCGGAAGCTTTCATTCTTGCCCACCCCTCCTCTGTGTGGTAATCACGTGTTTGTATTTCTCGTTTTCTCTTACTGGACATAACATGATTAGACATAGATTATTAGATTATTACCTCAATAGACATGCAGTTATTAGATTCTTAGTCCCTTATTCGAGGATGAGGTTTTTATTATTAGGGGCTGTGTTCACCTCTCTTGTGATTTGATTATGATAGTGCATTTGCCTGGTTGATTAGCGCCTCGCCCATTCCCTCCAGTGCACAGCTCATTAAACCAATGTGTGCTGGATGGTAACCCACCAATGTGTCTTTCTATAATTCGTGTTGAATGACAACATATGGAATAGTGATGAAGATGACATTTTCTTCTTGAGTCATTAAAAGTAAGAAGCACATAAAAAAGAGGGAAGAAAAGATGTGCCTCAGACTTCTACAGAATTTTTTCTTATTGCCTGATGGTTAAAACGTGGGGCTCTCACAGTGGCGCTGCACCGTGTCACCTGCCCACCAGACCGGGTTCACGGTACAGGCACCCTCACAAGCCGAGCGGTCCCTCAGGGGCCGCCTCGCTCCCCACTAGAGGGTGGCTTCTGTGTATACACCGAGGGTTTGGGCAGAATAACAATGACGATGGTGGCATTCATTTTAGAAGGACAGACTCCAATTTGTGTCTATAGACACCTATACAACATTGTTTAAACATAAAAATAGCTATATCATTAAAAATAAATTGACCCGCTTGCTCCCATTTTTACCTGTGGGGGATTTTAATGCCCTCAGCCCTCTCACTTTTATTCTCTCTCTCCTCCAACTTCACCTCACCCATATTCCCTTCTTTGAACACACTGGAAAATAATAATGAACTCTTTGAAAAATGTTTTCCAGCTTAGAAAACTTGAATTACGTAATTATGGATATATTTGTAGAATTTCCCATACTCCATCCACTTGCTGTTTTTTTTTTTCTTCTTCTAAAATAAGAGTAGGAAAATTGTACTTCAAAAAAGTCAGTATTTCAACCTGCGTTTTAAAGGTTCTAGAACTCTCGCTTGGGAAGGTGGTCTGGAACTTAGCACAGGAATGCTCTGGAGCATAGTAGGCCTTCCATAAATATCATATTTGGGTGGATGGTTGAATGGGCGGATGTAAAGTAGGTAACTTGTGGGTAAATATATATTGCTTTTCTTCCTTAAAATACGGTAAACAAACCATACACAAGTAAATGTTACCAACAGTGGATACATCTTTAAACGATTCCCTATTTTGAGGGTGAGTATTCATATTTGTGGTCATACTCTTAGGAGCTAGGACCCAACTCATAACTAACTCCTGTTCTTTTCAGTGGTTTCTTTTTTATGTAAAACTATTTTAGAAGGTGTGTGTGTGTGTGTGTGTGTGTGTTTTTAACCTCCTTTTAGTTAAATTAAAGGCAACAGAATCCTTCCTATATTAAAGCTAAGTAAGTTATACTTGAATATTATTCAAGTTCAGGACATGATGTTAATGAAATGCCACCAGGAATGAAAACTGACATCTCAATGAAGTGTATTCTGTAAAAGCTCTTAAAGGGTTGGAGTGAGTGACACACACAAGTTCAGAACCAGCCCTTCTTAGGCTCCTCGTTTGTCGTCCATTTATTCTTCCATCCAGCCTTTCAGTAGACATTTGCCTCAGGTCCACTGCATCCCTCACTGTGCTTCATTTCAAACCTCTTTAGTTCAGAAGATTTTTAAAAAATTGAAAGATTAGAAATTGGCCCTTAATTGAGGTGCTTTTTTTGTGGGTTGATTCAGAAGACTTTTTTTTTTTCTAATTAAAAAGCATTTTAAGATGTGTAATTTTCCTAATGCATGTGTCCTTTTGTGCTTTATGAGTGTTTTTCACAGTATCTTTGATTTTTCTTATTGGCTGCCCCATGTAGATTTTGCCTGAGGGAGAGTCAAAGACCAGAAATGTTTTCTCTGTTTTAAATTGTAAGTATAGTACATGTAGAATTATAGTCTGGCCAGTAGCCTGGCCAGTTTAGGCCATTAAAAGAAAGTGATTTTAAGCATTCTCATATATACTAGAGGCCTGGTGCACAAAATTCGTGCCCAGGTAGGTTCCATAGGCCTGGCCAGTGATCAGGGCTGATCTGTGGGGTGACCAGCATGGCGATCAGGGGGGCCCCCGCTGGCACCCACCTTGGTTGGCCTGGGGCCTGCAGGCTGGGGGCAGTTCCTACATTAAGCGTCTATCCCCTCGTGGTCAATGCACATCATAGCAATCAGTTGTTCCACTGGTCGTTCTTCCATTTGGTTGATTTTCATATTAGGCTTTTATTATACAGGATACATATATATTATTTAATCCTCATGGGAGGATATGTTTGTTGATTTGAGAGAGAGATAGACATCAATGTGAGAGAGAAACATTGATCAATTGCCTCCCCTACATGCTGGACCGGGAATCAAACCTGCAACCTAGGTGTATGCCCTGACCAGGGATGGAACCCACCACCTTTTGGTGTATGGGATGACGCTCCAACCACGTCACCTGACCAGGGCTTGTGATATATTTAATACTTGTGAACACCTGTTGTAACTTGTGATTTCTTTAATCTAAATGCAGAAATTGGTTCTGGAGAATTGGAAACTTAGGACTAAGGCTTTTTTTTTTTTTGAGAAAAACATCTTCCTTCTTTAGCTTCCTTTGTTTTTCCATCATTTACGAAACATTGATTGGACCCCTACTTTTTGGCAAACACTGTTGTAGACCCTGGAAAGGCAGCAGTGAATACGATGAGCTGTCTACTCACCAAGCTCTCAGTTATGGGAGGAGTAAACAGCAGAATCTGAGGCACAGTCGAGCTGCCTTACAATAAGAGAATGGTATGGCACTGCTCTGTGGAGGTGCACAGGAGGGAATCCTAGTCCGTCCAGAGGATTCTGTGTTCTTTTATGATGCATATAAAAACCAACTGCAGTATGCCGGGAGAACACGTAGGCCAGAAGATGTAAAATCCACCGTGTCTCAGATGCCATTTTACAATGCCAAAGCTTAAGAACAAAGCATGGCTTCTTTCCTGGACCTCATTATGTGCATTATAAAGACCACGGAGTGTGAAGAAGAGAAACATTTGATACTTGACTTAAGTGAAAAAACTGGTGAAGATGGGAAGTTGCCATGGCTACATTAAAACCCAGTTGTTTTCTTCTTCTACAGCAAATTGCCAGCTAAGTTTGTTTGCATAAAGAGCTTACATTCTATTCTCCCATTATCTGGCCTCATGTTCCTGTATTGTAAGACTCAGTCTTTCTTCAATTCTAGTTGAAGGCCCCACATCCCAAAGGTATTGAGTTACACTAAATGATTCCTAGAAAAAGCTATTTTTTCCCCCTTGGGAACTATCTATTTTCCAGTTTTTCTAAACTAATTAATTGTTTGAATTTGTATGTCAACTTTCAGGAAGTGGATAATGGTAACTCTATAGAATAGTTTAATGAATGCTGTCTTAATATATTCATCAGTTAATAGACATGTGAGAAAGGGGGAGACAATTTGCTTTTCGTTATGAGACACGGACCAGGTTTACCAGATGGTTCTGTCATTGTGGGCAGGATGCCTCACACTTCTGTGCATCAGGTTAACGAACATTAAACTTTAAAATGTGGTTATATGATAACTAAGGTTTCTTTACATTCTGAATATCACACTACTCTACAAACATGAAAGGTTTTTAAAAGGTGTCAATAAAACGCCTGTGGGTAAACGGACTTCCCCTGATTTTAGCCTTTGTATTTATATTTAGTACTCTAGTCCTATGTCATTAACACATTAAGATCTCTGAATTTTAGTCATTATGGGGCTTTTAAATGCTCTCAGATTAATTAACTGTGTTTTCCTATTTCATTTTATGTTTATATCTGCACAGTAGTAAATGAAGAAGAGGGTTACTTTAGTCATCAAATGAAGGCAAACTAACCACTGGGGATGTAAATTGCCTAGAGTAGGTCCCTTGATGAAATAAATGAAGCAGAAATGAGTTGTCAGTAATTATTAATACTAGTACTTGAACATTATATCCATTATGACATTTTTTTGCTAAACTGAAAACTGTGGATTTTTGATAATATTCAAGTTTGAACCACCCGAATAAATTTGGTATAACAGAAAACTGGCATATTTTTGATGTCATAGAAATTGTTAGCTGGAATGGGCATACAGATCCAAGGGTTATCAACCTCATTTCCACTGTGAAACCGTGTGTTCACGTGAAGTCTCAACCGAGATTCACAATGAGTCAAACACAGGAAAGAAAAGCTTTTCTGGTTAGTTCACCTGCCGACAGCATCTGATCCTGAAGGGGTTCCCTAGACCTCAGTCTCTGGACCATCCATCTGCTCCCATGGCCTCTTAGAAATGAGGTAATGGAGGCCCTCGGAGGTCAAATGACTCATGCTAAGTGGTTCCCTGGTTCATTCTGGAGGAGTGTTGAAAAGTTGGAGAAGCCTTAGCATTCTTTCTAAAGCAAATTTCCCAGCATCATCTCAGTCCCTAGGCTGCCAAGGTTGGGTCTATTTTTCTTGGCCTTGACTGAAATCAAATGACCTCTCTCCTTTCAAGGTGTGGAAGGATCGTTACACGCTAGCTGCCTAGGGGATGGGGCAGACAAGAAGAAATGCTCTGGAAGAGGATGGGTGTGGTAGGAGCCGCTAATAATACATCAACAGCAAGCATGTCCTATGTGCCACCGGGCTCAGGCCTACATGAATTCTCCCAGGCCATCCTCACGCCAGCTCTTTCTGCAGACACTGTCATTATAGATGCAGCCCAAGAGGTTGGCTTGCCAGTTCACTGATCCTCAGATGTGGGTTCGCATCCCTTCATCACACCTCGAAAGCCCAGACTTAACCACTGTTAAATTAATTAAACAAGGAGACCCTTGCATTGAGGTGGCTCTGCTGTCAGAGGCGACCCCAAACCTAAGCCTGGGAATGGCTCAAGGTGCCAGAAACAAAAATTGAAGGACAACTCGTCCCAAACAGCCAACTGGGCTTTACACTACAGCCGCCAACAATCCCTTTCTTTGCTTCTATACTTTCTCTATAAAAGTCCCCCACACCCCCTCACAGGGGAGCCTCCTAACTGCTGGTTAGACACTGCCCTATTCAAATCAATTGTTGCTCAAATTAAACATTTAATATATCTCAGTCTATTGCCTACCACTAAGCTCTACTTCCTCTCACGTGTTGGTTAACATAGAGTCGCTTGTCTTAGATCTTTTAAGAAATGAGTTTCCCCTACTGGGCCCGGGCAGCTGTTGTCTGTCGTCTCCTTCTCTGAGGGAGGAGTCTCACTCCACGAGAGTTAGAGGGCAGCTGCGCGGTGGGGAAGAGGGCATGGAAACAAAGCCTGTTTTCTAGGCCTGCATTTGCTGCGATTCCCATAAATCATGTCGCTCTCAGTCTTAGGTCCCTAAACACCAGGGGTTTGGATAAAATTTAAGTGTTGTTTCCAAATGGACTGTTAATGTTCTAGAAAATCCCATAGTGATTTCTTATAGCATAACCATGGTAGAGAAGTCTGTTTATTAGAGCAAAGTTAGGTTTGTTGTCATGCAGCATGGATGCACCAACATGCATACATGTAACATGTGCCCATGGAGTTAATGGACACCATCTTTGAGAACGATTGCCTTAGATTCTGACATTTTCAGGTGCTCGATCAGATAGTTTGAGATCCTCAAACTGGCGAAAAGTCTCTCTTAGCATGATGCCAGGAATACCATAGGTAAAAACACAAAAAGAGTGAAGCTTTGATATTATTTTGTGTCCCTGTCATGTTCAAGGCCTGATATTTGAACACAGTGATCATTAGGGAAGAGTTTAACAAGTTGCTATTTCCACCCTCATGAAACTAAGCTCAGCTGGCTCCCCGAGATTAAAAGGCAGTTCTTGCAATGACTTTATATATATGTCTATATTACTGATTTCAGAGAGGAAGGGAGAGATTACAAGCATCAGTGATGAGAGAGAATCATTGATCGGCTGCCTCCTGCACACCCCCTCCTGGGGATCAAACCCGCAACCTGGGCATGTGCCCTTGATCGGAATCGAACCCAGGACCCTTCAGTCCGCAGGCTGGCACGCTATCCACTGAGCCAAACCAGCTAGGGCACAATGACCTTCTTTTAGAGAAACTGGAGTCACTTAAACAGCATAATTCTTTTTTCTCCTGACTCTTAAAAGATGATTGGGACAGATTTTGAGGGAGTCCTGGACTTTTGCTCATTTTTCCTCTGCCGTTTTCAGATTGGAGTCTGGTGTTATGTAGGGAGAGCCATGGGGCTACAATAAAACAGGATCAGGGCTGTTTCTTTAAAAGATCATTTCCAACGTGGCCCCCCAAGCCGCAGGCGTGTGGAAGGCAGCTGGCCATAGCGGCCACGTCCGGGAAGGCTCAGGTGCCGCACAGAGATCCTCTTTATAATGTTCTCAGAGCTTGCGGCATGGGATCCAGTCTCGGGAGTGATCCCTGTTGGGCTGTGGTTCCTGTGTTCTCGTCAGTGACCAGCGTGGCTTGTTGTGGTAGTCATTTCTCCTTATGGAAAGAATTCTGATTTGTATTTATCTTTAATTATCGCGTTTGCTCAGCGGAACACTTCACTCACAGCATTGTATGTGAGGACGGGTTTTGTACACGATCAGCAGAACAAATGCTCTTTCTAAGGCAGAACCCGTCTCTGTGCTCGCGTTCATCCAGGAGAAGCGCCGTGTCCTGGGGCCTCTGACTTACAGTGTAGCCAACCGGGGTTTCACCCAGCGTGGCGTGCGAGCCGGCGGGGTCTGATCACCTGATTGGCCTTTTTAGCTTCCTTTCTACCATTTCCTTGTTATGTAGCTTTTCTGTGGAGCCACGTATAGGCATGTGCGGGGTGGGAGGGGGAGCACTCATTTATGCCTTATTCTTAACAGTCGCTCATCTGGGACTGAAGTGTAATCATCTGACTTTCCAAACTGGGAAGCGGAAGGTGGAACGCCGGCTCCGTGTTATGAACGGAGGTCTCCCTCTGGGTGGTTACCCGCGCACCCGCAGCAGGAACTGCACAAGAATGCAGGGCAGGGGTTAGGAGAAGACCTGTCGCCTTTGGTGGCTTCACTTTTAGAAGGAGAGGTACCTTCGGGTTCAATAATTACGTAACTTTTATAGTAACCATTAATCAATAAGGTCCAAATTGCTTCAGTCTACTGCCCTGTGCAAATGTAGTACAATGTTACGGACAGAATTTACCCAGAGATTTCATGATACTTTCAGGGTTAATCATGTTTATTCACCTGTTTACATGTGTGACAAACTATGGCATGTAGATAGGGGCACTACTTTTATTAGGATCAGAAGAAGTCTACAGATGTATAGAGAATTTGGGGATTTTTTTTTTATTTGTATGTCAGGGGACAATTTATTTGTGTTTTATAGGAAAAATATTCTCTTGGCAAAATGTGTGCATGTGCGTGTGTATACTCAGATCCTTTCGTTCGGCTCAGAAAATTCTCCACGTGATTGACTAAACTCATCTACTAAAGTCTCCTATTTTGTTCCCATTTTTATTTCTATTTGTAGATGTTTGGGGTAATCGATTTACTTATGCATCAATTTGCATTTTAAAATACCACACCAGTGAAGACGAAGAGTCTTCCTAAAACGTGCTTTCCTCTTTCCCCTGGCACTTTTGACTTCTAGAAGCTCATTCTTGTCGACAAGCTCCTGTTTATTGGGAGCTAGGGCTGTGGTCTGGTTTGCAAGCGACTCCATCCTTTTATCTTCACGTCCAGCTCCGTGGGGAGAGTTGCTCTAACAAACTCCGTTTGAGCGACAGGGGAAACACCTGTCTGGTGCCTTACAGTTCAACAGGTTGGACATGCGTGTCTCACGTTTCAGATGAAGGCAGGTGGGGTAATTACCCAGCCACTCCCAGCCATTTTAAATCATGTTCTCCTTCATTGGAAGGCAGCCAAGAACCCTAAGCTAAGCCTTTGAAGCCTCCGTTCCTGGTCCAGCTCCCCGGTGGCGTTAGAAAGAGGTGATTCCAGGTAGAGCTCACCCCAGGCACAGGTGTGCTGTCTGCTCTTGCCAGCACGGCTCTCCCTGAGGTCTTACACACGGGAGGGCACCTTAGGCGTAGGTACCGAAAACCCCCAAACAGTTGGTTCTGTGTTGGCTGCCACAGTAAGTGCTTTCATGCCCATCTCAGAAGGGATGGTTTTCGTAGGAGAGAGCTGCGGGAGAAGCATGGCAGCAAACGACTCCCATCATGCTCCCCATCACATTTGTCCTCTGGGATGGACTCAGTTTGGAGAACAGAAAGCTCTGGTTTATCAAGAAGACGATGAAGGCTATGGACAGGAGTCCAATGAAGTCAACAGAAAACCAAGAAGGTTTTAGCTCCAGGATTATTACCGAAAACGCAGATTTACATGTCAGAGTCTCCCTCTGACAAGAACCAGCCTTCAGGGTCTCTGCGGTAGTTCCGTTTCTGTTCTGCACATAATAAGATAGCGGTTTTCATATTATTTTACAGAGCAGCATGAATATCAGTTTTATATTTTCACTGAGGTTCATGAAGATAAACCACGTTTTGAAGGGAATCGAAATAAAATGAGCTCCTGTGGTCCAAGAATGGAAGACTCCATTGTAGGGACACATTTTGGGTGTGCCCTGGGTTAGGGCGTGCCCGCCATATGCCAGGGACGGGTGACACTTTTCTGTTCCCGTGACGGAGGAGGCGATGGTTCAGGTTTGGTCTGGGTGTTTAGCTCCTTATAATGAGCACAGAATTGTTTGCCCATTGTTATTTGGAAAGTGTAGCTTTCCTTCATGCTCTGTGAGTTCCCCTGACAGTCTGCCTGAAACAACATCCCCGGGGCTATTAGAAAGATGTTTTAAGTAGAACAACAAAACCTCCATGGCAAGCTTGAATTTCCTGAATTATGCATTCCAGACCTCAGACCCTGTTCTCAGTGACCTTTCTGTTAGGCTGTGCTACGTGGAGCTTCGTCAGCTACGTAGGTACTTAACTGCCCTCTTTATTGGTTGTTCTCAAAGGACCTCCAGGCCCAAGCCAATGTCTTACTTTATAAGTATACACAATGCTGAATAGTCTTTTTGCACAATAAAATTAAATCACTTCTTTTAAAAACGTAATTAAGACATTAAAGTTAATGGCTCATCACATAGATGGCAACGAACATATTAAGTTGTATTCAAGTTATTTCAGACATTTGTTCTTTAATTTGGCTTTTGATTTTCCTACTTGGTGGTACCTGGTTTGTAGATCATCTTACTGAAAGTACCACTATCAGTCACTGTGCTGTGCTGTTTTTCTTACACAGCATTCAGGACCACCAGCAATTACTTACTTTTTGTGTATGCTTCTCTCACCACCCCCATAGGAGAGTAGCTTATTAAGGCAGTTTCATTTGTGTCCATTGCTGTGTCTCCAATGCCTAGCTACATTAGTCCTGGGTAGTTAACAAAATACCAACTACATGTTTTTAATTATAAGTTCCCCATATATCATGAATGTACTTACTATACAAGACACTCAGGTGTCATGACCTTGGTTTAGCCAATGGGTGCTGAGGTCCTGACAACAGTTTATGAGTGGAATACTGAATGATAATATAAAACTGGCAAACTGAGAAGTGTGTGTGTGTGTGTGTGTGTGTGTGTGTGTGTGTGTGTGTGTATGACAAAGGACCTAGAATGTGGAGACCGCCCATGTTCCCCTGTGACTGCTCAGTGGAATGGAAACTCGTTATAACAGATGTGGAAAGGAAGTTTCTACCAGCTGGAGGGCTGGCACTGTAACATAGGACCGTTTTACGTGTCTACGTCATTAGAATTTTTAAGAAGACACTCTCCTTACTCTGAGTCCAAGAAGAAAAGAAGGAAGATATGGGGGGTGGGGGTAGGAGGGAGGGAGAGCGATGGGAAGGAAGGAAGGAGGGGTCAGGAGGAAACTTTCTAGAGAGAGAAACTCTAAGTACTGTCTATTCATGAGCATCTGCAAGTCACACTGCAGCTTAACTGTGTCTTCTCTGGTTTAATAGAAACTTTGTTTGCTAGGATTCACACCCAGAGTGATTGTTTTTGCATTTCAATGCAGTAAGAAGTAGATTGAATAAATGCATAACATATTAGAACTGCCATTAAGCAAATGATTCTATGTGGGCCCGTTGAATGAATGTTTTCATTTTTCCTTCTGAGCAAAACACAAATTTCTTCAATTATTTTTAAATTGATTGTTCTCTACTGCTGCCCAAGGAAAAGTGGGGGGAAATCTATTTGACATTCATTCCGTTTCTTTAGTCTGATTCGAGGATGGAGCTGCAGCAGATGAATAGTGCATGTGGTCAGATGCTTTTCCCTCCAAAGTCTGCAGGGCCAACTCTGTTTGCATCCTGGGTACACAGAGTTTTCACACACTCAGACTCCAGTTCCTGTTATCTTGTTACTTACGTTGTAAATCCCCGGTATCTTTTAGCAGCCCTCCCTCACCAGGCCTCTCCCAGGTTGAGTCTCTGCCTCTAGGTAGTGCACCCCTAACTCAGGCATGGGGCGGTGACAGCCAGGAAGGGTTTGCAGGTGGCTGTGGGAAGACATGTCTGATGCGTGTTTTCTAAGTGGGCTGTTTTTCTCAGAGAGCTTTCTGAGCTTCCGGAGCACAGAGACTTCTGTTGTGTCAGGGGCCGATAATGGAGCTCTTGCAAGAAGAGGGGACCTCCCCGTCAGACAAGTGTCTGGAGAGTTTAAGGAGCTGACACGCTGGCCGTCGAACAAGGAGGACAATGACTCGAGCTGACACGGTTCCGTTTTCAGGGCCTTACATGTCCTACACACTGGCCTCCCTTCTTTTAAGTTCCAGGCGGGAAAGTAAGTCGGTAGGAGACAAACATTCTCCCCGTTTTATTCAGCGTGGACGTGTGCATTTGCTGGCTCCATGGTGCACAGACGTTGGTAGCAAGATGCGCTCCAGCGCCTGCACAGCCTCCTGGTGAGCAGCTCGTGCTGGGTGTTGCTGAGAGATTAAGAACATGCTTCCAAGGAAATGCACGGTCCCCGTTTGCACCTGGCTCCTGTTTCCAGCCCAGGGAGATGAGCTGGCCCTTGCTGATGCTCTAAGGGTTGAGCTTTCCATTGACCTATGAACCAGGAGGTCACGGGTTTGATTCCAGGTCCGGCACATGGTCTGGGTTGCGGGCTCCATCCTCAGCAGGGAGTGTGCGGGAGGCAGCCAATCAATAAATTTTTTTCCTCATCATTAATCTCTCTCTCTCTCTCTCTCTCTCTATCTCTCTCTCCCTCTCTCCCACCCCCATCTCCCTTCCTTTCTGAATCAATAAAAATATTTTTTTGAAAAAGAGTTGAGCTCTCAATGAACTCCTGGGAGTATCCCTCATGGGCGGGACACACAGCGGTGCAGCGGAATTGGCTGAAAGAGCTGTCAATGATAAAAGTGGGGACGCCATAAAAGACAAGAGCCCCAACGCACTCACGTGACTCAGGCAATCTGTATCCATCTCTTTTCTATTTCCATGGATTTTCCTATCCATTTGCATAAATCGGTAATATACATAATAAAAATGCAAATGAGAGAGCGAGAACCCATTTTTAAAGCTAAGAAATAAATACCTACTGTCAGGAGGTTTGTTATCTCGGGGTCGGAGGAACACAGTAAAAGAACGTGCTGTGTGTGTGTCTTAGGAGGTACTTTGAGGGCGTTTTTCTGGCTTCCCCCAGCAAGCGAAACAGCACGTGGCCGTTGCCACAGCAACCCATTTTTGTGATTTGCAGGATCAGGGTGCAAACCAGATGTAAATTGTCAGGCGGTAAATTTCTGTTGTCGTAGGAGATGGTAACATATGCGGTTTCATTTGGCCAATTTGTGTACTTTTGAGGTATTTTGTTCTCCTCGGCTCCTTCCCGCTGGCCGGCCTGAACTAGGGTTGCAGTCTGCGGCTGCAGCATCTGACTTTACACCCGAGGTTAACGGGAAGAACCAGCTGTCGGGCTCAGAAGGTTGTTGTTGCAAAAAGCAAGGTTCCTGGACGCCCGTTGTGACATTTCTCAGCACGGGGACCCAGGATTTCTTTGGTTCATCTTGGGGAAGGGAACCAAATTAATTGCTAAAGGCATTTTCAGTACCTGTTTCCAATCTATGGAGACAGCACATTTCTGTCTCCATGGCTCCTTTGCTGTGGAAGGAGAAGGCGCTCTGTCCGGGAGCCCTGGACGTCCAAGGTCATGCTTCTCCCTGCGTGCCAGCAAGGGGGCCCACAGTGTGTACCCAACTCGCCTCTAAACCTGCCGAACCTGCAAGTCCTCTTTCCTCCTGCCTCTTCCTCCAGGGACTGAGACTCTCCGTCCGGTCCCCTCCGCCTGCTCTCCGCCCTCCCTGGCCCTGAAGTCAGGACCTCCCCCGCTGAAGAGATCTGCCCGGCTCCCAGGTGGTGGTGGGCAGGCATTTTGTTTTGTTTTTTGTTTTGTTTTGTTACTCCTCACCCGAGGATGTTTTCCCATTGATTTTTAGAGAGAGTGGAAGGGTGGGGGAGAGACAGAGAGACAGAAACACTGATGTGAGAGAGACATGGATTGGTTGCCCTCCCGCACACGCCCAGACCAAGGCTGGGGATCAAGCCTGCAACTGGGGTACATACCCTTGACCGGAATCGAACCCGGGATGCTTCGGTCCCTAGGGCCAACGCTCTATCTACTCGGAACCGGCTGGGGCTGGAGTGCACACTTTTCATTGGACAAGTGGTATAGCTCATCCAGGCCTCCTCCCGGCCCCGTGGCCTTCCTCCTCATTCCTCTCCCCACTAAGCATCCCCCGTGCCCTCCATTTAAATGTATTTCTTTAGCATTTGCTTCAAAACTCTAAAAATCCACAAAGTCTAGGGAGGGGGTGAGTGATGAGACGCTCCTGCCCCTCAGCGCTACTTGAAGCCAGCACTGGCGACCCGACGGTGGAGCGCCGAGGTGACGTCCCCTCCTCCCTTGAAGGGCTGTCAGCACCCACCCGTGGAAGGGATGGTGTCCATTACCACGCGGACGGCACGGACACTCACAGTCCATAAGCTCGGAGCGCTAGCAACAGGTGTGAGGACGCTTCTAGAACAGAGGGTGGCGCGTGGCGGATCTAAAGCAGATGACCAAAGGCAGCGCCTCATGGTCTAGAGCCGTGGTCGGCAAACTGTGGCTCGCGAGCCACATGCGGCTCTTTGGCCCCTTGAGTGTGGCTCTTCCACAAAATACCACGGCCTGGGCGAGTCTATTTTGAAGAAGTGGCGTTAGAAGAAGTTTAAGTTTAAAAAATTTGGCTCTCCAAAGAAATTTCAATCGTTGTACTGTTGATATTTGGCTCTGTTGACTGATGAGTTTGCCGACCACTGGTCTAGGGAAACACTGCCTGGTGGCGGCCGGAGACCCACACGTTTGTGGGAAAGCACGACCCGGGGTGCGGGGCGGGGAGATAGAACTGCATGACTTCTGTCTCTCCTCTTCCTGGAGTTTTATTGTTTCCAATTGTGCAAAATGTGCTCAAGCTGTGAGAAATGGAGATGTGTGTGTGCAGGAAGGAGGGGGAGGGTGTTCTTTCAACCATCAGAGACATTCTCTAGCAAATGTGGCTTTCGAAGAGGTTGCCTGATCGTAGGCCCAAACCCAGGTCAGGGTGGTGCGTGTGATGCTCGTGAACCGAAATGAAAATGTAGTCTTTCCCCCAAACCCGTGTTACAGGATGACCCCCTCCCCTGCCCCCACTCGGCTCCCACTTAACCCAGGGGTTGTTAAGGGGCCAAGGCCAGCGCTTCATCTCCTCCTGCCCTCTGGCACGCTCTGTGTGGTGTTCGGAGAGGCAGCCTCGTGGTTGGGACCAGTCATGGACCTGGTTCTCACTCCTCCTCCGCCATCCATTCCTCATCTATTACCAGGCGGGTGATGAGCATCCTCAGAGGGACACCAGCCGTGAGAATAAAGCAAGGCATTTCCAGCTCTTAATACAAAAAGGGGATGTTCTCAAGATCTCGCTGTAATTGTAGAAAGTGCCCGCTCATTGTTCATCGCTATCACATTAGTAACAGTCATGACATGCTTACCACTTACTAGACTTTGTGGAGCCTTAAACTTAGTTGGGAGGTGCCAACGTGAGAAGAGGAGAAATGGCAGAGCAGAATGGAGCCACTCGCATGGTATTTCACTCTGACTTCCACAGGTGTTTGTAGAGTTTTACTGGACTGATATATTTTTTTCCTGGTTATTTCTATGAAAATAACTTAAAATGCACTCTAGTATTTGTCTTCTCACTTTTTGACATGTCTTAGAAGAAGAAAAACAATTGGAAACCAGGTACAAGTTAGTGTGGCTAGACGTCACTGAAATATTTATAAACTTAACTGTTCACAGCTGGCAAGTGTTTTTACAAAGAAGTCCAGCATTTTTGTGGGGTGTGGATGCAGGTGTGCATGCGTACTTGTGTGAAGTTGGCATTGGACGAGATAAGAGTGATGGACATCCATTTTTTATCTATACATCTACAAGCAGGCTGGGATCAGTCTTTGGAGATGATGGACTAGGGTGGTTGTCTTTTCTTGAACGATGGTGACATTTGGGGGAAACAAGGGCTTACCGCGATTGGCAAAATGTCATTGAAACATTCTGCATTAGTCCTCCCAAGAAGGACTTTTCAAAGGAGAGAAAAATGAGTGCCCTCCCTGTGCGGCATTATGATAAATGGGCTCTCTAAGGTCCTAAAGAAGATCATGTTAGAGTCAGCAATTTTGAATTTTTATTTTAGCATCTCAGGGCCTTGCGTGCTTATTAGTCTATACTGTGCATTCTTCTGGGAAAAACTTACAACAAGGTTTTAATAAAGTAAGTATGCAGTGAGATTTATAATGTCAAAAGCTGTAATTGTTTTGTGTTCGTTCGAAAGCTTCCTAGGTCCCCAGCAAAGAGGATTGGGGCAGAGTGGCCTCAAGCCTTTTAAATCAAGGTGGAGTGTCCAAACAGGAGCATCCATTTCCAATGAGACAGCACAAGAACTGGATCATTCTGATCTTATTTTGAATAAATATGAAACTCGCTTTTGGTATGGTGGTCATTTTTTCAAAATATGATTTTATGGGTTTCAGAGACAGAGAGAGAAACATCAATATGAGAGAAGCATTGATTGGCTGCCTCCTGCATGCACCTCAACCATGGATAGACTCCATAACCAGGCATGTGCCCTGACTGGGAATGAAACCAGCAACCCTCCAGTGCACAGGACGACACCCAACTGACGTAGCCTCACGGCCAGGGCAGTGGTCATTTTTTAATTTGTAGGTTTCCATGCAATACTTCCCATCTCTCTCTCTCTGTTTCTCTCTCTCTTTCATTTGTCTGATATAAAAATGAGACAAAACAACTCTTCAGCAACAGTTACTGTAGGGCACACATTCAAAACCCGTTTTGAGAAATTCACATGCTTGGTGCCCAGCAGAAGTAACGTGTTGCTGCCGACAACATGCCAGGCTAAGGGCCATCTTAACAGCCGGGATGCTCTGCCCGGGCCTCGGCCAGACCTCAGCAGCGAGGAGGCCCTACCAACACGGGCCCTTGGCAGAGAGGCTGTGCCGTGCTTCTCCGGGAGCTGAGTTTGGAGCCTTTGGTCACAATGGTGCTTAGGAGCAGAAAGGCTTGGACAGGGGCACACAGTCCCGTCTTTCTGGCGCTCTCGCATTGCGGTCAATGTGCTGTGAAATAACCGCTGGCAGGTATGGAATCACCTGGTTTCTGGTTCCAATTACGCGTTGAAGAAGGGAGGTCACTTTTGCGTGCGTGACTGGATATCTGGAAACCTCTCCGTTTCACGGCTCTGGTCTGCCCATTCCGACTCCTCACAACAGTCCAGGGAATGTGGGGTGAAATGTGAAAATAGGGGTTTGTGAACACGTGGGGGGAAGGGGTTTTGTTAGTATCTGGTGGACAATCCTCCTAAGGGCACCTCGTCTGCTGCCCTGAAGACATCACCTGAGAGCCAGGAAACCAGTGTGGATGGTGGGCCTCTGTAGACAGGTACAGGGACGGGGCCCCCTGACCACAGCCTCACAAACAGCCGCTTCAGCATCCACACGGGTGTCTCAGCCAGATCCCTCACTCACTCAGCCACTCCCCAGTCCCAATCTTCTTTCGGGGCAAACACAACTCAGTACACTGACTGCACACATTCAAGCAGTTGTTTATCACAAACACACAATGTTTACTAAAGCCCGAACCAAACGGCTGATGACGGACAAGGAAGAAGGACTTGAATTTTTAACCACTAGGTCGGAAACTTTGTGCCAAAAATTACCAGGGAGTCTTAGGTGTCACCCAAGTGAATGTGACGTAGATCATCACAGATACAGCTTAATAAACTTTGTTTTAATGTGTGTGTGTGTGTGTGTGTGTGTGTGTGTGTGTGTGTGTATAATTTAGACAATGGATATGTTTAGTAAAACTTTTGGGACATAGTGCCTTCAAAAATCTTGGTAGAACCCTAGCTAGTGTGGCTCAATGGATAGAGCGTTAGCCTGCGGACTGAAGGGTCCCAGGTTTGATTCCGGCCAAGGGCACATGTCTGGGTTGTGGGCTCGATCCCCAGTAGGGGGCATACAGGAGGCAGCCAATCAATGAGTCTCTCTCATCATTGATGTTTCTATCTTTCTCTCCCTCTCCCTTCCTCTCTAAAAAAAATAAATAAAATATATATTTTAAAAAATCTTGGTAGAATGGCACCCATTAATATGAGAAAATTAAGATAAGACAGACAGATGATAAATAGATAGATATATAGATACAGGTATATTTAGTTCTATTTGCTGTGTTATACATACATCACTCCTGTCAGTATTTCAAGTGTCTTTTCATTGATTATGGAAGTACCCATGGTTACTGGTTAAATAATCAAGGTGTGGTATATCTAAATGGTGGGTATATCTATGATACGGTGTATCTAACTGAATGGTGTATTGTTTTAGATAATCTTTCCTTTCAAACATTTATAGAAATCTCTATGAGGTTCAGAGTAGGATATTGGTTTATAATTAACCTTTTGCACTCGGATGTCGAGTGTGACTCGACACGGTTAGCATCGGTAGCAGGAATTGAGAAAAAAGCAAGCGTGCAAAGGGTTAAAAATACTTATGTCAGAAGGGAAACTCCGTGCCTAAGTGCAGTTAAGGCTAGGAGTGGGGGAGGCTGTAGCGGCCGGGAGGGCTGGGGCAGATTTGAACTTACAGGTGTTCACCCTCTTTCCTCGGTGTATAAAACAGAGGAAATGTCAATGAGTTTCACATATTTCCCAAATATGGTGAGCAGCATTCAGGGGTGACGGACAGGGCTGAAACATTTTTCTGTACATGTTCAACACCATAGATAATTATGGTAGAGAAACTTCTCTTACTTCAGCCCTGATTTCGGTTCCCTCAGAAGCAATAAGGATCTGAGATGTCCTAAGTCTGTCTGGAGTTCAACTACGATTGCTTTTCTACACACTGAACCTCTGAATCTTCACAGATGAATGAGAACGTTTAAGTAGCAGGTCCGTGACTCATCATTTTACTGTAGATTAATTGAATCCTGTGAAGTGGTCACTGTATTATGCATGAACCGCAATCGGGGTACACCGTGTGGTAACCCTGCAGAGTCTGGTGAATTATTACGTAGCTTTCTTGTCTTGCTGAGGAGCTTATAATGGTAGAAAGAGCCTGTTGTTGGATGTTTCTGCCTAAAAAGTTAAATGTTCCCCCAAGGAGAGATGTGTTGTGCTGATTCTAAGAAATACGTGATGTGGGAGGCACAGTGGCATGGTTTCAGCCGAATGGGCTTTGGAGTCAGACGTTCCGGGTTCAGGTCGGGATCTGCCACAGGGCGAGTTGGGCAGATGCTCCCATTCCGTCTCCCTTTCCTCAGGGAGCTGCGATGTTAGGTGACGTGAGGTGTGTGAGAGCTTAACCAGGGTCCAGGCTGTGATGCATAACTGTTGGTCAGGCACTACTCTTCCGTTCCTCCTCTTCCTCCTCCTCCTTGTTGTAAGTGAATGTAGGAAGCAGCAGGAAAAAAACAATCTAAAAGTTTAACTTAAAATTATATGTATTCTTCTTTATTCCGTACATGTGTTGAGTTAGCACAGACACTTTAACCTTTAATCACCTTCAACTTGAATTTTACTTTTCAGTTGCCTAATGATTTACCATTTAAAAAACCACCACCGCCTTCAATCTGAAAAGAGAATGTATATGGATCCCCACTCTCTAACCCCACTCCTAATGATGGGAAGGTGCTCAGCAACATCTCGGCCTTCATCTTACATTCAGTGCTTGGCATGCAGGACAGTCCATGGGGAGGGCCTCCTGAGAGCTGTTGGAGGGGGTCGCCCGGGGAGGGACGCTGAGGTCTGCACCCAGCTGGGGTGGGACCTTCTGCGCAAGTCTGAGTCCTCTCAGCACGGTCAGTGGGAGCAGGGATTACAGCTCCATCATTGTAGGTTTCTGAGCCAGGAGCTTATTAATACTCAGCAGGGTTGATGGATTTTCTTGAAACTTAAATGATCCTACGAGCAGGAAATACCCAGGCGCTCTGTAGCTTCCTTGTTTAAAGGAGCATGCAAGAGGAAAGCAAGGGGGCGGGGGGGGGGGAATGACTTGTCTCAGGTAAGGAAACGAGGCCTACGAGCTGCCCCTTGCGTTTTTCCTTGTGCTGTTATGCGCTCATAAGTCAGTCATCTCTCTTCTCTTGGAAACAACTAGGAAGGAAGAGACACAGGGAGCCTACAAGGAGATGGTGTCCCGGGATGGGGATGAGCACAGTGCGTGGCACGAGTGATGAGTGGGGTGGCTGCATTTTGATGGAGAACCTGGCTCCCGGAAGGCAGTGTGGACTGGCCAGGTAGGCAGCACCCACAAGAAGCAGTGCCACCCCCGTACAAAGGCTTCTTCCTAAGAGCCGTCTGCCCCAGGTTCCTCCTCCTCCGCTGCCTGGGACTAGTGGAGACAGGTTGCTTTTTTTCTCTGAGCCCGGTTTGCCTCACTTGTCAAGGAGGGGTAAGAATATTCCGTACTTCATATGCTCCTCGTGAGGAGCCAATGAGAAAATGCACGGAGCGTGCTTAGCACATGGTTCGGCACAGAAAATGCTCGCGTGTAAGGCAGAACCTGCTGATGTTATGCTCTTTCCCTCGGCCAGTGAAGGGCGGTCTATGAGAGATCACGTGATCTGAACCCTTAAGGTCTCTGCTGACAGTGGTGCATGGCATTCAACATTTCATCCTTCATCCCTGTGACCCGTGGTCCAGCAGCAGGCATGTGCACTTCATCCTTCATCCCTGTCACCCGGGTCCAGCAGCAGGCATGTGCACTTCATCCTTCATCTCTGTGACCCGTGGTCCAGGAACAGGCATGTGCACTTCATCCTTCATCCCTGTGACCCGTGGTCCAGCAGCAGGCATGTGCACTTCATCCTTCATCCCTGTGACCCGTGGTCCAGCAGCAGGCATGTGCACTTCATCCTTCATCCCTATGACCCGTGGTCCAGCAGCAGGCACTGTGGCCCAGGTTAGAATGTAAACGAAAGGCGAGGCTTTGATATTTACATGGGATTTGCTTGCTCAGAACCGGAAATGGCGGTTTGGCAAATGCCTCCCTGATTTTACAGTCAGCCGAGCACCACCTCTGACTCCTGAGCAGCTGTGGTGTTTGTGTAAAGGACGCCGGGGCGGTAAAGCCCAGTTAGAGGAGCAAGCAGACATTCCGAGTTTCCCAAGCGGAGGCCCGGCCGCTCACACACGGCGATGGCGTGCCGGGTGAAGACAGTCTACGCTCGTCTTACGCTCATTTTACGTGGTTTTCATTCAGGAATTCGCAGGAAAAGAGCTTCCGGGTTCCAGAAGTGCTCAGAACACACTCATTTTTCATGGCGAGAGCCGTGCTGGTCCCTTCCCATCGGATTGTGCTTTCTCTTAGATGACCCGGCATCGTGACCCAGCTCAGTCCTTATGTTCCCCTCGTTGTCGCTCTCAGTGCCCTCACCTGGGCGGGGTGAGGCCAATGACCCCTGGCCTTGGGAGAATCAGGATGTGGTCTGTCTAGAGGTACATGGAAATCACCCCGACAATCATTAAACGTTCTGTACCGACCGCTGTGGGCCCATGTGCCCTTTGTAGAATGTGCGGAGTATTTGGCGTTTCTGAGGGACCGCTTTTTGATGAGAATGGAATGAAATGTAGGGCCCAGAGGCCCTGTCAGCGAACAGTGAGAAGACCAGGATGTCCGGGTGTCAGCAGAGCGAGGAGGAGACTCCCCTGATGACATAAAGGCCCAGAGGAACGGTATCTCTGAAAGTGCATGTCTGTTTCTAACATTTTTTGAGGTTTTATTTACTTTTTTCTTAGCAAAAGTAAACTGTGAGTTAGCTGACAATGTCACCTAAACGCCTTGACTTATGAGACTGAGAGAGAGCACGCAGCCAGGTTGACACCAGCGGGATGAATCTGCTAAAACGTTTGCCTTTCGTTTCTTTATAGTCATCGTATTAATTTTGTAATTAGTTAGAGAACATTTCTCATAAGCACACATCAGTCCTCTCTACCACAACGAACATGAGGCCTCTCTCAGTATCTCCCGCAGTTCAAATACCCACCATCACTGATGTCGTTGCTAAGTGTGCTGGGCCCCGAGTCTTCCTGAATGAAGGCCATTGGTGGCCCTGGCCCATGAGCAGGCTTGGTCCCTGGAGTTGCTGCTTTGTGAGGTCAGGTGTCATCTCCCCTCCCCCTGCTCCTCAGGGAATTAAATCCCAGGGTTTCAGGCCTCTGGCATATACAGAAAATGCTGCCTGTTGAGGCTAAGCCTTTAGCCAGTGGTTCAGTGGGTCATTGGCGGGGGAGGGAGTCCAGGCCTTTAAATGCAGACCTGGAACCAATGGTGGTGTTTACCCTTCTGCCTAAACAGAGTGGCCGGTATCTGTGAGGCCTCACCTGCCGGGAGTAAAGCTTGACGTGACAGCCCGAAGGACATGGGTCCGAGAGATTCTCACTTAGTCCGAGGACTATAGACTCTGGAAAGACAGAGGTCTCCCCTAGCAAGGGCTCTCAGGAAAATGTGGATAGATTCACTGGCATTTTGAGGTCTCTGTATGGCATTTTCTCCCCAAGACAAACACACCAGGAAGGAGATGCCAAAGAAAGGGCCTTCAGGTGGCACTGCATTTCCGGGCGGGACTTCAGGTGACGCCGAGGACTTCGCTCAGCAGCTTCGGCCGGAAGCGTGCCCGGGGAGTTTCCTCACCCCATCCTCCCATCTTTCGGGGGACCTTTGCCAAGTATCTGTTTACCAGAGTGCGAATGCTGTCAGACAAACAGATGGGCGAGGAGGTGGGAGAACACGCAGTCATTCTCTCCGAGAATAGACGGGGCTGTGTCTGTCAGGTCTGACGCGGGCACGTCATTCGCGGGGGGTTAAATTAAGAAGTGCGGGTTTTTCTTGTGGAAACCTACCCACAGGGAGTGTGTGTGGCGCGAAGGAAGTGCTGGGAGTTCGGGAAAAAGGGACTGAATCTTCACTCACAGGCTCCCCAAGACCCAGGCAGGACCATGGTCAGCGCCGGGCCCCATGGGAGCCGGGGACCTCATGCCCACATGGCCGCCCTCTAACCTCCCGGGCCTCCTCCTCCAGGCTCCACACAAAGGTGGTGAGAAGCAAATGTCATTGTTGAAAAAGTCTATGTAAATGACATGGTCCCACGCCCTGGCCGGGTGAGCTCAGTGGTTAGAGCACCACCCATGGACGGGAGGGTCAGGGGGTTCAATTCCTGGTCAAGGGCATGTACCTTGGTTGCAGATTCCCAGTAAGAGCTTGTGAGGAGGCAACCAATCGATCTCTCTCTCACATTGATGTTTCTCTCTCTCTCCCTCCTCCCTCCCTTCCACTCTCTCTAGAAATCAATGGGGAAAAATATCCTCGGGTGAGGATAAATCACACACAGAACGGTACAGCTCCAAAGGAGCATTCACAATTACGCTGTTAATTTTTCTATCCTTCTTTCCTTCCCCCAAGTTTTTTTGCGTCAGTTAATTACTATCATCTTAAGCAAAATGTGGGGAGCACATTTCGAAATGGAGAGACATTTGCCAAGGAGAAAAAGTAGGGCTGAGAAATTAAGGAGGTGCCCACAAAGGCTGTCCCCCGACATTTGGAAGTGAAAAGGCAGAGAGAGGGAGAGGGGGATGCCATCCCCAGGAGGTCCGCATGGAGGTGTGAGGGGGTCCTGAGGACGACCTTGCATATGAAGAGGGCAGTGAGCGCCTTCAAACATCACAGGGGAACCCTCCCTCGTCAACAAGGGTGTGTGTGTGTGTGTGTGTGTGTGTGGGGGGGGGGGTCGTCAGTACCCCTGAACAGACTTGCAGTGATGGTCAGTAGCTGGCTCTCTGTGGGTGAATGACAGCAGCATTATTCCTAAGGTGTTTTAAGAACAGGACAAAGGCCTCATGTTTATGACTCATTACAGAATATGTCCAAAAGGTGAATTACGGGTGTGTGGGATTTGGATGTTATATACTCAACAAATCATAATTGCCTCTAGAGTTGAATGTCTGATTTTGCTTTTAGATACTTGATTATATGGAAAGACATTTCCTATTTTATTTTATTTTATTTTATTTTGGTACATATCTATGAGCTTCCCCCATCTTTAAACAAACAAAAAAAACTATCTGAAAAACTGACTAGGCCGAGTTTTAGTGGGGTGCACTCCAAAGCGTCCTGCCCAGGCCTCCAAGATAAAGCTGTGTGCTTTGGGGCAAGGATGGTAAAGCCTCTGAGCCTCAGTTTCTTCACCTGTGAAATGGGCTATCGGACTGCCCCCTCAAGGTCCCCTTCGACACAAGCATTCCGTCATCCAATGAAAACACCTTCCCCTTCATCACTCCCTATGCTGAAGCTGTGTAATGTGCTTTTATGAATTACAGCTTTAAAAATACAGCCCTCCTTCATCACGGCCTAAAGCTACACGAACACCACAGCACACGGTTACATACAAACTTGACCATTATGCAAAGAGAGTGGATGGCTTGGCGGGTGCCACGCTGCTCCCCTGAGATTCCAGAGCCCTTTGCTGACTCTGTATGGGAGGCCTCTCCACGGCGCCTGCTGAGACCGCGACCCTCCCACCAGGTTCCAGAGAACATGGCTATCTGCCTGGGACTTCTCCTGCCCTCTGGCACCACCTACTTCCTCTGTATTAGAATTTGATTTTCCTGTACCTTGCGGCGAAGGGGTGTCTGCGATCCTGCTCTACTTCCTGGAGGTCCCAGCAGACCTCACTTTATCAGAGGGAGGTGGGAGGGGCTCCCTGGCCCCCGGTGGGACGCACGTCCCGTGGCTGCAGGCGGTGCTGCCTGTCTCGCTGCATGGCCAGTGTCTGAGCTTCACCTGCGACCGCGCTCACAGCCCCTCCAGTGCCTTGCCGCACCGACATCTGCTCTTTTTAGTCTCAGGAGATCTGGGAGGGCTGCACTGGTGGCTGCACCTCAGAACCAGGCCTCCCGGGAGCACTGTGGGGCTGCAGGCCCGCCCAGCGCTTCCCCAGATCGGCTGGAGCGCTCAGTTTCAGCGATTGTCTGGGGGCATCCTTCCCTGGGCTGGCGGGAGGGACCCATTTCTCCCAGGCTGTGCGCTTCTGTGCATGATCCCCCTCACATTCCCCAACACACACCTCATGTCTGACCATCCTCGGGGGCTGCCGATTCAGTAATGATGTTTAGCGTACAGAGGTGTTACTTTCTAGCTCAGTATTAAGCCTTTCTGATCAACTTAATTAGTTTGCAATACATACCGCAATGCCCCTTCACATAGGAATTTCACGCCAGAAAAAAATGTAGGGTGAGGGTGAGGGAAAGTTAAACATCAAACTCATCTGTGGTTCAAGGAGGGGGAGGGGGAGCAGTAGGTGTAAAAAAGACCGGAGAAAGAAGAAAATGCAGTTAGTGAATCCTAGGTGGATCCCCTTTCCCATACATCCCCACACTGCTGGCCTAGGAAGCTGATCACACCGTCTGTCAAGCCATGAACAGCAACAGCCGCGACCACAGAAAAGATCCCGCCCGCTCGTCATCTTCGAACTCAGCAAGCTGCCTGTGACAAGGGGCTCCCCGAAGACACGGTCCTTCAGGCTTGTCTCGCTGAAAGCTCTGATTTATGGGGGAGCCACGCGGCAGGGGCTGGACTCAGGCTACGTCTTCCGGGCATGCTCCCCTGTCCATCTCCTGGCCTGGGCGGGTGCTGATCAGATCCCCAGGCTCAGGGGCACTGCCAGGTGACAGCCCCGAGGGCCGGGACCCAGCGTGTTTCTCAGACCCCAGCGGACACGCCACGGACCTCTGGAATCCACAGGCTGTGGATGTGGCTTTACCTGGGTTAGGGCGCGAGTCTGCTGTTCGGGGGGGGGGGGGGGGGGGGGGGGGGGGGGTGTGGATGGGGGGGAAGGGTCGACTGCCATTTTATAGTGGGCCGGGCAGGGGTTCAGAGTGTGTGTGTTTGGGAGGAAAAGTTCCCCCAAGAAGGTCGGAGACATCCCCATCAGTGCTGCAGTGCCGTCTGCACCCGTCTGCCCCGCCGGGAGGGGCCTGTCTCCCCGGCAGCTGCTCTGGGCCAGGAGCTCTGGGAGGCCAGCAGCACAGCCAGGGCCACGGCCCCCTCTGGCCACAGGCAGTGTGTCCTCCCGTGTCTCCTAGGGACGGCGTGTGTGTGTATGTGTGTGTGTGTGTGTGTGTGTGTATGTGTATGTGTGTGTGTATGTGTGTATGTGTGCGTGTGTGTATGTGTGTGTGTGTGTGTGTGTGCGTGTGTGTGTGTGTGTGTGGATGTGTATGTGTGTGTGTATGTGTGTGTGTGCGCGTGTGTATGTGTGTGTGTGTGCGTGTGTGTGTGTGTATGTGTGTGTGTATGTGTGTGTGTGCGTGTGTGTATGTGTGTGTGCGTGTGTGTATGTGTGTGTGTATGTGTGTGTGCGTGTGAGGCAGAGCGAGCCCGCCCCGCTCAGCGCCGTTCATGCTCATCTGTCACCGGGAGAGGAGCCCTCTCCTTAAACTTGCTCATTGCGCTCGGGAAACGCGGGCCATGAAGCCGCGGGCACCCTGTCAGGCCTGCTGAGCGGCCGCCTTAACAAAGGTCACCGGATTTAACTGGCTTCTTGCATTCCTATTGAAGGCCGGCCGGTTTTTTGACACATTTACGGAACCTGGCAGGAGCTGAGTGGCTGGTGATTCTCTGTTGGTTTTGGGGGCTCATCTCAGAAAGCGGGGAGCCAGTGACAACTCTGAAAGCACAGTTGCAGGGAAAAAAAAAAACATCGCCTGCGGTTTGAAAGAAGCCGACCTGATGAACTGGGGGTGAGCGGCCAGGGCTGCGTCTGCAGGCCCGTCAGGGGGCGGTGGGCACCGGGTCCGAGAGCTGATTCCCGTTAGGGGCCTGGGAGCCCCAGGGACCAGGCTGCAGGGATGCTCCCGTCCGGGGAGTCAGTCTGTCCCTCTGTCTGAGGCTCACGAGGAGGACCAGGGCCCCGGGTGCCAGGGGGACACTTCCAGTCCCCTCTTCCTCCCTCCTCGTTTCTTCAGGGTCACCGCCTTCCCCCGAGTCAGGGAGGCTCTGCCCTGTCGCTAAGCCTGCCTTCCCCGGAGCCTGAGGCCGGGGACCAGGACACACCGTTACAGACAGTCCGAGAGCGGGAACTCCGCGGCGGCTGCAGCTCCCCAGCCTCCGCGACGGAGCGCACCGGCCGCCCTGCGGGGCTGCTCCCGGGCGGAGGAGAGCACGCAACTCGCGCTCCGGGACCTTCTCCCGGCGCCTGTGCTTCCGGCCGCACCGGCAAGCCCCGCAGGCTCTGCCCCTTCGCCGGCGAGGGGCCTGCCACCGGGGAGCCCTTCCCCCGGGCCCCCAAGAGGCAGCCGGCAGGCGGGCGGCAGCCGCCGGTGTGCTCCGTCCCCGCTCGGCTCCCGGTGCCGGCCCCGGCCTCGGTCTGCGTCCCCCGGCGGAAGCGCGGAACGTGCCCCGTTTGGGGGATGGGCGGCAAACCACAGGGTGGTGAGCGCCCTGCTTGCCGTCGCCGAGGACGCCAAGAGGAGGGGAGAACGCGTCCGGCTCCCCGCCTCTGCCCCCGCCGCCTTCTCCCTCGCTGCGCCTCCCGCTCCCCCGGGCCTGCCTTCGCCCCCGCGGGCCCCCTCCGATGGCGCTGGGCTGGGAAACGCGTGCAGGAGCAGCCCGCACCGGGCCCGGCAGGCGCGGAGCCCGCGCGAGGGCGTCTGCATCCCCGAGCCTTCCCAAAAGTCCAAGGGGAAGGGTTTGGGAAGCGGCTCTCGGAATGCGGACGGGAAGAGAGCCCGCGAGCCGCAGGGGACGGCGCTGTCCGAGCCCCCGCCAAGCCCGCAAGCCGGCAGCGCGCGCCTCCACGGAAGGCGCGTGGGCACTTACCCGGCGCCGCGGCCCCGCGTGTGCCCTCCGCGCCTCCCTCCGCCGCGGGCCTCACATGGCTGTGTGCGGAGAGGCGCGCGTGCAGCGGAGTGTCCACAGGCACGGGCTGGCGGTGTGCGCGTCCGTCTCCGCGGGCTCCGAGGGGGAGGGCGGCGGCGGCGGCGGCTCGGGCCCTCCCGGCGCGGCGGCGCCCTCAGCGCGCAGGCTGGGGCTCGCCCTCCAGGGCGGCCAGCGCCCGGGCGCCCGCGCGCCGGGCCCGCGTCCCCATGGCGGTCCGCGGCGCCTCGCTCACCCGCCGGCGGTCACTGCCCGGCGCCGCCCGCCCCGCGCTCCTTAAGAGCCGGGCGCGCTCCGCTCCGGGCGGAGCCAATCGCTGGGCGGCCGGGAGGCGGCGCTCGCAGCTGCGCCCGTCTGGTTGGCTGGAGCGGCCTGTCTGTCCTGCGCCTCCGCGGCCGAGGGTACAAATGCAGGAAGCAGGTTTGCACACTTTCCCCAGGATCGTCCCCTCCCTCCCTCCCTCCCCGCCTCCCTCCCTCCCTCCCCCCTCCCTCCTTCCCATCCTTCCTCCCCCTCCTTTTTTTCTTTTGAGGGGGAGGGATTTTTGGACAAGTTTCCCCATTTTTTTTAGGTTATCAGGCCTTCAGAGAAACTGTTTCCTCCCTGAAAATAGCAGGGCACACTCCTTAGGGAGATTGCCCAACGTTAAGAACACTGGGGCCGGGGTGGGGCGGGAGGGCGGCGGGGGGCCCCTCAGAGCTCACGGGGCCGTCGTGTAGCAGGGGCTGCCTGCCGCCCTGAGCGTGGCATTTGCGTCCCTATAGGTCCTACTCAATCCCGCATGTTGCTTGCTGTTCAGTAACATTTTTTTTTTTTTTTAAAGCAATGGCATTTCTTATCTGGATTGACCAGATTTTTAAAAATAAAGCACATATCCGTTGCTTCTCTCTATAATTCACAAACATTGGCATATGAAGGGGGTGTTTTGAAAAAAAATATGTATTTCCAGTTACATTCACTCACTTCTCCTCATGGGGTGCAAGTAATCTGCCAGCCGCACACGCGTGGGTGCATGTGGTGGTGGTGGTGGTGGTGGTGGTGGTGGTGGTGTGTGTGTGTGTTTGGGGCGTATGTTTTACTATTCTGGGGCAGTGTTTCAACTGTAACATATTAAATACTCAAGAAAGCAGTTTTTCTTCATCCTTAGACCTATTGACTCTGATGTATATTTTCCCGGAAAACATACAATGTACACTGCATAGCGAAAACATTTTTTGAGTTATCAGAAATTGGGAAAAGAAACCCAGAAAAGCATAGCCGTGTATATTTCTGAAAGAACACCTGTGAGTAAATAGACAGAAATTTTTTTAAAAATGCATGTTTTACAACCTCAATTAGTAATTAGTATAGTAGAGAAACATGTTATTGAGAAGAACGGAACATAGGATTAATTTATCAACAGGTCAAACATAGGCTAAATACAGGAGCCAGCCTTAGTTTTGAGAGTCTGCCCTCTAGTGGAGTAAAAAGGAGTGACATGTTTATATTAGACTTTGTTGGGCGGGGGAGGGAGGGGGAGAAGAGCTTTGCCATCTAATTGCTCCTCAGGGGTTTATTGAAATGACAGAGACCAGTAGCTTGCAGGTAGAGTGTCATAATACCAGGAAATTAAAAAAAAAACACCCACATAGTTTTGTTTCTAACAATTAAATATTTTTTGCTCTGTGGTTTTCTTTTAAAAGTTCCCAAATGCTTTATATTTTCCTTATTGAAAATGTGTTCAAATAGCTCCTAAACTTTGGAATAGAAATAAATTCAAGACAAAAGCAGTGTCTTGGTTAATCTAATAATACTTATTCCAGACTGTTAGTGTAAGCTTTTACTGTTTACTTGACACTGGAGGTTTTACTCCGTAAATGTGAGGGGTCCGTGGCCAGATGATGGCATGTGGTCATGGAGTGGCCACATAGAGTTCAGTGTCCTTGTGGGGATAGGAATCATCATCATCATCACTACTCCCCCCACGTTTACTCTTTCCAGCTTCCGCTTCTTGCCTATTTCGAATCATTTCACCACTCGCAGGATTTTATTTCCACGTATGAAATAATTATATAGAAACTGTGATAATTATTTGAAAAAAGTTTTCGTTTCCTGCCATGGGCTCCTTAAGTAGTTCATTTTGGTTGATTGGTGTTGACTGTGTAATTGGCAAACCAGGAATCAAAGCAGTGATAATGCGCTCCCGTAATGAAGGTAAATGGTGATAATCAAACAGAGATGAGTAAACTACCTTCTTGGCTTATAAATGAAACCAACAATCATACCTAATTTTTAAAATTTCAGTCTCTTTCAGGAATCAAAGGAAATATCTAAGTTTTAACTTAGTGAGAGTTGAATATTTTAAATGCTCCCTTCTGCCATATCGTAGGAAGTTGTTTTATCTAAGCCTAAAGGGCTCCCTTTTTGGCATATGGGGATGCGATTGCTTTTCTGGAAATTGTCTTTGTGGTACAGACATATATATGATAAATTCAAAGGACTTCATATTCATTTTTGTACGTTAAATATCACGGGCCGTTGGAAGTGAGGTTGCTGTGTGAGAGAGGAAATAACCGGTTTTGGGTAAGGACTTCGTTCTTTGATGATGGTTTCCTTGTTTGGCTACAAGAGCTTCTGCGGCTTAGTTTCAGGTGATTTTCACCGATCCCTCAGGTCTGTCAGTTACTGGAAATAGGAAAAGTGACTCTCCAAAAAGCTCTCTGAGTTACTACAGCTTATCGAAGTACCAAATGAAGACATTACGTTGTGACTGAGTGCGGATTTCAGGGCCTTTGAATTTGTACGGTTGCAAATGGTCATCAAACTAAAACCACAGAATCTTAAAACCCTAGTGTCCCGAGTCCTAAAAGGTCAGGAGACCTAAGCGCGCAGCTGATGGAGGGAGCAGGCCCAAGATCCCACGTCCTCCACGACTCTCCCCACCCTATCACCCCCTCACCTCCCCGGTAGCTGATAGATCTCTGCTTTCTCTTCTGTTCCCTCCCCCCTTTTTTCTTACTTTCTCCAGTGTTTTCCTTTAGCATCTACTGAAACTTGAGAGAAGATCACCCTTGGAAATGCGCCGTAACACCTGGATGTCCCCGTCAGCTGCCCAGTAGCCAGTGTCGGCAGGTTTCCTGAATGAGTTCGGTTCTAATTACAGTGTATGAAATGTCAAACGAAATACTGTTAAAGCATAAGTGAACAGTCACGTCTTTAAACAATGTGGAAAGAGTTCTGCCTTCATTATCTGATAGGAAAAGAAAGGGCTCCAATAAGCATGTACTCATCCACTCAGGGTTGACGTTACTCATTTGTGAAGGCGGTTGTTACAGGGTGGAACCCCGGGCAGTGTGTGTTGTTGTTAGAGTAGTGGGCGGGAGTATGGGTTCCATGGACAGACTGCCTGGGTTTGAATGCCTGCCCTAATCCCTCCTGGCTCTGGGACCCTGAGCAAGAACGTAGCGTCTCGGGGACTCAGCCTCCTCCCAGGATTGCTGTGAGGATGAGAGCCGTGACTGTGCGCAAGCTTAGACACGGGTCTGGAACGTAGTGAGCGGGAACGAGTGCTGACGTCACCGGTATGACCATCGCCGCTGTCATCATCGCCATCTCGTCGCCCTCATGGGGCCAGCCTTCCCCGTGGTTGGGAAGGCCCTTCCTACCTTCTGCACCAAGCCCCCGCCTCTCGCCTGTCTGCCCATCCTCGTAAGTTCCTTTAGTTCAGTAGCTCCTTCCCCCAAGGAATGGCCTCTGACCCTCTAACAAGAGGTTATCTCTCATTTGACCCAAAAGATCATTCTTTATCTTTTCTATCACAAATCATTTCTAAGTGCATTATACTTATTTTTATAATTTGAATCATTTCCCTTTTTAGCTTGTAAGATTCCCCTGGCGGGAATCTATTTCTCTTTTAAAAATATGTTTTTATTGATTTTAGAGAGAGAGGAAAGGGGAGGGAGAGAGAGATAGAAACATCAATGATGAGAGAGAATTATCGATCGGCTGCCTTCCACATACCCCCTACTGGGGGTCGAGGCCGCAACCCAGGCATGTGCGCTGACCGGGAATCGAACCGATAACCTTTTGGTTTATAGGTCAACACTCAACCACTGAGCCACACCAGCTGGGCTATTTCTTATGCATCTTTAAGCTCCATTGCACATGACAACATGGAGAAAACAACGTTTGTTGGGTACTAACTGTGTATGTTTTAGAAGTTATTTGCTCTTCACAGCGTCTTTATAAGATAACTGTTTTGGTCCCTACGTGACCGTGTGGAAACACTGACTCAGAGAAGTTAGGTTCCTTGCCCAGTGTCCCCCAAACTATTAAATAATGGGGTGAAACCTCGAACCCAGTCCTGTCTGCTTACAGGACCCAGGATTTTTTTTTCTTTTTCTTACGGCACAAAGCACTCAATATTCACTTGTAAAATAAAAGAAAGCTTGATTGATGACTGAGCCAACCAATTCAATGTAGTCAGCAAGAAGGGATGGTAGAAGTAAAAGACTGTTTTAAAGGCGTGGCTGCGATGCATGAGACAGTGGGCACTTGCTAGGGTGATGCTCGCTCCGCGTTAGCGACAGAGCCTGTGTTGCGGGGGGTTTGACACGTGGAGCGCTGAGGAGGTGCTGCGCTGGGGGGAGAGGCCCGGAGAGGACTGTCCCTGGGCGGCCCTCTGTGCGCGTGTGGTTCTGTTGCTTCCTTTTGCCTCTGTGTGGGCTCCTTGGGAAAGGTGGGCTAACGAAAGGCACGGTTTGTGTCTGAGCAAAGGACCGAGGCCACGATGCTGAGCGAGGGAAGCTCCCTTTCCTTGTCGGTAGAATACTGAGGCTCCTGGTTAGCGTGCACCATCCGGCAGCTCCAGGGCCGTCTGACTTTTCCTGAATATCTGATATCACTTTTGCTTGACTTCCGCTGGGTGGGAGAGCAAAGGTGCTGTTACCACCCTCGTCTCTTGTCCTTCCTTGATGCTGAGGTTCTCTGCCTGGTCTTTGGTGACCGGCCGTTGATCGAGTCCCTCCTTAGCGCGGGGAGGGGTGGTCAGCCACTCACTACACCTAGCGAAGGTGGCAGGACAGACGGGCATTCTCGTGGTTATGACCCGCCCTGATGCCGCTGCGGAATTTTCAGCTTCCAGTCTTAAAATGATCTTCACTCCATTTGGCGTCCTCCTCCATTCTGGTAGGACTCTATTTTGGGGCAGGTGCTCAGATCTGTGGTCTTCGGACTGTCTTGGGAAATGAGTTGACTAGGTGGATAGGTAGAAGTAATTCTGGGCACATGCTAGGGACTCAATACAGATTTAGTTTTGAGGGTTACTGCTCCATTCATTATCACTCTGGATTCTTCATTTGGGCCTGGCTCTCCTGGGATTCAGCCTCTCCACCAGCTGGTTCCTGACTCCGGGAGCTGGGAAGGGGACAGACGTTCTGAGCAGCACAGTGAACGCTAAAACCACCTCCAATGCGCATGGAGACGTGCGCAGGCTTTGCTTGCTGGGACTTACGCGTTGCCTGTCGGTGGCATTGATGGACCTGTTTTCTCTTGTAGGAGACCTCTTCCCTGCCAAGAGAGGCTGGGATTGGTGCTCTGTCCCTAGGCCCATAACGCAGAATACCTGACCGGGATGTGTGACTGCCTCAATGGATGAGTGAACTTGGACTAGCGGTTCGATGGGCAAAATCATAGCACATGTAAGGACAGCAGCACCGAGTCTTCCCGTCTACAGCTGTGGGCCTGTGGACTCCTGTCAGTGAGGTCAAGGCGATGCTTCGGTCTCGTGGGAGGCGGTAGCCATAGCCGTGGCTGGTGCCGCTCTTGTCCACACGGAGAGGCCTGTGCCCGCGGGAGCCCCGGGAAGGAGCCCATCCCGGTTCCTGGGGAAAAGCGCTCACAGCGGCCTGTCACTGAGGGGGCGCACGTGCTGCTTGAAGCAAGTTGGTATTGTTATCTTCGCCGTTAAATTTACTATCACTGTTCTTCAGGAAAACACAAATGATTTTCCTTTAGCGAGAGCCACAAGATGCCGTGGAATCGATCGGAATCTGAATACATATCGCTAGGCAAATGCAGAAATCATGCATGCTGAAGTGACACACTCCTCGGATAATAACACCCGGCGCGTGGTGAGTGTTGAGTGCGGGCAGTGTGGCAGGCACGCCATGCACACGGGCTTGTTCCCCCAGTTCTGTGAGGCAGGAGGTATGTCCCCCTTTGCTCAGAAGAGGAGACTGAGGTTCAGAGAGGTGGCTAACAGTGCCATCACAGGAATAGGGCAGGCCCCCACGTCAACACCCTCGAAACCCCATTTCCTTCCTAAGCATGTCCCCAAGGCTTCCCTTCTCCTCTTCATGCCTGCTCATGAACCCGGCTTCGCTTCCCGTGCCGGCTGATCGGTAACCAGCTTCCCAGACACCCCCCCAGGGGAGCACGAGCAGTGATTCAGCTGCACCTCGCTTTTCTCACCTCAAGATCGTGGCCCATACTCCCGCCTTCCGACTGGATGGTTTCAGCCTCGTGGGAGGTATCGGTAAACTCTTATCCTCAAAGGCACGCATTAGCTCAGCTCAGACGGTCTTTTTTGTACTTTCACGTTGGTTTTGATCCGTTGCCTGTGCTGGCCTGCCTTTTGGAGTCGGTAGTGAAGATGAATGAGACGTGCATGGCCCTGTTGGAGACGTCTCTCCGATGCTGCGTTGTCCCGAAAATAAAGAAGCAAATGTCTAACTAGATAACACACATAAAACTTCAGCATCGCTACGCATAAAGCTACTTTACTATTTTATTTTTTATATATTGGAGACTATAAAAAGCCATAATGCACAGACTTTCCTAACAAAAGAATTTCAAAGCTGTATCTAAGATGATTGCTCTGTAGAAAACGGGGAAATCCAGCGTCTCCAGGCAGAGACAGAAAAGGAATAAGACGAGCTCAGGTGCTGAAGGCAGGGGATGCTGGTGAGTACATTCCCACGAGAGCATAACGTGTCTCTTGTGAAATCCCTTCTTCCTTTTTGGTCCAGAGACCTGATGCAGACATGAGTGAGTTAACCCTCACCATGAAGAGCGCTTCCTGCACCCCTAACCTTTGTCAAGGGGACGTTTTAGCTCAATGATGCAATGCACACTGGGGCTTTGGGGGTTCTCCCAGTGAGGGAGGGGTGGATACTTGCCGCGAGCCTTGTGTGGGCTGCAGGGCGGGGCGCGGCGGGCTGGCTGGGCCACCCCAGGCTTTCACAGTCCCCATTGCTAGGGAAACGGCTCATTTGTCTGCACACATCTGAATAGCTGTCTCATTGGAAGTCTGGTGCTCAGACCGACGACTGCATCATGGAGCCGAGAAAGGAAGGAGGGCAAACAAGCTGGCAAATGCCACGAAGCGTTCCCTGCGCGCCCTGCACCAACGTCTGAGGCAGAAGGTGCATTTACTTCCCCGCATCCCCAGTGACTGTGGTGCCACCAGCGCACATCTCTCTGCCTGGCCTGCAGGGAAGGGAAGCGAAGCAGATGCTCTGGGCCTGCTCCTGCCGCCTGCGCTCGGCCGGGGTCTGTGGAGGGGTGCCATAGCCGGGGCGATGAGCTAGGGTTCCCTGGTAATCGGAGCTCGCTTCCTCGTGCTTGGTGCCGGAGTGGAACCGGCTGTCTCTGTGCGGGTGACAAAGCCATGTCCACACACAGACCTCAGACTCCGCAGCCTCCGAACTGCCACCATTGCCTTCAGAATGCCACACCGCAGGCTGGCGCTCCGTGCTCTTCAGGGAGCATCCTGTGTGGAAGCACTGCTTCCAGAACGTTCCTTCTAGCTCCTGCCAGCCCACAGCAAAGAAAGCAGCTCCCGCCTGGTCCACCTATGAACCACTCAACCACTGAGCCATGAGGCCCTGGTTCAATTCCCGGTCAGGGTTCCATTCCTGGTCAGGGCACATGCCTGGGTTGTGGGCTCCATCCCCAGTAGGGGGCGTGCAGGAGGCAGCTGATCCATGATTCTCTCTCATCATCGATGTTTCTCTCTCTCTCCCTCTCCCTTCCTCTGCCTCTAAAAAATCAATAAAAACATTTTTTTAAAAAATATTTCCCTACAAAGAAACCAAGGGTTAATAGTTAAAGTAAGTTGGTATACAGACCATTACAAATAAATACTTACCTTCCTGAGTGACAAGTTCAAAACTGGTAACACAACCAAGGAAACACTTATGGGAGCCCTCTATTTGAGCAAAAGACAGTTGACAAAAGACACCCCTCAGAGGAGGTGGTGGGATCCCACACATCTGAGACTACTAACTGGGGACCCAAAATAGCAGTAAAAGCGATGCTACAGGGAATCGTCTTGCACCGGCAAGCAATCAGACCTGAGAAGCAAGTGGGATTTCTCCTGTTTGCCATGTTTTTAACAGGAAAATGGCAATCAAGAGCGAATGCAGCTGAGAACAATCTCAGATCGGTACCAGCACATGGGCTTGAACAAAAATAAACTGATCTCTCTCAGAAGCACAATTTTAAAAAATGCAGGTTTTAATTCTTTTTTTGGGTGGGGGTGGGGGCGTGGGAGCGTGAATCCAAACTTGTAGAAATATTGCAAACAGTGCAAATGAATTCCTAAATGCTCTCCACAATTCGTTACGTGTTGGTGTTCTCTCTCTTTTCCTTCTACCCTTCTAGCTTCTTCTGGCTGAACTAATAATGAAATGAACGTAAGAGATTAGCGGGATCAAATGACCGAGTTTATTATGTAGGTGCAGATGGGGGTCCATGAGAATATGAGACCTGAAGAACTGACCAGGTACCCCTCAGTGAAGGCTTATATGCCGTCCTCAGCCAGGAGGAGGGGGCTGTGACTGGGGACTTCAGAGTGGGTGGAAAAGCCGATGTCCTGTGAGTAATTGTCTGCTGGGCCGCCTTCCACAATGGGAGACGGAGAGGAGTTGGACCAAAGTGGCCTTGCGAGGTCCCTCTCTGTCCGTCCCTCCTGGTTCATGTCACACTGAGGCTGCCTCGGACGAGAGCTCCCCTCGGCAGCAGGCCCTCCACCTGCATCGTTTAGGCCGTGAGGGGAAAGTCAATGGTTTTCCCCGAGTCTTTCATTTCTTAGAAATTACCAGCGTAAAATCACCAGTATCCCAAAGAAGCACATTTTGGGGTGTTTATCTCTGCTCCTCCTCACATATATGTACGTGGCATGTAGGTGACTGTATATGTACGTATGTATGCTTGTGCACATATTATTAGCACTTTTGTTGCTATCATTATTATTGACCTACTTGAAAGTAAGTTGCAGCTATGAAGACCCGGTCGCCCTGCATCCTTTTTAAGTTGTTTTCCTTTGACCTCATCACAATACAGTGATCACGTTCAGGACTTTTAACTTCAGTTCAGTGCTATTGTCTACCATGTAGTCCATGCTTAAATGTCACCGGTGGTTCTGGTAATATTGTTTGTAGCCATTGCTTTGTGCTAACTAATAACCCAGGGCCACGCGTTTGCCTTTGCTGGTCGTGTGTCTTCTGACTCTCTTTGTCTGTCATGACAATGACGTTTCTTGCATTCTGTAGCCTGTCCCTTATGGGGGCCCTGGTAATGTTTCCTTACGATTGGGTGGCGTTTTAGATTCTGAAAAGAATGCAGTGGAGGTACATCCTATCAGGAGGCACCTGCTGTCAGCTTGCTACAGGTTTAGCGACATCAGCCTTGCTCCCTTAGCAAAGGTGGTTTATGCCAGGTTTCTTGACCGTAGCATTCACTATTCCTCATTCATTTATGTTGTGTAAATATTCTATTTTCATCAACGTTTATACAGTAGTTTTAGCATCCAGAGATGATTCTAGCCCGGATCAAGTACTATTGTGATGTTGGAAAATGGTTATTTGTAACACCGTCATTTCTTGTACGGCTATTAGTTGGCATCCTGCTGTGAGGCATAGATCTCTCTTCTCTCTTTGTGTGTTTGGTACCAGTAGGACAAATGGTTTCCTTTTCCCCACAGCTATTAGCTCTTACCATCACTGTTCATTGTGGTTATTACATTGTCCGAGATTTGGCAGTGGACAGTTCTTTTAGAATAATCTTTCTCTCATTTGTCATGACCCCGCCATTTTTTTTATGGGCACTTATAATCAACACTAGAGGCCCGGTGCACGAAATTTGTGCATGGAGGGGGGGTTGTCCCTCAGCCCAGCCTGTACCCTCTCCAATCTGGGACCCCTCGAGGGATGTCCGACTGCCCGTAAATGGGCAGTCGGACATTCCTCTCACAATCCAGTACTGCTGGCTCCCAACTGCTTGCCTGCCTGCCTTCCTGATTGCCCCTAACCCCTTCTGCCTGCCAGCCTGATCACCCCCTAACCACTCTGCTGCCAGCCTGTTTGCCCCCAACTTTCCACCTCTGCCGGCCTGGTCACCCCTAACTGCCCTCTCCTGCAGGGTTGATCACCTCCAACTGCCCTCCCTTGCAGGCCGGGTGGGCCATCTTGTGGTGGCCATCTTGTGTCCACATGGGGGCAGGATCTTTGACCACATAGGGGCAGCTATATTGTGTGTTGCAGTGATGATCAATCTGCATATTACTCTTTTATTAGATAGGATAGAGGCCTGGTACAGGGGTGGGGGCCAGCTGGTTTGCCCTGAAGGGCATCCCAGATCAGGTGGGGGTTCCCTTGGGGTGTGGGGCGGCCTGAGTGAGGGACCTGTGGTGGTTTGCAGGCCGGCCACGCCCCCTGGCAACGCAAACGGAGGCCCTAGTATCTGGAATTTATTTTCCTTCTACAATTGAAACTTCGTAGCCTGGAGCGGAGCCAAGCCTGGGGCTCCCTCCGCGGCAGGCAGCCATTTCTGTTGGGGTTATAATTGAAACTTTGTTGCCTTAAGCAGGTGGGCCCGGCCAGGGTGTGCGGAAAGCTTTGCTTCCCCTGTTGCCGCCGGCAACCCTGGCCTGCTCTCTCAAGCTCCATTCTGCCGCCATTTGTTTGAATTTGTTTACCTTCTATAATTGAAACTTTGTAGCTTGAGTGGAGGCTTAGGCCTGGCCAGGGCAGGCGGAAAGCTTGGCTTCCTCTGTTACCTAGGAAACCTTACTCTCTCTGGCTGTAGCCATCTTGGTTTGGGTTAATTTGCATACTCGCTCTGATTGGATGGTGGGCGTGGCTTGTGGGCGTGGCTTGTGGGCATGTCAGAGGTATGGTCAATTTGCATATTTGTCTATTATTAGATAGGATGGTTTTGAGAAGTCCGCTATAAACTTACAAAAGAAGAAAAAGAACTGAAATTCACAGAAAGCATGAAGTTCATCATTTGGAAGTGTACAGTGCACAATCCAGTGGCATCGAGGACATTCACAGTGCGTGCAGCTACCCCATGTCACCTCCCATCAGACGTTTCGGCTCCCCTAGGGAGAGCCCTGGACCCAGCCGCAGCCAGCCCTCGTGCTCCCGTCTCTGCAGCTCCTGCAACCGCCAGTCGCATTCTGTCTCTCTGGCCTCACCTCTTCAGGGTATTTCATATAAAGGGCATCGCGTAATATGTGATATTTTGTGTCTGGGTTTTTTTCACTTCGCAAAATGTTTTCTAGATTCATCCACGTTGCAGCCTATATCCATGCTTATTCTTTTTTTTTTTTTTATGACTGGATAATATTCCATTGTAGGGAGACACTGCATTTTTCTTATCCATCTATCCACTTATGGACATGTAAGCTCTTTTCAGCTTTGGGCTGTTGTGAATAATGCTGCTGTGGACATTCATGGACAAGTATTGGTTTGAAAATCTATTTTCAATCTTGGGGGTTGTATACCTAGGAGTGGAATTGCTGGGTTATATGATCATTCTATGTTTAACCCTTTGAGGAATCCCCAAACTGTTTTCTGTGGTTGTACTAGTTTACATCCCCACTAGCTGTAGATGGGGGTTTCGGTTCTCTACACCCTTGTCAACACTTACTATTTTCCTTATTTTTTATTCTCACAATTCCAGTGGGTATGAGTCAGCATCTTATAGTTTTAATTTGCATTTCTTTGATGTCTAACTATAGTAGACATCTTTCCATGTGCTTGTTGACCATTTGTATATCTTCTTTGGAGAGAATCTATATATTCAAGTCCTTTTCCCATTTTTTGAAGTAGGTATTTTGTTGTTGACTTGTAAGGGTTCTTTATCTGTTACAAACTTTTAGTAATACATAACATCACATTACTTAAAAACTACAAAGCACATATATTTTTAAAGTCCTGCTTTTTTTCTGATTGAAATTTAAGTCAAGAGACTTGAATTAACAGTAGTGTCAAGAAAAATATCTAACAAGAAATCCTCTTACTTTCTTAAATGAAATTTGAAGCTATGTCTCTATATATGGTCAGGAAATGTAGGTTTGTTCTACTCCACGTTCATTGGGTTCAGTGAAAATTTCATGTGCTATCACCGCTGTCCAAGGCGCCTTCGGCGCGGTTGGCCTGGTGGGACAGAGCCTTTGAGGACTGCCCAGTCAATCGGTCGTCCAAACTCAACAGGGAATCACTTTACACTCAATTAGGATTTTCCTGCTGAGACTCAATTTGGCAGCCTGGTAAAGTCTAATTTGCTAAAACAGCTTCACCTGGCTAAGTTCTTACCAATCTTCCTTATTTTCTTGATCAAAAATTCTCCCATCGCTAGTTACTTACTAGACAGATACCATTGTTACTTAATCCAAAAAATAAAATCTCTCTCTAGCCGTTATCCCATATTACTTCCCTGTTCTTCATCAACTGAATACGGCTCGCTACTTGCCAAGACCTTCCCAGGGGTGCAGCTGGGGTGCTCTCCTTGAAGCTTGGGTGGGTTGTTTTGTAGCACATGGAGTTGCTGACATTCCTGTGAGGAATTATTATTCACATTATTATTATTATTATTCACATTATTATTATTCACATTAATATTATTCACATTATTATTATTCACATTATTATTATTCACATTATTATGCAACATTATTCACAACCCTTCAGAATTTTGTGGCACTCAGTATTTCTTCCAACAGAACTTAAGGCTTTCTTTTCATTATTCAAAGATTCTTTGACTTGGGGTGGTGAACAATATGCAGATGATGAAGTATAGAATTGTACTCCTGAAACCTATATAATTCTATAACCAAACCAAAAATAAACAAAAACAAAAAAAGCTTCTTTGGTTTTGACACTTTGACAGGTGTTTCTCTCTCACTGTGGCTTTACATCGAGTCCTATATTTCTGACAAACATGTGAGCCACTTTTGCTAAAAACTGTCTTCCTTTACACCTATAAGTCCGTGCTGTGAGGTTCTGGAGATGATGTCTTTATCGCCTCTCCTCACTTACACATGACCTCTCTGTGGAGAAGGGCGGGTGGCAGGATCCCAGGTGTGGGCGTCAGTGTGGCTGGACCAGGAATGAAATGTGACTTGTTCCATGACATATTTGCAAGCAGTGGGAGAACCTTTGGTCCCGGAAACTGGTTCAGAGCACATTCTGGATCGATAGAGCCTGAGATGGTGCGGCCATCTTTCCACCTTCCCTGTCTCTCCAGGAAGGAGACCAGTTCCAGATGGTCCCATCCCCCATGGGCATCTCGACCCACAGCGCTTCCTGGGTGGGGATCAGTGAGAAGCACAGCAAGCACCGCATCCCTGGGGGTCACTGCTGTGTAGGTCAACGTGTCTAGAATCCAAATGCTGTGTGACATTGGTCAGTGTAATCATCAGGGTCCATTACAGCTATTAACTTCCCAGTACCATTCAGACACATTGAAAAATATTCTACCTGCACACATGGAATGTTCTAGTTTTAAGAGATGCTAGGTATTGTCCACGTTAATGTTCTAATTTTATAGATGAAAACCTCAGGTCCAGTGCTCTTTATAGTCTGTCGTTACAGATTAGCTCCTTATTATTCTAATTATACCAAATGTTTGAGTTCAAAGGACAGGTGACAGTCATCTACCCAATAAACATCTTGTCCACCGCAGCCTGCCCATTCCGACATTTCTAATCGATCAACGTGCTCTTTCCTACGGAGCACAAAGCCGCCTTCTTGCAAGTGCCCAGCACTCATCACCAGGGAACGGGAGTTGGTGCAAAGGAAGGAATCTACTTGCCTTCCCAGATCTAGTTCAGTTTCCTCAATTCAAAGAAGAGGCAATCAAAGAAAGAGAATAGTGGGGTTATTTGCATAGAACGCAAAAGGAATCCCTTGCTGAGTGGCCCCCCTGACTCTTGGTAAGGGCATCCACTCTAAAGCGCATCCTCATGCCCAGCCTCTCCTCTTAGCTGAGCACCCGCCGGGGTGCTGAGTATAAAGCCACTCTCTCAAGGAATCCCTCTCTTCTTGTGACTGGCAGACAGATGGCTGATCAGTCCATTAATTCAGTGAACAAAAGAGCCAGAGGGAGTTGAGTTAGACTTCTGAGATGCCTTTTCCAAAATTAGAATGACCTCCCGGCTTGTTCTGGGGAGTTTAAAACTCGGAGAATAGACAGGGTATCTTTCAACATTGCTATTCTCTAGATTACATTTTAGTTGGAAACTAAAGGGAATTTTTAATTGCTTTGGACAGCACTAAGTTTTTTCTCTCTATTGCCTAAAGTTGAAGTATGTGCTATTTTTAACATAAAACCAACACTAACTTGGAAAAATAATAATTTATTGATGTTTTTCCTCAGACGTATTTTTTTTTGTTTAACTACAGAATCTTTGCTAAATTTTAGAGCCTACACCTTGTGCCTTCTGTCCAATTTTTTACACCCTTCCTGAATTCGAAGGCAGTGCTGTTTTCCAAAATATCCATAAAATGAAAAATTAAGGCTCATATTGATTTCATGAAAATCTGAAGATCAATCACTCTTTTTCTGAGGGCTTTTTGCATATTAATTTAAATCAGCTTGGAAGTGTGAAAAATTATTTCATATAGAACACATTTCTCTCTGCCAAAGTTTACTGTGAAATGCTCCTTTTCCACAATGAAGAATGCTGCCCGTTAGTCACAAACATACTTGCAAGATTATTAGCGATACATGAAATCAGATGAGCCATCTGTGCTCCCACACACTTTCCTTCTTACCCTGCGCTCTCTCTGGTCTCTTTGTATGCATGTATGTGTGTGTATGCAGGTCGGTATGTAGACTGACATTGATCCACTGGTTTCTTCACCCCAATGGACTGACCTGAATAATGGGTACATGATTTTATGCATTTATTTATTTACTAGAGGCCCGGTGCATGAAAATTCATGCACTGGATGGGGGGGTCCCTCAGCCCAGCCTGCCCCCTCTCACAATCCGGGAACCCTCAGGGACAGGAGGCGACCTGGTGATCAGCGGAAGGTGCTGCCCCCATCACACCTCTGCTGCTGCCACTGCTGGCAGCGCAAGCCTCGGCTGGCCCTGGTTACCTGAGCCTCGGGTGGCCCTGGGCGGCTGGGCAGCCGCCATCTGAGGCTTGCCTGCACCTCAGGCCGGCCCTGAGTGGCTGGGGGGCTGAGGGGACTGGGTGCCGCCATCTTTGAGGGTGTGGAAGTCAATTAGCATATTCCCTCCTTATTGGCTGTGGGTGCCACCATCTTTGAGGGCAGGACAGTCAATTAGCATATTCCCTCTTTATTAGATAGGATTGCTTCACACTAAAATGCTGTGGCATCATATTGGTTTAATTCAGGGGTTATGGAACAGTCGGGCAGTCTAAAGGTTGTTCTATCTTTCACCCCCGCCCCCCAATCTCTTGCTGAAACCCTTCCGTTAGAGACCATGACTGTGCAAGTCCCCGGTCATGACGATTTCTCTTGCCCTTCCTTCTTTACCTCCTTTGTCAATTTTTCTCCTGCCTGTAGCAATGGAAAGAACATATGCTCTGCCACTAGACATGCCTGAGTTCAATCTCACTTTTACCCTCACTGTGTGGCTTTAGCAAGTCACAGTTACCCTTCTGAGCCTCTGTTTTTTCATCTGCAGAATGACCCAGTGCTTTCCTGTCTGCAGGGCTCCTGACAGGGGGTTCTCAGAGCCCCCCTAGGGTTTGATAATTTGCTGGCCCAACTCACATAAGTGACTGAACGCTGTTATGCTCACGGTTGCGGTTTAGTGTAGGGAAAGGATACGGATTAAGAATGACTAATGGAAGAGACGCATAGGGCAGGGCCCAGGAAAGCACCAGATATGAAGGTTCTCTCATCCTGTCCTGTGGGGTCGGGACACGTTCTTTTCCTGGCATCAGCATGCGGCCATATCCATGTGGCATTGCCCACCAGGGAAGCTCACCTGAACCTTGGCATTGACTTTGTACTGGGACTCGATGACCTAGGCAGGGTTGATGGATTGATTGACTGGTTGATTGATTGCCTATGTGTGGATCTCAGTCCAGGTTGACTGAGACTTTGTGACCTGAAGTCCCCACTGTATGTCCCATGATTGGTTTTTCTGGCAGGGCCAGCCCCTACCCTAAATCATACAGTTAGACTATGCATCATAACCCAAGGCTCCCAGGTGGTCAAAGACATGCCGCACATTTCAAGGGCATAGAGAATACTTCCCGGAAGCTGAGGGCAAAGGCCAGACCTCATTCCGGGCAAGGTTAGGTTCTTTGCTACACAGTGGAAAAGAATGGAGAGGAATCTGGTTGGGCCAAAGTTAGCTATTGGCCCATTTTCTTTAAGAATGACTTCAAAAATTAAAGGAAATAACCACTGTGGAAGGCACCTCCCTCCTGCGGTACAGGGAGCCTTGTCTATTAAAATGTTGTCTTCCTAAGCACACTCTTCAATCTTTTTTTCTCCAATACCGGCATATGTTCCTGTGACTTCTCCTTTTTTTTTTTTTTAGTTAATGATTTTCGTATTTTAAAACCTCATTCATTTATTTATTTATGTGTCCATTAAATAAGTATTTTTGAGAGCTCACTTTACCCCAATATAGATATGGCTCCTGCCCTCATGGAATTAATTTATGACCTACTATGGGAGACACACAAAAATAAAACCACACGCGCACACAAGCACGTGCGCACACACACATGTACACTTACACATAAACAAAAAAGAGGACTAGCTCTAAGTTACAGACAATGCTTTAGGGGAGGAAAGGGTGCTATGTGAGAGACCCACTGCATGGGGTGGAGGTCATATCAAAGGGAGATGCTGAGGCTGGTGCGGAGCCAGCGCTGAGGCGGTTTGTGGTGTTGAGAGAACGGTCCACGAGGAGCGAACAGTATTTCCTGAGGCAGGAAAGAGCTCGATGTGAAGAGCAAGTGGAAGGATATTCATGAGGCCGGAGCGCATGGGAGTGGAGGGCGGTGAAGGGGAACACAGACTCTAATGCAGGGGTCACAGGAAATCACTAACAGGCCTTCACGCACATAACGGAAACCATCCCGCGTACACTTTCAAACTCTGCGTTGGCTGCGCTGTGGAGAGTCCACGTGGTCTGTGGACTGCACAGGACCAGGAGCAAACTGGAACTCGAAAGGCGTCTTCCAAGTCTAATGGAGTGAGGATGGGAGGGCCTGGGAGTGGAGGTGGGATGGGAGGCGCCTGTGGATCTGAGATGTATGTGGAGGTTGTTTTTTTGTTTGTTTGTTTGTAATATATTTGTATTGATTTCAGAGAGAAGGGAGAGGGAGAGCTAGAAACATCAACGATGAGAGAGAATCATTGATCAGCTGCCTCCTGAACGTTCCCTACTGGGGATCGAGCCCACAACCCGGGCATGTGCCTGACTGGAATCCAACCGTGACCTCCTGGTTCATGAGTTGACGTTCAACCACTGAGCCATACCAGCCGGGGGAGGAGTGGAATTGTTGAGTATTATTTTATTTTATAGATTCATGTTGTCAGATTTCCCTGAAAGGTCAGAAAATAATAAGTTACACGAAAAAAAAAAATGATGTGATTTCTTCCGTAAAAGCTGAAGGAATGCAACACCCAGGGCATTTTTAAACCCGAGCGTGGCCGCTGCCTGCAAAGGCAGTTAAGATGAACGTCGCTTCCATTGTCTTTCAGAGTTGTCGGCAATGGGCGTGGGCATAAAGGTCAGGTTCGCCTTGATCGTCAATGATTATTTATTTTTTAAAAATGTGCTTTTTTTGGCGTCCTTGGCTTGATGGCATCGCTGTTTACAGAAATAAATCGGCGCAGCCCCGGCCCGTGGCACACGCAGTGTTCTGGCCGTGGCAGGCCCGGCGGCAGCGCTCCCCTGAGCTCCTGGAATGAGCCGGCCTTGGCTGCCCGCACCGGCCTGGTTCTGGCAGGAGCGGCTCTTGCTTTCCCAATTAGGCATTTGATCTTAAACCGCTTGCCGTCTGCTGCAGAGCGAACGGTGTATTCACATGTGCGCACCCTCAAAGGCCCCGCGCTTTCCTGGCACAGGACGGCTGCACCTGCAGACACGGGAGGGAGAGCTAAGCGCCCGGAGAGCTGCCCAGAGGAGCCCAAGCTGCAGCTCTCCTGCCCCTTGGTCGCGGTGGCACCCATGGCAGGTGTCTGTGCAGTCGGGTGAGCTCCCCTCCAGAGCTGTCACCCAGAGCAGCCCTTTGGGTCCAGCTTCTGTTCTAGACCTCGGGAGGGCAGAGGCCAGGGGCAGGGCGCCTTCTCCAGCTGCCTGCAGGGCGCGGGGTCTGAGCGATGGACCACCCGGCTCTAAGGCCCAGGCCCGGGACCGTCGGGTGGGCTGCGGCGAGAGAGATGCCTCAGGCCCTGGGACACGCACAGAGGGCTCCGTCTCTCGTGATCTTGTATGTGGACGTCTCCACTCAAAGGCTTCACGCAGCACGCGTCCTCCCACCTCGGCGTGTGGCTCCAGCTTCGTGGGAAACGCGAGCTGCTGACTTCATTGCGGAGTTCCACTTCCAGGCTTTCACTGGGCTTTGAAGCAGGGTTTGGCCACGGGGCTCACGCAGTTCCTGCGGGTCACGTGTGGAAGGTGAGGGTTTTTCTGGGACTGGCGGGTTTCTCGGAAGGGCAGGGAAGGTGGCAGCGAGGGGACAGCTGTCTGGTGGGGGTGTGGGGGCTCGCCAGGCTCCCGACTTGAGAGCGGCGGGTGAGCAGGCGACGTGGCCGATGGCCCTGGGTCCTCTCATCCCTCCGCCCTGGGAGGCCTGGCTGCCGAGGTACCGGGAACTTCATTTAAAAACACAGAGAACCAAGAGCGCCGGCTCGCTGTTACCTGTGGCTCCATCCCAAGTTCACATTTAACGGGAACAGACTGTGTCCTCTGCACACGAAAAGAGCTTCTTCGTCTCAGCTTGTTTTTACAAGACCCGTTTGCCGTGTTATAGCTGAGGTTTGAACATTTCAAGTGGCTGGCCAGGGCATGTCAGAAGTAAGGCTGCCATCACAGTATGACTTTGTAGAGTCACAGTGTCATTTTTTTTAGATCCAGTTTATTCATTGTCTCAATTGAAACTCGTAACTGGAGACCACCTGAGGCGACAGCTTCGGTGAGAAAGGCGGTGTCTCTCTCTCCCTGTGCCCACGTCTCTCTGGCTTCGTGGGGGAATTAAGGGAGACATCGTGTGTTTAGGGCCATCCTAGGCATTATAATTTTCAGTTGCCCCAATTCTGCCTTTTGCAGAAATGGGAACGTCAGTTACCTTGGGCCTCGATATTGTGAGGGTGAGAGATCTGCTGAAGAGCCTGCCAAACAAAGTTTGAATAATATTTTACTCAGAATAAGTACGATGTGCACACATAGGGTGCTCGCATGTGCATAAGTGAGTGTATGTATCTGTATGCACTCTCCTGGACAAGAATGTCTTGCAATGGCCACGTGTTTCGCATTAAGGAAGGACGTTTTAACAGTGATTATTTGCTTGTGTTCTCTCCACTGTTGAAGGTTCAGAGGCGCATTTCCTCCAGTTGAGAGCTCCAGGTCATACTGACTGAGCAGCTGGCTGCCGAGAGTTCTGACTGAAGGGTAAACCCAGTGTCCAGGGTCCCAAGGTCACATGGATTAGATTTAAGGTCCTGGTGCCATTGACTGATGTCGTTTCACGGACAAGCTTGACTTACTCAGGCCTACTTATGTGGATTCCTAGGAATGGTACATACTGTTAAACCCGCTTCAAAATAAACTCCCACAGGGTATTCACCAAGGTATCCCTTTCCTGCTGTTATTTCCTGAATTCTTTCATTTCTCTTCGGGGAGACAGGTTCCGTGTTGGACTGTAATGAGTGAGAATGACAGGTTATCAGATGATTAGTTTAAAGTGGGCTTGGACCCACCCTTTTCTTCTCTGAGGATGAGTGGCTCCGAGCAGTGCAAGTCCCTCAAGCTCCTGGGGATGGGAGAGGCAGGTGGCAAATGCCTCCTCCATGACCCGTCACCTGTCCCGGGTGAAGCACCAGTTTATGGACCAGGTCGAGGCCCTGAGAAGTGGAGAGAAGGGGCGGTGGAACTCATGGGAGCGTGCTGGTCAGTTAGCAGCTGTCGCTGTAAGCGAAGATGCCCCACTCTCCAAGAACTGAGAAAAGGCAAAACAACAGAATGATTACAAAATCTAAGACATAGATCCGTGGTTGGCCAACTGCAGCTCGCGAGCCACATGTGGCTCTTTGGCCCCTTGAGTGTGGCTCTTCCACAAAATACCACGGCCTGGACGAGTCTATTTTGAAGAAGTGGCATTAGAAGAAGTTTAAGTTTAAAAAATTTGTCTCTCAAAAGAAATTTCAATAGTTTTACTATTGATATTTGGCTCTGTTGACTAATGAGTTTGCCGACCACTGACATAGATTAAAAAAACACACAGCTGAGATCTCTGTATAGATGAGTCTTTAAATGCTTACATATTGAAACCATCACGTAGAATTCTTTGTAAGTACAATATTAAAAATACGTTTGCACAAAGTGGATGGTGGGTTTAAAAAGCTTAGTGCACTGACCTGCTTTTCCTAGTGATTTATTTTTTCTTTTCCTTTCATTGTATCTCACCACTTCGCCGATTCTCCTCCAAGTAATGATTCTTATACATCTAATTTCTCTTTGAAAATGATTTGTGTTTTTCCCTGAGTATTTTTATACTGACATTAGGCAGCCTTTCATTCATAGAGACACTTTTCCGTAAGGGATTCAGAGTGCTTTAGACATGTTTTCTGATGAAAATAAGAGTAGACGTGAGTCTTCTGAATCTAAGGGTTTCTTTGTCCTGCGTTCCATTTGCTGGACCTCTTTGCTCGGGAAAGTTCCCTGGAGAATTTCTCAGGCCCTCCCCCGGGAAATCTTAGAACAAAGTAACTTAGTGACTTAGAAAAACAAGCATGATTTTAGGAAAAATGCTGACAAAATAGAGTCACATGCTAGCCGCTCTGCCTTTGTGTTTGGAGTGAAGACGCATAAAAATGCTTAAACCACTAAAAAACAAACAAAAAAAAAGCGGTCCCCATCTTCCCTTTGTAGAATGCTGAGTACTTTTCTTCTGGTTCCCATTGTTTTCCAATAACTCTTAAGTCAGCGTTTGCATTTGTTAATTTCTTTTCCTGGAATCAGCTCACTCAGCTCTCGCTCAGGTTTTCCAGAGGAGAGAGGCCCGGTCACTCAGGCAATCTGAACGTATGCCATGCTTTTCAGTTAACCGGTTCTGATGTCTTTTACTGATATCCCACGGCTACCACTGATGGGTGTTTTCAGGGCTGAAAAATCTAATATACTTTTGAAAGGATATAGTTCATATTTGGCACAAAGGTGGTTGGTTGAACCAAAAACATCTATTTCCTAGACTTGCATTGGTAGGTGGGCAGTAATGAGGCTCCACATTGAGTCATCTGTAAAACGGAGCTGAAGCTACTGAAATCCACAGTAGGAAGGTCACACGTGTGGTGAAGTCACTTTGAGAAGACTGACAGTCTGCCAGGCACAGGGTGGAAACGGGTTTTCACCTTAAACCAGGCTATCTGACATTGACTTTCCCAAGACAGAGGAAGCGCCAACAGGAAGGAGGTGAAAGAGGGTGGGATAGTATTTTCAGCACCATTTGGTATCATGTGGACACTTCACCTTGCTTGTTTTCAGTATTAGTCACAGCAACCCTTTAATTAGGCCTTATTATCCCTGTTTTGGAGATGGGAGAGCTGAGCATGAGGGGTTAATTTAATTTATCCCGAAGTTTCACAAGGCAGAGTAATAACTGGGAATATGGTGAATTTGGCTTCCAAACATGCAGGGGTCTTGACTGCCTCCGCAGCATCAATTTCTGTATGGGAAAAGCCGCTGGGGAGCTAGAACAGGTTTGTGTGAATGAGCAATCCAGGAGTACCCAGCAAGTGCATGGTGATTGCTTATGATCTGCTTCATTCCTAGAAGAGGAACGGTTGGAGCATAATCGGTCTTGCTTTCATAGCATGATTAGAATAAAATAGACCTCAGAATTGGAGAAGTGCCCCTCCCTGTCCTCTTGAAGGGGTTCAGATCAGGACCCCCTAAGATGTATCGCTTTAGCCTGTGAAGGATTTAGAGCAGAAGGCAACCGAGACCCCGTGGGCTCGAGAGAAACTTTTACCGCTCCCTGAAAGAACTTAAGCTGGGGATGTTGCCTATAATAAGAGTTATCATCAGGAACAACATTTTATGACCTCTCTATGTGGCAGGGCAAACATCTAATTACTGAACATCTGCTCTTCTTATCACCCTGCAAATTACCCTCCTTCCTTTTGAGGCCTGGTGGCTCTTATCTTATTCCTTGGTTCAGGATGCCATATATGCCTCATCTTATCTTTCTGTCTCTGAACCTCCCATGTATGTGGAGTCTCAGACTCCCTCGTGTATGTGGGGTTCCCATATGTACATATGTAATTATATTTGGTTATTTTCTCTTGTTACCCCATCTCATCTCGTTGTACTTACTAGACCAGCCAAAAGAACCTAGAAGGGCAGAGTAAAATTTTTTCCTCCCCAACGCTATCAACCTTCCTCACACTTTGTCCAGAGGAGACTCAAAATTCAAACCTTTGACCAAGGAGAGAGAAGTTATGTTTCTTAGATTTCCAGGTGGGATGCCAGACCACAGTGTCCACTGTGCTCCCAAAAGGCATATTCCAGTGATGCTTTTCATTCCCACCTTTCCCTCCTGGAAAAGGGTGGGAGTCACAGCACAGCAATAAATTTCCCATATGGACCTCGTCTTTCTAATTTTTGCTTTTATCCCTTTACATCCTTGAATTGGATGTTCAACTGCAAAACTGTTTTTTTGTTTGTTTGTTTTTGTTTTTGACTGCTTTCATTGCAGTCCTGCAAAAGAGGGCTAGCATTTTCTTGTGCTTCAGAATTTGTTTGGGAAGTACTTTATTTTGGAAATACTTGGAGGACTTTTGTTTTCAACATTTTGGGGCTTCAGATGAACTGAGACAAAGAGACCCAATTTTATACCCTGTTGTTAGATGCTATTTTACAGAGAAAAAAAACCCAAATAATACAGACTTTAGGTGGATCAAAGGGAACGGATACTCCAAGGTAATGATCGACTTCTTACTAAGAGTGATTGGGTTATCAAAAATTTTACAGGAACTAAAAAGTCACTTTACTATGTACTGAAGTCATACTATTCCATAACACTTTAGACGTATTATAAAAATGAATGTTGTAAGTTTTAAATACAGCAGTTTCTTTAGTGTTGTGATTTTGAAAGATGCCCCTGGAGATATTTGACTATCAGATATAATGGTGTATATTTAAGTTGGTCTCCGCTCGTGGTAGGGAACATGCCAATGTAACAACTCTGGGTCCACTTTATAGGCATTTTTTCTTAGACTTCAAACTGATGTATATAGTCTTTGGGTATTTCTGAATCTCTTATGAGGACAGGGACCGTCTTTGTGTCCCTTATGGTACTTTAGAATAGTGCTTTGCAGAAGACAGGATGCTCAGGAAATAGCGACTGTTCAAGTAAATGTATATCTGGTCACTTTTCCCTAATATCCTGCTGTTGAATTACAAGTGGCCTTTGCATAGTCATAATGAAACACAAGCATATTATTCCTCAGAGATCGGGCTTTAATAATTGCAGCGTCTTGGCCATGTAGACTGCATCGCTGTGTATGTTTTAAAATGTCATTTTGCTTATTGATTTCTTCAGCAAATATACTGACAGTGGTGGTGGTGCAGACCTCCCAAAAGCACCTGTCAATAGTAAGGGCTAGTACAGTGGTCGGCAAACGCATTAGTCAACAGAGCCAAATATCAACAGTACATCGATTGAAATTTCTTTTGAGAGCCACATTTTTTAAACTTAAACTTCTTCTAACGCCACTTCTTCAAAATAGACTCGCCCAGGCCGTGGTATTTTGTGGAAGAGCCACACTCAAGGGGCCAAAGAGCCACATGTGGCTCGTGAGCCGCAGTTTGCCGACCACGGGCCTAATATGTTAGGTACCATAATGAAGGCGCAACGTGTACGTTGGTGGGAAAGCAGAGAGAGGAGGTGACCAGACCGGCTGATGATGGCGGTCAGGAACAGCTTCACAGAGAAGCGATATGTAAATTAGTTCCAGAAGGCTAAGAAGAGTCGTTCCCAGCAGAGATAACAGCATGCGTCTAGCTCAGCGATGGCAAACAGTAACGTGTAACGAATGGTCCTCTGCCACTTCGTATCTGACAAGCCTGAGGACCTGGACCCGCTGCTTTAACCTCTGTGAGCCTGAGTTTCCTTATCTTTGACATAATATTTATCTCATATGAGAGAATTAGCTTAGGATACATGCAAAGCATTGGACCCAATGCTAGTACGCAGTGCTCAATACATGCAGGCAATGGATAAAGATTCCATCACCAGGCGTGGCAAGTGGTGAACATCCTGAAATGTAGATCATTATCCTTGTTGTCATTTCATCCTTTGTTCGTTTTCTCCGGTCTACATGGACTTAATTTTATCACTAAAATAAAATAGGACCCTGTAAGATTATTCTAATTCCTAATCCAAGTTTGGGGCATTGAGCAAGAAATGATTTGCAATAGGGTGCTGAGAGGCAGCAAGAACTGGGGTTGTTCAGTGACTCTGGAAAATTAAACTGTGATCCAGCTTCCTGTTCACCTAAAAATCACATCATTCTGCTTTACCATGTCACCGAACATGTTCACAGGGTCGAGGGATAAGGCGGAAATCTTTGGAGGCCATTATTCTGCCTGCCACCCCCCTGTTTGCCAACCATCTAGTACGTTTCATTTGCCTCCAGTGAGTCTCCTGGGTCCTGCTGTGTGTGCACTCCTGGCTACCTTTCCCTGCGGTGGACCCGGAGGCCGGCCGACCTGATGGCGGGCTTTCTGCTTGTGCAGCCGCTGTGGACAACCCCGCAGGGTCCTGTCCCCATCGCTAGTTCTTTTTGGCAATGGAGACGTTTGTGTGGGCGGAAGGGTTAGGAGGGTTATGCTGAGATGTTGCTTTATTTTTTTTAACACAGCCATTTCTTAAAAAATTTCCTTTCTCATATTTATTTTTTTGGTGCTGTGAGTTTCTCACAGAGGCACGGCCTCAAAGCATGAAACCAGTGTTATCTTGGCTGGAAATCTCCCCCAAATTATCTTCTAAGATGCATCCTGGTCAGTCCCCTCGCTCAGCTGGGAAGGAGTCACGGTGGCTGTCTGGGGATTTGTGCTAGGGCAGGCCCTCCCTGTGACCTGGCTGCCCAGCGGCTACTGTTCCTGCCTTGGCAACAAGCAGATTCTCAAGCTCATTGCTGCTCCTTGGAAATGTTGTCTCAGAAGAGCAGACGTTTATGGACAATATACAGCTCAGAAATTTTTTTAGATCCTCTTAAGATCTACTCATCGATTATGAAAGACCACAGAGAGCTCGAGGCCAGACACACATGCGTTGGCATTCGCCTCTCCTAGATGGCTGATTTCACTGAATTCTGTACTCTTATGTCAATTCTGTACTCTTATGTTGGCTTCTATTTTAGGGGGGGAAGTCTGTTATTTATTGTGGAGAAGTTTCTCTTGATCCAAGTATCCCCAGTCTTCATTGTGTTGAGCTTTGACTCTATTTTATGGGGCTGAGGGGTTCTCTCCTCGTGAAACATACATTTCCATTGGGGAGGTAGACCTCAAATAGCCAAGGAAGTGAATGAGGTCATCTCACTCAGAAATGTTCTGAGGAAAATAAAACTGGATTATATGACTGTACGAGAAAGGGAGAGTGAGAATGAGAGAGAGAGACCTTTAAAATGATTATCATTCATTATTTCACTTAACACACACATATAATTTAATTGTTGATGGTATAAAAAAGTATCAAATTTGATCAATTGTTGGGTGTTTGTTTCTCAAGCATTCCGTTTAGCCATTATGTTATCTATCCGAATTTGTTGTTGCTTTGTCACTCATGGAGGAATTTTAAATAGTTAAGAAGTACAGCATGAATAGATTGGTGGGCAGTTGGTCTGGTTTGGGTATGAGATATCCAAAGTTACAGCGTGTGCATGCTATTAGATTCCAAGTCCCTATAGGTCAGGGCTGCGTTGGCTTAATTTTCTCCCTTCTCCGCATGCCATACTGTGTGAGGTGAGATGGTAATGCTGCTTTTAATGGTCATGGTGAGGAGGTTTCCAACAGATCCGAAGCATCTAGGAAACAGTGAGTAGGGCTGAGAAGGGCTCAAGGAACCCTATCTTGCTCGACGTCCTATCTTTTGATTGATACTGAAATGCAAGCACTAACCTGGTGGATGCCTCAGCATTTTGTAATTTTTATCATAGGTTCAGTACTTCTTGGATTATGAACTTCCTTATACATCTCTCTCAAATCCCCTCCTGACAAAACAGCTAAATAATTAAGTCATTCTCTTCTAGTTGAATGTAGAGCGATGATCTCCATTTAACATTCCTGTCCACCACTGTTCTTTTGTCTCATGCCTTCTAATTAAAGGCATTGTACCCTGGGCTGCGGTCTTGTCTGGTACGTGGGAACTAACACTTCTCCATTGCACCTCTGCAGAGAAGTCATGAGGCCACAGGTATAATTATTTCTGTTTTGGATTACAAAGACTGCTCTATCTAGGTCACACAACAATGCCGGCATTTCCCAGCATTGAAACACAACTTTGTTCTGTTCTCTTTGTTCTCTCTTTTTAAAAATAGCTAATTTTAACCCGTAGCACTTACAAGGGAATGAGTTCCCACCTAAAGAAAAATCACAAATTTAGCTAACATAGAGAATAGAAAATTCTGCAAGTCTGAAGTGGCAGATGTCAAATTTGCATCTCCTTTGATGCTTATGGATTTTCCTACAGGCACTTTTGGGTACTCTATAAATAAACTGTTAAGATGTTAGTGTTGGGAGGAGGAGGAGAGGCAAGAAGGGAGCACCCTTAAGGAACCATGAAATCCCAGGCTTCTTGGGGAGTTAATTCTAATTCTACATTTCTGTGCCATATTAAAGTTTTTACCAATTTCTTGCTGCTTTTAAAAAATCAACTTGTTGAATGTGTTTAATTCACAAGAGACCTTTAAGAAAGGACCTTATAGAAGTATTTTTTAAAAAATATATGTTTAGCCCTGACTGGTTTGGCTCAGTGGATAGAGCGTCAGCCTGTGGACTGAAGGGTCCCAGGCTCGATTCTGGTCAAGGGCATGTACCTTGGTTGCGGGCACATCCCCAGTAGGGGTACCGGGGGCAGCTGATGAATGTTTCTCTTTCATCGATGTTTCTAGCTCTCTATCCCTCTCCCTTCCTCTCTATAAAAAAATCAATAAAATATATTTTTTTAAAAATAAAGAAAAAAATATATTTATTGATTTCAGAGAGGAAGGAAGAGGCAGAGAGAGATAGAAACATCAGTGATGAGAGAGAATCATTGATCGGCTGCCTCCTGCACACCTCACACTGGGAATGGAGAGCCTGAAACCTGGGCTTGTGCCCTGACCAGGAATCGAACCGTGACCTACTGGTTCATAGGTCGATGCTCAACCACTCAGCCACGCCAGCCAGGCTAGGACTATTTGTTTTTTATTTCATAATTTGAAAGTTAAAGGAGGAAATACTAGAATGCCCTTGGCTCTTCCCCCAGGTTGGGAAGTCAGCAGTTACTGTGAAGAATGACAGGAATGTGTATGGAATGGGGAGATGGGGCAGCAGCCTGGTACATGTGTTTCTCAGGCAAGTACGTCAATGAAAGGCCTTGTTCCCTTTTGAATTTTTTATTTATTCAAGAAATATGGACTGCACTTGGGTTACTAATATATGTCAGGTCCTCTGCTAGGTGCTCGAGTGTGGTGAATGAGACAGGGTCTCCGCCCATTCAGAAGGCATGGCCATCTCCCGCTTCCGTGCCGTGTTTCCTGTCTCCGGAAGGCCATGCGATGGGAGAGACACATTGTCGTGGCCTGGAGGCAGTGGAGGAAAGTTCAGATTTGTACGCGTCTTTAAAATCCCGAATTCCCAGTTTCGATGTTAGCCATCTGCTAAGCGGGCTGACCACACCCTGTCCGTGGTCCTCACGGAGACCCTAGGCGGGGAATTGAGCGGCTGCAGCTCCTACCTGGCCTGCCTCCCTCCCTGTGGCCCCAGCAGGGAGCTTCCAGCTGAGCTCATTCCAATGCCTGGCCTTGGAGAGAGCCAGTGGGCTGGCCCTTACAGGAGACGGACTGGTTAAAGGTTGTATGTGAGGGCCGGGTGAGTGATCAGGGCCTGTGGCTTTACAAGAGCAGGAGTATACAGGGAAAGTGCAAAGGGTAGTTTAAGGGTCCTAGCGTGTTTCTTAGCTTATTTAACAAACACTTTATTTAGCACTTATGTGCCAGGCCCCATTCTAAGCTCATTTCACCCTCCTAGCAGCCCCATGAGGTAGATCGTTATTCTTCGTATCTGTTTTGAGAGAAGGAAACTGACTTGCTCAAGTTTGTACAGTGAGTGGACCTGGATTCAAAGTCAGGCATTCGGCCTCAGAGCCCGCACTCTGCCTGCTGCCTGCCCTGGCCTGGCTCAGCCTCTGGAACCGGGTGTGAGGCCGCAGGTGCCTGCGCCCAGCGGGTGCATGGATCTGAAGCTCAGGGCAGAAGCCTGGACGTGAGCTGATCAGAATTCAGAGAGGTGGTGGTCGAGGCCGTGAGAGTAGGGAGGCTCCCCTCAGGGAGTGGGAGTAGAAGGAGGAAAGGGTGATCTCAGGCAGAGGGCCCGGGGCTGGGACACTTAGTGGCTGGTGAACCAAAGCCACCAGCAATGTCAGGCGCACGTGGAAGGTTCTGGGAGAAAGGGTGTCTTAGGAGCCAGGGGAAGACAGCGTTTCAGCAGAGCTGGCCTTCCCAGGTGCCAGGGGGTACGGGAAGGCTGACGGGGAGGCCACGGTGTGGGGTAATTTAGGAGCCGTCGCTGCCTGTGCCAGAGGTGGGTGTTTACGGAGAAGGAGACAGAACACCGGGCACAAGGCACAGGTTACAGGAGCACAGGTACATGCTCACACTTTCTACTGAAACACACTTCTGACTCATGTTGGAAACGATTCAGTGGGTGTGAAGGCTGCTTCTTTTTCTTTTTTTCTATAAACTTATTCTTTTGGCCACAACCCGGCTTATTTTAGCTTTAGCAGATTTTGACCTGGCAGGCACTTCTTCATCAATCAGGGGGTATCAAATCCTGATGAGCCCCAGGAAAACACAATCATCTGAATTTCCTCAGTGGAGCAGGGCCATGGGAATTAGCCGCTAATCCCGAAGCAGGATTATCTCCTGGGAGATTTACCGCCTCCATGAGCCGGAGTCACAGCTCAGAGCAGCGGGTTACACGATGACGCCGGCCACTCATCACCCAGTTGCCCCCTCACCAGAGTGGTTTCACTGTTCCCTTCAGAGCGATGTTTGAACCCCGAAACGGCATCAGTCTTAGTGTGTGATATGTTTTGATGTAACTAAAACTTGATGTACCATACAGGACTTGATTACTCTAGCTAACGTCTTCTCAGTCTTGTTGACGTGTCGCTCTTAAAGAAGATGTCCTGAAACGTGGGGGCACTCGTGGGTTAAGCAAGGGGAGCGTTTTAGATGAGAGACTATTTCAGGATAGAGAATCACATGTCATACGCATTCGGATAAACACTGTCTTCGGTGCAATTGTTTGGAGGAACACATTTCATTCATCGCGGGTGAGGAAATTCCTGAGGTGGGCTGTTGGCTTGAGTCAGAGGGACAACTCAGGCTGTTTGAATGAAGTTTTCAAAGTCACTGTTGTCTTCCCTCCTCATATCCTTACGTTTCCCGACCTGTGAGAGACTGTTATTCACTCGGGTAACTCGAATAACTATGGAAGGAATTTAGTTGAATATCAAATTCCTTTCAAATAAATCGCTTTAGGGAGTGGCCATCTAGTGTGGTGGCCATGCCTTTCCCAGGCCAGTCCGGGTTGCAGAGCTGGGCTCATGCGCTGCTGGTGTGGGATGGTCGCCAGCAACACACATGAGGAGGTGGGAAACCATTCCTCAGCAATCAGGTGCGCCCACCCTGCTGCCTCCACCCAGCAGGCGGCTTTATTGGGTTGGAAAAGAAAAGGCTCTCACTCCCCCCCTTCTGCTCCCTCCCCTCTCCCTTTTACCTTATTGCTAGTTCCTGAGGAGGGGAGACTCTCAGCAGTAACTAAACCAGCAGTGCTGTGTGCGAACTCTTGCTATCGCTTTTCTTTTGCTATCGCCTCTCCCCTAACTGATTGGTTATCTTTCAATTTTGCCACCCAGGAATTCTGAGTAATTATGTTAGGTTTTGTAAAAGTAAGAATCTTTGGATCCCCATTCTCTTCCTTTGCCTTTTAAGTTCTGTAAGTTTTTTTGGATGGATACAAGCTCTTCTCTTAATCTAGGATACGGTGTTACACCTACCACTGGTGATGATGAAAATGCTTTCATTTCAAATCAGGGTTCTTCATTGCGACATTTGCTAGCTGCGATATGGTCGATGCTTTAACAACCTCATACCTGCCTATGGGAGAGAGTTTTCCAGAGATGGGTAGGTTTTTTAGGCATGGATATTAGCTATGTGGCCACATCAAGACAATGTTTTTACTTGTTCGTAAAATAGAGTGCAACCCAGGTGCATGACCTTGCCCAGGAATCGAACCCACAACCCTTCCATTGGCAGGCCAAAGCTCTAAACATTGAGAAACACTGGCCGGGCATGAACATGGGATTCTTAAGAGGCTTGCTCCATTCTAGATACAGGAGTTTGAGGTCATCTCAGCCTCTCAAATAAGGCAGTACCTCATGACTTGGTGAAGGAAATCAGCTCACAGCACAACAGCCTTCTGGTGACAAAATGCTAAATCTTTTTTGCGTGTCGCTCTGTGAAATAGTTCCTTCTCAGTCTGAGGAGCCTATAGGGCTGCTAGTGAAGAGCCAGAGGTTTGCTCAGCAGCCCTGATTGCTTAGTATTGGGCTCGACATTCAGTTGCCTCGCATATTTACTCTGTTGCAGCCCATTATATCACTTGAAAACGTTAATAAAAGGAAATGTTTCCTTTTACTTGCAAACATGGTGATTTCTTACCACATTAGGGAGAAGTTTATAATCTTAATGGATGCATTAGGAAAATGTTGTACCAATTTCTGAATATGTTAAGCCCCTTATTCATCTCTCCAAAACTATAGAAGGTCTAAAATTACCTGGTTTATAAAATACCCTGAATAATAATACCCTTTTCTGTGGGTACAATACCCTGAAATATACCCTTTGGCGTGATAGACCTGGGCAGCTTTTTAATCAAGCAGTGGTATTAATAAAAGATAAGTGTGACATCAATAACATTCCAGACTGCCTCTGGAAGTGCTGATGACTTCACGAATCCTTTATTTCTCCCCACTGGACAGTGTTTGGCTAATCATTTAATTTCCAGTGGGGCAGAGCATGATGGAGGGAAAGGCAAAGGGGAATGAAGAGCCCCCTGGGGCGTCCTGGTGCTGATGATCTAGTTCAGTGCCTGAGAGAAACTCTGAGGTGTCAGAAAGCCAGATGCCACTGTCCTGTAAACATTTCCGAGAGCACTGAGGCATCTGTTGGCTCAGAATATTCAAGTCAGAAGGGCCCTGGCAACCCTCAAGTGCAATGCTCTTCCAGAAGTGGGTAAGCCGGGGCCACCAAAGGGAAGGTGACTAACCTGGGCTCACCTATAAGCCCACCTGCTTTTCGTACCGCTGGCACCAGGGTTTCATTCATGGTGTTTTCTCACTGTCTTAGGGGTCTGGTTTGTGCATCATGGGGAAGTTTCTGGAAAATTGTTAACCTTGAGCTTAAAGAGAATCCTATATAATAAAAGCCTAATATGCTAAATGTCCAGTCGTCCGTTCAAACAATCAAAGTGTAATATGCTAATGATATGCTAAGGCCACTCAACCACTCGCTATGACGTGCACTGACCACAGGGGGCAGACAGTCGACCTGTTGACCAGTTGCTATGACATGCACTTACCACCAGGGGGCAGATGCTCCAACTGGTAGGTTAGATTGCTGCTGGGGTCCAGCTGATCGAGACTGAGCTAGACGGGCTGGACACGCCCTGGAGCCCTCCCACAGTCCTTCCCTGGCCCCAATCATGCACCAGTGGGGTTCCTTGGCCTGACCTGCGCCCTCTCACAATCCAGGACCTCTCGGGGGATATTGGAGAGCCAGTTTCAGCCTGATCCTGCAGGCCAGGCTGAGGGACCCCCACTGGTGCACAAATTCATGCACTGGGCCTCTAGTAGCATTATAAGCAGCAGTGAACTAGATGTGGAGATTTTTTTTTCTTGTGTTAGCCTTAAGGTTTCTGTAGCTCTAAAATTCCATATTTCTTGACTTACATTGGTACAAAAGAGGGAATAATATGAGCAAATAATAGTGAAAAGTAGTATTAACAATAATGACAAAAAGTTCTAGAACTTCCTATGTGCTAGGCTCTGCATTAAGCCCTTTGCATCCATTAGCTCACCTAATCCTCACAATAACCTCTGAAGTAATACTGTTATCCCCATTTAACAGGTGAGGAAACTGAGGTCCAGAGAGATAACTTGCCCAATATCAAGCCTGAATGTTATAAGATAATACACATATGGAATGACCCGCCCAATCAGTGTCAGGTGACTCCATGTAGGAGAGGAAGTACTATGCTCAGGAGTAGAGACAGTTAAGAAGGATTTCTCAAAGCAAAAAAAAAAAGGACAACCTGATGATTCCTTATGTTACATGATGGTATCCACTATTTCTGTGGCTTGCCCATCACTGATCAGAGGAGTATTCAATAAATTGAGTGTCCAGCCATAGCTATGTCCATGCTTATTAAATATGATTGCTAGAATTTATATATGTCAGCATATATGTATTCAGTTAGGTTGAGACAAGAAATATGGTTACACAATCACATGTGTGTTTGACTTTTCGCTTGTAGTCTGTCATACTGGTAGAAGCAGTCACTGTTCATTGCCAACTCTTTGGTTCAAGGACTCATTGTAACTCAGCAACCCCATCTCTAGTAGCCGACTACTGATTCACATTACTCCATATTTTCCCTTAGGGTTGTGTGTTATCTTCTGTTTCTTTAGAAATTTTTATTTAGCTTTCCCACTTCAGTTGTTTATGTGGGAAGATGTGAACAGGATTAAATGATGACACTTTTTCATTCCCTTTCTGGTCTTTTCCTTTTAGGCACCTGCCAGAATTATTGGTCTAAGTGTGCAGCAGATGGAGAACGAGGTCCTCGTAGTAGTTCTAGTTAAACTACCCATTTTTTAATATATATTTTTGTTGATTTTTTTGAGAGAGGAAAAAGAGAGAGAGACAAACAGACAGACAACGTGAGACAGAAACATCAATCCGCATGAACCCCAACTGGGGATTGAGCCTGACCTGGAACTGAACCAGCGACCTGTTGGTGCACTAGACGATGCTCAACCAATTGAGCCACACCGGCCAGGGCTCCCCCACCCCTGTTTTGTAGGCTAGGAGAAGCTGATGCCCTTTTGATGCAGGACTTAAGTAAATCCTAAAGTCAAGTAGTGTAAGTTGTTCAACTTTGTCCTTTTCAAAAGTCTTTTGACTACTCTAAGTCCTTTGTGCGTCTGTATAAATGTTAGCATCCACTTGTCTGTTTCTGCGAGGATTTTCATTTCTGGCATTCTTCATTCTGTATATTGATCTGCATTTCCATCCGGTGTCCTTTTCCCTTCCCCTGAAGAATTTTTTTAAAAACACTTCTTGTAGCGCGGGTCTGGAGATGGAAAGGAAGTCAAAAGAAAAAACTAAGACGGCGTCCTTCATAAACACAGCCATAAAAAGTCTTCAACAAAATTTTAGCCAATCAAATCCATCAATGTATAAAAAAGATGATATATTATGGACTGAGTAGGTTTTACTCAGGAATGCAAAAGTGGTGTCAAACAATGTCATGTATTCCACCAAATTAATAGACCGAAAAAGAAGCAGCCTGTGACCATTCAGCACATGTACAGTTTCTGTCCACTTCTTTTCTTCGCGTTAGGTAATGGGGAAATTGTAGACGGGGCTGATTTCTTTCTTTTTTTTTTTTATTTTTTAAGTAATTGCCTCAACGTTCGAAGTTCCTTTCAGCGGTCAGATACAGTAGGTTTCCTCCCACACTCCGTGCCTCCCCGTCACGGCCCATCGCCTGTTGAGGTGGAATGACGCTGGCGGGCCGGGCCAGGCCTGGGCCACAGAGTGACTGCCTTTCGGGCCTCTGTCCCCGGGGCCTGTGAAACAGGACCTGGGATCTTGCCAGAAGTCACTCGCATGCTGTCGGTGTTTTCAAAGCTCTTTGTCTCTGACTAACAACAATTTTCTTAAAGATCAGAAATACCGGAGTCACATAAGTTGTTCCAGAAATGTCTTTCGGGATTGAAGTGGCTAAAAGTATAGCTGGTGTGGGAAGTGAGGAGTCACACATTCAAGCACCTTATTTTATAAACAGAGCAGTCTTTTTATTTCCTTCTAACACATTAGTCTCAGCTTTATATCTGTGTTTGGATTCGTGGCAGGAGTCCCAAGGCATTGGGCCATGACCAGCGGACTCCAGGCACCGATGGGGACGGGGCGGGGGTGGGGGGACTTCACTTGCATCCTTTGGTTCTCAGGACAAAACACTGGCCAGAGCCCCGGCGACAGACCGGCAGCTCCATCTCCTCAGCCTTATGGTAGTGTGATCCAAATGTCACTTGACCTCTTCACAGTTCACCTCTAAAATGGAGAGGGCACCTCCCAGGGGCCCCACCTCTCAGGATGGCATTGGAAGTGGGGAGACCAGGTCTGCTCCCAACTCAGCTGGCCCCGGGGAGCTGGGAGCGGGGAGCGGGGAGCCCCCGTCTTGCCCTGAGTGGCCCTGGGCGCGCCCTGAGCTGCCGGGAAGTTAAGCTGTGTTCCTGCACCAGGTTCTGCACGCGTTTTCGGAAACTGATCAATGTCCGTGAGTTGTCAATCCGTGGGAAGCTCATGTAATGAGTGACATCTGAGCCACTGGAACTACTCAGACGAATCACATTAACTATCTTTAAAATAACTCCATCTGAGTGGTTTCTTCAACAGCTTTGAAACTGTGATTTTTCAGAAGACTGTTTAATAGAAGCTGTTTACTACAACCGACTACATGAAACACTTTAGAAATTTATTTAAGCATTGCCTTTGAATGCTAAAGAGTAGTCGTTACTCTCTATAAAGATTAAATAGTTTTAACTGATGCACTAAGGATCCTAGTCCCTCAGGTGCCTCTCAGACGTTCTGAAGAGGAAGTTTCAGATTCCAGTGACATTTGAGGATTTTATTTTACAGCTTAGTTTTTACAGTGCTGCTCATGACTTTTTGTTTCCTATTTCCAACCCAATCATTTTAGATTGCAAGTTTATGTCGGTGACCCTTTTTTAATACATAGCCTTTTCCTTAGCAAACATTGTGATAATAAGAGAAAAGAGAGAGAGAGCAAGGAAAACCATGGAATAGTAACTACAGGCTTCGTACGTCAGCAGCATCCAGCACTTATTATAGAAACAAACTCTCACATCATGAGGCCTGCATTGAAATACAACAGAGTTCATTATTTTTTCTCCAGACTCTCCTTTGGATGGTATATTTAGTAAGCGGTTTCACAGACAGTTGTCCCATATTCATTACAAATAATTACATAGTTTTTGCATGGCATGAAAATTTCATCACAGCCTTTTGCTATCATCTGTGTTTAGAAAGAAGATGCATATTAAGTATATTCTGCAATAATGGCAGACAATGAATTCCCTGTGCTGACTGCAAAATCTCATTTGTATGATTTGTAGAGAGAGGGGGAGGGGGAGACTGTGGTAGGGGACAAGGAAGAAGGCATGTGGCAGGCTAAGTATTTGTGGTTTATCACTGACCGCTCCTTCAGCAGGAGTGGGTCTGATGGGGAAGCTTATTGCGGAGCTGCCAAGGTTATGGCTACTGGACTTGACAGTGGAAATCCATGGTACCAAGCTTTGGCTAAGGTTACAGAAAAGTCTCATTTTCAATGCTGAACTTGGTGACTTATTTGCAAACATTAAGAAAGACTAGTTTTACCCTTAAAGGTTCAGATGTCTGTAAAAGGGGCAGAATAGCAGGGGCTGGTTAACAGTTGTACTATTCTTCTTTTTTAAATTTATGTCTGCTCTTTGTTTTTGAGATTTTTAAAATTTTAAGCATATGAATCTTTAAGTTATAAGAAATTAATTCTCTGCAATGCACATGACTTATTTGGCTCCATATATTCAAACCTAATAGTCAAATATCTGCTTCATTTTACTTTTGCCTTTTATTATTAAAAAACTAGAGGTCTGGTGCACGAAAATTTGTGCACTCAGGGGAAGGGGGGGGGCCCTCAGCCCAGCCTGCACCCTCTCACAATCCAGGACCCCTCGGATAGGGTCCATAGGCCTGGCCTGAGATCAGGGCCTATCAGGGCTTTCCTTCCCCCGGCTGCAGGCAGCTGGCCCCACTCCCGCCACTGCCACTGCTTGCCATCTGTGCAGCGCTGCCCTCCCTCCCCTGCCACTGGTGGCCTCCCTCTGCAGGCAACAGGCATGGGGTACGATGGCTTGGCTAGCTTGGGCCTCCCTCTACGGGGTGATGGCTGGCTGGCCGCACACCTGCCACAGAGTCGCAGCTGGTGGCCTGGGCCTCCCTCTTTCTTTGCTGGGGGGGAGGGGCCAGCCCTGCAAGGGGATGTCTGCCTACCTGATTGCCCCTAACCACTTGCCTGCCTAATTGATCATCCCTAACCACTTGCTTGGGGGCGGGGCCAGCCTGGCGAGGGGGCCATGGTGGTTCTGGTCTCTGGTCGTTCCGGTCGTTACGCTTATGGTGGCTGGCCTTTTATTATATAGGATAATTTCCCACTAGTCTGTCTAAGTTGTCAGGCTTTTGTGATTAAAAAAAAAATAATAATAATACAGCTTTAGTCTGTGAACTTAGATTTTTTCCTATTCTGAATTTCTGCCCCATGGAGTATGAAGTCAGGATTTTCATTTTTTGGGTGCTTCCTGTACATATATCAAAGTTTTGTGTCTGAGAACTGTGTAAGCCACAGAGAAACAGCATTAGCCTCCCTACACAGGGGAGATGCTCTAACCTGCCTGCGGGTTATCACTGGGAGATGGAACTTACCATGGTGTCATTTCAGCAAACGCTTCAATTGTGCCTGTGTTGCTGGTGAAAATGGGTTCTTGCCGTGTTGTGAGAAAGGAATTTCAAAGGGCACAGGCGTGGGAGAAGTTTAAGCAGAGTGGCAAGACTTATTGCTACTATGGGTGGAGGAAAATAACATGCCCTTGGGAGCAAGCTGGCTGTCATTCAAACTATCCAACCTGCCTCCTGGGTTTTCCCAGGCTTGTGCTGGGCCCTCCCCCCAACCAATCCCTTTCCTGGACTTTCAGGGGTCCGTGCCCTGATCCAATCTGATTCTTTTCCCAGACTGGGCTCCACCCCTTTATGGTTGCCATTTCGGCTCCTATTGCACATACCCCCAAGTTTTGTTTTTTATTGATTTCAGAGAGGAAGGGAGAGGGAGTGATAGAAACATCAATGATGAGAGAGAATCAGTGATCGGCTGTCTCCTGCATACCCCCTACTGGGGATCAAGTCCGCAAACCGGGCATGTGCTCTGACCCGGAATTGAACCTATGACCGCCTGGTTCATAGGTCGATGCTCAACCACTGAGCCACATGGGCTGGAGCCATGCTCCGGATTTTTGTTGCTGTCCTTCCCCCTGCCCCTCTCCACACACTGTTACTAGGAGAAGACATTCTGTTTTAGCCTTTTCAGCTTGTGGCACTTTATCTGTGAAATTCAGTGAACGAAATATGTTTAGATACTTACACAGAGCAAAACAAATGATTCTGACATACTTTATAAACTATAAACACCACCAATATTATCTCAATGTGAGGGCAGCCAGCAAAAGTAGCCTCCTTTTCCCTGTGCATCTGTGTAGACCCACACGTGAGTTCAGAAAGCTCAGCGCTCAGCACAGACTGGACGCCTCCAGGGTCATCATTCGCTGCCCCCAGCTTTGTTTCTGCCGCCCGTCCATCCCAATTGTGAGCTGTGGCGGGAGTCCAAGTGGATTTTATACAAGAGACCAGCCATTATCAACCTTTTCCGTCATTTGGCACACATAAACTAATCCTTAAAATGCTGTGGCACACCCAAAAATGTGTTTTTGGCCCATCTGACACACAGAAAAAAGGTATAATTTTGACTCATTCACACCGGACAGCTATTGTTGTGTTGGCCGTTGTCATTTTTTAATTTAGCAATCGAAGGGAAAAGAGGTCAGGGCCCCTTCCTAAATAGCCAGGTATCGCGTGTTTTAAAAACTCCTGCAGCACATGGGTTGAAAGTCGCTGCAGTAGACCAATACGTGGAGTGGCTGATCCGTGGGGAGCCAGTGGCTGGGGAATCTGTGGAGAGCCAGTGGCTGGGGAGTCCGTGGGGAGCCAGTGGCTGGGGAATCCGTGGGGAGCCAGTGGCTGGAGAGTCCTGTGGGGAGCCAGTGGCTGGAGTCTGCTAATGAAGCGGTACTCATCCCACAGCGGCTTCCGGTGGGAGGGAGCATGAAGGGACAGGAACCCCAACCAGCTCTCACAGGAAGAGAAAAGCAAGTCGTGCCAGGCAAGTGCGCCTCCTCTCATGACCTCTTTCATGAGGCGCTAGCAAGCTCATGAGCATCTCTGAGGTAGACGGACAAAACCTAAGAGAAAATAAAAACCGTATTACATATCCCAGACATCAGAGCACAGGCCTGCATAACCGCATAATCCTTTCTTTTTCTTTCAGCAGAAAGACTAAGAACCTTGACTGAAGGGTTGAAGGGCAGTGTGGGAATAAATATTGAAATATATTTAAACGGTGCTGCTTTCTGTGAGAAAAATGGATTCTGTTTCTTTTATTTACTTGAATACATGCTTGTGGTAAACACCTTAAAACTAAATTGAAATGCACCTAATCTGTGCTTTTGTGACCTACTTGATTCAGTGTCTTCAAGTACATTTGTGTTGGAATTTAGAGCTATTTATATGTAAATGCAAAGTCTTCAGTAATTGGCCCAGAGAGAGCCCCAGAGAAGCCCAGTAAACTAAATTCAGTCCTGAGCTTTCCCCTCTGTTATACATTCATAATGGCATCTGAGGGCCAGCAGCGTGATCCGATGTCAACATCACTCTCCCGGGCAGTGAGGGGAGCGGGGCGGAGGGCGGGGAGGAGCTTTGTTTCCAGCGGTAAATGGTGAGATTTTTCTGTGACACGCCATCCAAGACAGACCCACCAGGTGTTGTAGGAGCAGAAAGATATTAACTTCTAGCTGCTTGGGATAAGCATTCAGATCATTTGTGACGGGTAGAATGAAAGTAAAATTGTTCAATTATTCTGGCTGTGATAGGCTTTGTTTTATTGAATTTAATTTTTTTTTTAATGTGCTATTTGAGACTTTGGTACTAATGTCACCCAAACAGTTTGTCTGTTTTTGCCTCCTTTGTGGTGTTTTTTTTTTTTGTTTTTTGTTTTTAATATTAGCCAAAAGACCTATCTGGTTGGCAAGGACATTTAGTTCTGTATTAAATACTCTGGGAATTTATATGCCTACTAGAGGCCTAGTGCACAAAATTTGTGCACAGGTAGGGTCCCTAGGCCTGGCTGGCGATCAGGGCCAATCTGTGGGGCAACTGGCAGGGTGACGGGGGGGCCCCCGCTGGCACCTGCCTTGGCTGGCCTGGGGCCTGCGGGCTGGGGACAGCACCTGCATTGAGCATCTGCCCCCTGGTGGTCATGCACATCATAGTGACCAGTTGTTCTGCTGGTCGGTTGATTTGCATATTAGGCTTTTATTATATAGGATTACAAATCATGGAATGTTTCAACTCTAAGAGGTCTAAGGAAAAGATACCTGAATCCCAAAATCTATTCTGGAGAAAGCAATGATAAAAAATAAAAATTAATACTAAATTAGTTAAAATGAGATTTATTATTCATGCCGCAGTCAAGCAATCCGTCCATGTTTATCTATCCGTTCATCCATTCCTTCAGTAAATATGCCTGCCTCGGCTGATGCCCGGGGCTGGATGCTGGGGGTGGGATAGGAAGCTGGGGCCTCACATTGCCCTCAGGGAGCCTTAGATCTGCAACCAGACTGCATTGTTGGATGAAAGCTACATTGCAAATTTAGCTATTTCCCACTTTCAGGAGCTGCCCATTTCTGAATATTTTCCTTCTCTATGTTAAGAGTTTAAGCACAACTTGTTTTCGATGGAAATCATTCTGCTCTGTGACCCATAAGTAGATAGTGTTGGGAATAATCTTTATGTTCTTAGGATCGTGGTTTTAGCTATTACACTGACTTATAATTTAATACCGAATTTTTATTTGTGTTTCTTTTCTCACCACCAGACGGTCGGGTATTGTCTTCTTGCCGGTTGGTCTGATTCTGTGGCAGAACCTTCCTCCCTCACCCTCCTATCTTTCTGGTCTCTCGTGGGTATGGATACAGGCTCAGCAGGATTATTAAAATCATTACACTTATTTTTAAAAATAACAGTCCCTTCATGAAATAATGGCTTCTCCTGTGAAAAATATGCATCTTCCTTGCTAAATTTATTGTCGCTGCCAACAGGTCTCCTTTGATTGTATTCTTGGCCCTGTGTTTAACAGATGAAACATCATTTTAGCTCTAGTTTTAGCACTTCAGGAAATCAGGTCAAAATGGAAGTACTAATAATTCAATACTAATCAGTGAGCATATTTTTTAGTGTTGGTGGCGGTACACCGTGACATCTGTAGATAACAAACGGCGTGTCATCAGGCCCTGCTCCACACGTCGCGTCCTCCTGCCCAGAGCAGAGCCTTCGCAGGGTCTCGGAGACCACGGAGCCGGTCACAGTCCCTCTGCTGCCTCACCTGTGAGCCTCCCAGGGAGGGCGTGACCGGTTGGTACACAGCTGCAAGGGCCAGGGCGTCTGGTGTCTGGTTCATACTCAGAAATGCGTTGCATTTGCTTTGGGCATTTGCTGTCTCTCTCATTCAATGTCACAGCATTTTCCCAGTTTCAACAAAAGCTTTAAAAAGGAATGAAATTTATTTGTGATCAGGGTTCCAGGATGGTTTTTGTTAAGGCCACCTCAGGTCTGTTACAGGGGGTCGGGGAAAGAGTCAGCCCATTTGGTGACTGATTGGATGAGCTGACATGAGTGGGTGACCCCTCTGCTTCTGTCTCCAGTCCTGGAGCGATAGGATCCACAGACCATCCTTGAGGAGAGCTGAGGTATTCATGGAGGGCACATCAGCATTCCTCTCCCTCTCCTTCTCTCCCCAACACTCCCAGGGACGTTAAGCGTTCCCATCAGCAGCAGCTAATCCTTACAATGCTTAAGGGGTGCGGTGTCTCAGAGCCTCCGGGTAGAGTGTAAAAGTCTCGCCCCTCCACTGTCTCCGGGGAACCTATTCCTCTCCACACCCCAGGTTGAAAAACAGTTTACAGATTGACTCGTGACAGTGAGCGTCCTATGAACCAGAATTTCAGGGTTCTATTCCCAGTCAAGGCACATGCCTGAGTTGTGGGCTCGATCCCCAGTGGGGAGCATGCAGGAGGCAGCTGATGGATGATTCTCTCTCATCACTGATGTTTTTCTCTCACTCCCTCTCCTTTCCTGAAATAAATTAAAAAAAATTTTTTTTTAAAAGAAAGAAAATGATGGCAACATGAACCAAGCTCTAACCATGGTGTTGTTCCTTTGTTAGGTTGATGGGACACTCATTCTAAGGATGCCATTATGGTCCTGAAATTATGGGGCTTGAGAGGCGCATGTCTGCTATGCCCAGCCTCTCTCCATCCCTTTCACCGCAGCCTATGTAGGAATTTGTAAGGCTCAGCCCACCAAGCTAGGTAGAATATGGGACCTGGAAAGTGGCTCTGTCTTCAGGCCGGGTTTGTTGGCTGGACCACCAGTTTTAGTTCATTTGGGAGGAGGGGAGCATAGAACCCAGCACCTGTTTAAGAAATGCTGTTGATTGATTAGGGTGAGCAAACAATCAAATTGTGAAGAATCTTGATTATGTATACTCTGCTTGCTTTCAGGTGGAATTTTCTGAGCCTTCTGAACAAATAAATATTTGCTAAATAAAAGAGAAAAGGCAGTGAGAAGGGGGAGAAGAGAAGGAAGGAAGATGGATGAGGTTGTGGGAAGAGCTTCCTGTCCCCTGAGGAAGCGGCCGACCTCTCCCCTAAGTGTTTCTTTGTGGATTCCTGGTGTAAATAACAGTGTGTAGCGGACTCAATCTGCATCTCAACAGTGCGGTCCCTACTAAGTGATTTATTAGTGACTTTAATTCTGTAGAGTTATTAATTATGTTGTGGTTTCCGTCATAGCACCAGAGTGTTTTGGAGATTAAGGCTGGATGAGAAAGAACTTGATCTGTTTTAGTGAGTACAGATTGTCATATTTCTCAAAACGAGCAGGAATTTAAGAACTACCTCATAACATAATCATTTTAGATTGCTTCGAAAATAATTTGAATGATGTCAGTTACCATGTTAAAATTACTTCCTTAACTTCTTCTAGTAAACACACCTTTAGGAAATAGATGCTTCATAACATTGCTTTAAAATTGTTGTCACATGACTTTTCATATGTTGGAAATAGAAGTGGAATCTTGCCGTTTCTCTGCCCAAGCATATACTAGTATGTTTACATTTTGTGTGTGTCTGGAATATGTGGTAAGTTCTAAGAATCTATGCCAAACACAAAGGTGAAATTTTCTCCCAAAAGTCCATCAAAGGTTGCGTGTTCCAATATGATATAGAAATATAGACTCTTATTGATTTCAAAAGGTTGAACTGATTTTTTTATTTTTAAAAGCATTGCCTGCTCTATGCAAGATACTGTGCTAGGCAAGATGAGAACTCAAGAGTATAAGCAACACGAAGGGTGGCTGTTACAGTGTATGTCCAGTGAGAGCTCTCACTGTGGACCCTCCGTGGACAATCTCTAGCTCAGTTGGCAGCGGACGATGGCAGAAGGTAACCCCCTGGGTGCTGGGATCCGCGTCTGTTCGGTTCATCACTGAACCTCAGGGTCCAGACGGAGCCCCAGGTCCCTGGCGGGCCTGCGAGGAGGGCATGTTGAGCATGTGGAGAGACCGCACAGGTGACGGCTTCGCGCCTTCTGGATAAAGCATCATCCCGTGACCTCGTGACTGGGAAGGCTGCCTGGGAAGTTGGCATTCGGGCTCCCACGGCGGTGTGTGGCCATGTCCCCACACAGGTGGCGTGAATCAGGAACATGGGGCAGGAAGATCACTGTTTCCTTTCAGTGTGCCCCTTGCCTCCAGGGGTTATTCCCGGAATGATTCCAGGTCTCCCCCTCCCGCAGGGTCTCCCTCTCCTGCCTTTCTTCAGGCCCCCCTTCAACTGCCTTTTCTCCCCAAGGTCATTTTCAAGGTCATTTTCAAAGGGAGACGGAGGAAGGCCCCACCCGGAGCGAGCGAGAGGAGACGAGACCCTTTTCTCCTTCAGTTTGACTCATTGGTTTTTTGAAAAGGAGGTGGGGGCTCCCTTGCTGCCTGCCCACCCCCCCCCCATTCCCAGATGCCTCCCTTGGGCCAGCAGACCTGGTTCCTGATTTGGCTCTCTGATTCCTGACTTGGCTCTCCTCTGGCCCTTGTCCTGCAGCCCAGACTCCCCTCAGCACGCGAGGGGGGGTTGGCCATGGGGTTGGGCGGAGGAAGGAACCGCAGCAAAGGCCACAGAGGAGCTCATGCCCACGGTGCCCTCCCTCTGCCCCGGCCCGCTCTGCACTGCCCGGCCCGCTCTGCACTGCCCGGCCCTCCTGCCTGCCGTGCGGGTGTCTTTGCCCTCACCCACGTTCTGCATGCTCAGCGAGTGTGCACACCTGAATGGGGTGCTCAGAACACAGGGGCTGGGGTCTCCGGTCCCAGAGGTCAGGGCCACCTGCACAGTGTCCAGGCTCCGGGCAACAAGCCACCAGTGGGCACTGCCACCCGGGAGTGCTCACCCGCTGGTCTGAGCTCGGTCACTGAGCAGGGGACCCTCGTCTGAAGGGACCACGTGTGTTCGTTGGGAAGACTGCGTCACGTGCATGTGAGTGGAGCCCGTGTAGGTTTTTTCCAATCAGTGCCACTGAGAGGGGATATTTGTAAAGAGCTCTGATCCTGGTGAAAGAAACAGCACTGTTCTTTACTGTTGACTCTTATGGATGCCTCCCATCGCTCCCACCCCCTTTGTACACGCTATTTTAAAAAAATATATTTTGTTGATTTTTTTACAGAGAGGAAGAGAGAGGGGTAGAGAGTTAGAAACATGGATGAGAGAGAAACATCGATCAGCTGCCTCCTGCACACTCCCTACTGGGGATGTGCCCGCAACCAATGTACATGCGCTTGACCGGAATCAAACCTGGGACCTTTCAGTCCGCAGACCGACGCTCTATCCACTGAGCCCAACCGGTTAGGGCTGTACATGCTATTTTTTATTGATTAAGAAATCGTGGACTCTGAAGCAAAACCACGCGATTTGAATTTCGGGGCCTCCACTGACTGGCTGTGTGGACTCAGCCCTCTGAGCCTCAGTTTCCCTTAATGTGGAATGGGAGAGTGGTGGTGCCTGTTTGGGTACTGCTGGGGCTGTTGAGGGTTAAGCAGTGGGCGCAGAGCGCACAGAGTGGTGGCTGGCCTAGAAAGTGCTGTGTGAGTGTTGGTCACATTGGGATGCTTCCCTGGTTTTAGGTCTTAACCATGGAGCAGCCTGGACTCAAATTTCTCGTTTGAACAAGAGGAAGCGTTTCTTTGCTTTAGAAACCGCCCTGCGCTCCAGGGCCTCCCGGCACACGCTTCCCGCCTTCAGTGAAGGACCGGGTTCTAGAACCCTCTGGGCGTTTGCAGCCGGTGTCCACACGGGTTCCTCGGAGCTGCTAACACTGTGTCCCGTTAACGCTGGGACCCCCCGCGCTGAGTGGTGCTTGTCATGAACCCAGGCCCGCTCTGCAGCCACGAAAACCGTCTTGCAGCCTTTCCGAATAATGTGCTTGTAGGCAACTATCAAATTTTCCTACTTATGCAAATGAGAGCTCAAAGAATAGTAGGATAATGATGATGCCTTAAAATCAAAGAACTGAAAAGCAAACGTAGCTTCGTGTGACCGAGATTCCACATTAGAGTCTAAACGCACGACAGATACCCAAGTCTTCATTCTCCAAGGAGACTAGCAGCCTGTCCAAAAGATATTGTTTGGTGGTTGGTTGCTTTGGACAAACAAGTCTTTGTACGTCAGGCTGACATGGTTTTGGAGAGCCAGGAGCTTCTCTCTGCCCACTGGGTGTCTTCTCTGACCTTGTGTCTGTAGGGCCTGTTCTGGTGGCCCCTGTTCTGTCTATCCAGCCTCCAGGGGGCTGGTCTGAACCTGCCTGAGCCTGGGTGCAGCACCCACAGGGAGGGGATGAGTTGGGTCTCCGGGGGAGAGAGAACATGAGCACAGCACCGAAGGTAAAGCCAGAGAGACCTCCACCTGTCCCTGTGACGGGTAAAGAAGGGACTGTACCCAATGTAACGGGAGTTTAAGGAAAGGCCAATAAAAGGAAGAAGATCTAAGACAGTTTCTGAAACCAGGAGTAGGGTGGTGAAGCCTCCTGGTTTTTTTGTTTGTTTGTTTGTTTGTTTGTTTGTTTTGCTCACTGATCTGTGCTCTTTGGGCTTATCGATACAAGATTGTGATATAACCAACCCTCTTTCCACTCACCCACATAACACTTTCTGTTAAAAGTAAGAGGTGTTTTATTATCTGGACTTTTGAGGTTAGTGGGAAATAAGTACTAGCAGTAGAGTTAACAATAAGCAAGTCTGTTTAGAAAATGCAATTTGAAGTCCTATTGATTATAATTATAATGAAATGTCTATTGAGATGAAGTGATTGCCATCCTCTCAGTGAAATTTCGACTTTATTTTTCTGCTCAAAACATCATTAAGGTGTAAACATAATATATCCTCAAATCGCTTCTATTATTGCAAGATGCTTACAAATCACTGAGCTTGAGTTTCCCATTTGAGGGGTAAAAGAAGACAAATAAGCATTCTTGTAAGGAATCTTCTTCATACTCCATTCTTATCTGAGTTTAACCTAGATGAATCATGAGGCTTTTAGTGCAAATTGAAGTTTTAATTTTAGATGTTGGGGTAAGATGTCAAACATCTTATTCAAGCTGACTGATCTGTAGGGTTGTGTTTGCAACATGTACTGAATCTCAGGCAAGGGAATTTCATATTTTGTCCTTGAAATTCTCTGGCATTTTCCATTGTTTTGAGTTATTAATGCTGCATTCGAGTTTGTTGCCTTAGAATTCCCAGGGAGTTCAAGGCAGTGGCTCAGAGGAAATAATTATTAAGATATCTGAAAGCACTACTTCACAATATTTCTTAGGGTTTGGAGGGGGTGCTGAATAGTGTGGGATTGCTTAACAACGTGTGACAGCAAAGAGGGGCTATGCCAGAGAGCATAAGGGTGTCAATCACTAAACATCGAAAAGCCTTTCTTAAAAATGGTACAGTTCGTTTTTAAGTGTATCCGTAGAGCTGTACAATCATCACTGATATTTCACTCCAGAACATTTCATCACCATCCCTCCCCCAAAGAAACCCTGTACCCAGTAGCTATCACTTTAATTTACCGTATTTTCCGGCGTATAAGACGACTGGGGTGTAAGATTTTCCTGGGTTAAAAAGTCGCCTTATACGCCGGAAAATACGGTACCTCTAACCTCCTCAGCCTGAGCAGCTAGTAACCTACTTTCTGTCTCTATAGCTTTGCCTGGTCTGGACGCTCCACAGAAATAGAAACATACAGTATGTGGGTAACCATTTTAAGTGTAGAGGTTGATCAGTGTTAAGTATATTCACATCATGTGAAACCATCTCCAGAACTTTTCATCTTGTAAAACCAAAACTCCATGCCCATTAAACAGCAGCTCCCCTTTGCCCCTCCCCCAGCCTCTCTTGACCACTGTTCTACTTTGTGTGTATGAATTTTGACTACTTCAGGCACCTGTTACGGTTGGAATCATACGCAGTTTGTCTCTTTGTGCCTGCCTTATTCCTCTTAACATAATGTCCTCAAGGTTCATCCATGCTGTAGCTGTGACAGGATCTCCTTCCTTTTTGAGGCTAATAGTTCATTGTGCTAGTAAAGGATCGGAAATTGTTTGCTGAGCAGCGTTTCATCTTTCTGCAAGTTGTTTTTGAGTTTGACACGCATCTTCATCCAATGATGCTTGTAATTGTTGGTCTTCAAACTTTTTTGGTTGACCTGGACGTTCTTTGTCTTTCACATTGAAATCATCACTTTTAAAACATTTAAACCAGTGTTCACAAGAATCTTGAGATGGAGCATGTTCACCATAAGCTTCCCGAAGTATACAATAACTTTCAGCTGTACTTTTCTTCAAAATAAAGTAATGAATTAAAACTTCCCGCAAATGATCTTTTTTTGGGCATGAAATTTGACATTTTTAAGCATACAAATATCTATGATGTTAACACCTTCAGAAAATTTGACATATGAAGTTTTGAAGCTTGCTGTCAATACAACAAAATAGCATACATATCAAATTGCATATATATCAACATATGTGTAACTCCATCTATTGAAAAAATTTGCATTATTATCTGGTATACCTAGTATGTATGTACCACATTTTGTGTATCCACTCACCTGTCAATGGACATGTGGGTTGCTTTAGTGAGTAGTGCTGCTATGAACATGGGTGTAAATATCTATTCAAGACCCTGCTTTCAATGATTTTGGATACAGACCCAGAAGTGGGATCAACTGGATCGTGTAGTAATTCTATTTTTAATTTTTGAGGGGCCTCTATACTGTTTTCATAGCAATTACATCATATTACAATCCCACCCATAGTGCATAAGGGTTCCAGTTTCTCCACATTCTCCACAACACTTGCTGTTTTCTCTTTGTGTTTATTGTAGCCATCGTAGCAGGTGTGAGGTGGCAGCTCATCATGGCTTAGATTTGCATTTCTCAGATGCTCAGTGATATTGAGCATCTTTTCACATACTTGTTGGCCATTTGTATACAGTCATCGGTGAAATGTCCATTCTGGTCCTTTGCTCATTTTAAAATTTGATTATTGTTGTTGTTGAGTTGTAGGAATTCTCTTAAAATGCTAGATATTAGCCACTTATCAGATACATGAGTTGCCATAGGTTGCCTTTTTTCTCTGTGGCTTGGGTGCTTGCTGCACAGGTTTTGAAGTTTGATGTGATGCCATTTGTCTGTCTTTGCTCTTGTTGCCTGTGCTTTTGGTGTCATATTCAAGCCTTTCACAAATGCATACGCAGAGTCAACTTTTGATTAGAAGAACTGACAAAGGTCAACAATTCAAACCAAGATGAACCCAGGGGTCATTTATATTTACACTTAAAATGCCACTTATTTTTATATCTGACTGTGCGTGTGGCGACAGTCCTGAGAGGTAAGTGCCAGCACCATAATGAAGACTGGCCGTGAATGTCTGACTCAGAAACGCTGGAAGTGCGTCTGGTTTTCCTGGCGTCACCCCTCCCCCTCCTCGCAGACTATTCAGGGAAGTAAACCTGATGGGTTGATTTAAAAAGAAAAGAAGTAAGCAGGCTACGTTAGGTTTCATCTGTTGAGATGTAAGCTAACCTTGGATAAAAGATGTGCCTGATGGAGATTTAACCCTATAATAATGCCCCAGTTACAGAGGCTAATGCTGCTACTTTCTACTGAAGTGAGTTTTCCCCACTTGTTGGCAGAGGACGTGTATGTGAGTTGGAATGTGAGAGGGGTAGTTTGGAGGGATGAGTGCTCTACACCCCAAGCTTGTTCTTTCTTCTCCCCGTTTCTTGTTCTGTGTGAATGGCTTCCTGTTTATGCCTTTACTAAACCAGGAATGTGGACAGTGCTCCTCAGTACCCTCTCCCTCACACCTGACCTTTGGTCAGCCACCCCATTCCTTCAATTTCACCTCCAAATCCAAGGCCGCTCCCTTCACCCTGGCCGTGTTCCCTCGCCCACCGGTCTGACCCTGGTGCCCACCTGGCACGGCGTACAGCACAGGTGGGCATGGAGGGGACAATTTGCATATTAGCCTTTTATTATATAGGATGGGCAATGCATATGCTGGCTTTGAGTGGGTTCCCAAACTAGATCTCAGGAGGGCGTGCTTCTGTGTGCCTGTGTTTGTTCTCTCTGTGTGATTTGGGTCTCACTTCGCTTTACATTTGAGTCAAAACAAACAACTCATTGACTTCCAAGAGCTGCGTCTGAAATGGTAGGAGAGGTGCTATTGCTAATGAGAAACTCTGCGTCGGATTTCCTTTCTCAGCCCACAGGTGAGGGAGAGTAATGATGGGGTAATTTTGACCGGGTGCATGTCTGCCAGCCATTCTGGGTCGGCCTACATACAATAACACATTTGGGGCTCCCAGTGTAACCACCAACCTGGAAAGCAGGAAACTGAAACACGGTGGGGACAGTCACATGACAGGACTATTGGCCCACGTTCTCTGAATCTGGAACTATTGAATCCATACACCCCAAGCCTTCTGATGACAGAAGTACCCACCTGAGGGTGGGCTCCCGAGTCCTTCGTGACTAGTCGCAGTGCCATAGACTGGATCTTATTGCCGCCGGAACTGTGAATTCGATTGAGCCGCCCTGATTTAATCGCTTTGATTTGATAAGTGAGGATATTTTTGTTTTTCTCTGCACGTGTACCCTGAGATTTTCAAAATCCAACTTTATTTGTATTCCCAAATGCACAGTTGTTTTATTAATGGATTTGTTGCGAGGAGGTAAGGAAACACACCGCCCCTGTAGCATAAACTGGGAGGAGAACCGTGCCCGGGCGCAGGGGTCAGGGAGCAGAGGGCCGGAAGCACAGGCTCCTGCAGGACCAGGAATGCTCTGCGTCTCAGGCGGCTCTGGTCAGATGTCATGGGCCAAGGTACTGCTTTTGCTCTGGGGGTCACGGTTTGTTTCTCGGAAGATCTTAGAACACGCCTTTCTCCAGGAGGTGGGAGTGGAAGCAGAGACCGTAATAGCCATCATATTCACTAACAATGATCTGATCTGGACTCCGTGGACAGCCCTGGCCTGAGTAAGTGCTTTAGGAGAATTATTTTAGCCTCATGGCAGCCCTGTGAGCTCGGGAAATCTCTTCCTGCTTTACAGAAGCTTAGACAGCTTGCACAATCACCGAGGTAGAACGTGGTAACTCTGAGCCTGGAGACCTAGGCCATCGGCCTCCAGAGCCCAGTCTCCAGGGAGCTGTCCTGGCCGCACGTCTCTCTCTGTCTGTTGGCCTTCCACGCAGAGAATCCATGACGTCTGACAGTGACGTATCACTTTCTTTCTAAGATGTATCGGTATGTGCTAGTGAGAAAATACAAAGTGCTATCTCTCCATTTCTTAAATATACATTTTCCTGATAATCTGTTTTAAGTAGAATTTCCAATTATAAAATGAGAGGTGTGGTCATTGGGGTCAGGGGAAAGAGAACCTGATCTGCAAAGAATGACATCGAATTCTGCCAACATCTTTTCCTTATGCTACCAAACTTGGTGTTTATTTTGTTATTTGTACTTAACCGTAAATCTGAGGTTTACAAAATGAGGAACACCGACATTTTAATTTTTAATTGCATGGTACTTTGTAGTTTATAAAAGCAAATGATTTTGGTATGCCTTCTGGCCTTATCTAAGCAGTATTTTGATGATATTCTGGTCAAATAAGTGAGTGAATATGTAAGGAATATACTCTCTGGAACGAATGTATCAGACAGGTCTCTAGGCGAGAGAGGAGACATGTGTTCACCTCATCTCCAGTCATAGCTAAGAAAAGTTAGGCTGAGCAAGTGATCAGAAATCGGCGATTTGGCGGCTCCCTGGCATTTCTCCTTGCTTCTCGTTTCTGAGCAGCCTCATCAGGCAGCACCTCCTTCTGGGGTGCTGATGCCTTTGACTGGATACCACCAGACTCGGCCCTCCCTCTGGCTCTGAGAAGAACTGTCCCTTTGGGCTAACTTGGGCCTATACCTTATATCTTACTCTGCGCTGAGCTTGTTAAATGTGCTTTCAGAATTCTGCTGGGACCTCACAGGGTGTCTTCCTTTGTATTCCCTGTACTTGACTCTTATGGTAGCAGGAAGCTTGGTTAGTTTGGCCGAATAAAGGAGAAAACACTATAGCTATTCATGGTTTTGTTGGTGTTTTATATATCCGTGGGCTCTGAAGTTCAATTTCAGTTTGCTCTGTTCCACTGTAATTCCTTGACTCCCTATCTCCATTGTACTGGCCTGTCTGAGGAATTTGGGTGTGGTCCATTCGGTAGCTGTTAGCTGTAGTTCTCTGCCTCTAACTGTTTACTTCTGTCCTACTAACATGGAAAGATTACATGCCTATTTTTCTCAGTTACTTTGTGGGAAAAGAGTCTCAGCCCATGGCCTGGCCAGCGTGGCTCAGTGGTTGAGAGTCGACCTATGAACCAGGAGTTCACGGTTCATTCCTGGTCAAGGCACATGCTGGGGTTGCTGGGCTCCATCTCCAGTAGGGGGTGTGCAGGAGGCAGCTGATCAATGATTCGCATCATTGATGTTTTTATCTCTCTCTCTTCCTCTCTGAAATCAATTTAAAAAAACACACAAACTTTTTAAAAAATTAGTCTTAACACATTATAAATTGGGAATTACAGTTTTAACTTAGTCTGCCACTAATGCTCACTGTTAACTGTTCATATTTGAACTTAGACTGACACTCAATTAGCATATGTATCATTTTAGTAATGAAGGATTCTGACAAATTATTAATTGTGAGATTCTAATAAATTTTTCTTTGAGTCATGTGAGTTATAATTAACTACCTTCCAAAGTTCATAATAGTCATTATTCAAATACTTAGTTATAATGGAAAGAGATCTCCTTTTTGATACAAAAGCAGCTGATTTTAACCTGCCCTTTCAAGTTTTCTTTAATATCTCTAAAACTAACCTGTCAAAGCATTATTTAAGGACATACTGTATTTATTGAATAGTTTTGTATTTTATTGCACTTTCATACTTGATTGAATACAATAATCTAAGGTATGAAAAGTATGTAAGTTGAAGTTATGCTTCAGTGGATTTTAATTATTTTGGGGCCCTCACAGAAGATTGGCTTAAAAAGATGTTTGAAATAATTACACATTACATTATTTCATTTTATAGGAACAAAATAATGTTTCGCACAATAACAACCACCAGGTGTTTTGGCACCTGCGTCAGAGACTAAAAAATGGTGTTTTTGCAAAACCCCTGTGTCACTGGAGCCCTTCCACTCGGATTCTACGGCAGAGGTTCACTCGTGTTTTATTGATCCTGCCAGGTCCACGCATTACCCCCAGCTGTGACATTGGTTCATGGATTGGCCAATGAATGTCATTGTCTACGCCAAGTGTCTATGAGCAGTTCTTGTTCAGTGCACTTGCCACGAACTTCGGCCTTTTTAGCTCTTTTGTGATCTTTTTTGAGCATTTGCAAAAACAAGCAGGAGGGTGTCCGGATGTTGGTGAGAAGGTCCCTATTCTGAGTGTGCCACAGGGGTCACCCATCTGTTTTTTTAATGAGTACTTACTAACTGGTAGATGGTAAATGGTTTGTAATCAAAGGTATTTTAAAAAGATAGCCACTTTCAGCCAAATACATTATCACCTCATTGCCTTTGTGTTTTATCGTCTCCCAGTGACCCCTTGAAATTTGCACCTGTAAAGGCAAGAGCTGTTATCATGGCTAAGTTGAGACTAAATGTAAAAGATTAGTTAGAGGCAGTCAACTGGGGATATTGCGCTTGCTTTCCATCCCTCATGCAAGCTTTAAAAGGGATAGACCTTTAACCAAGGAGGGGAATTCTGGGCTGACAGTCAGCAAGGTTCCTAGCGGGGTGTTGGTGGGAAGCAGCTATCAATGGGGATTTGTTGAGAGTCCCTCCAGCCTCCTCCCCAGTTTCTGTTCTCAGAACAGTCTTTAGTCAGTGATTGGTTAAAGCAGCGGCACAGGAATGAAGCAGATTCTCCTGTGAAGACGTTGAGAGGATGGACTTGGGAGAGCTAAGGCTCCCAAGTAGACATTGACATTGCAGAGCCAAGTCAGTTAGGCTCCTCCTACTGAGTCAGATGCAAAGGTTCATTAAATCTGCCAGGGGCTGGCTCCCTGCTCTTCTGCCTTGACCTACAAGTTCCCAAGTTTAACCCTTTGCCTTGGAGTCCTCTTCCCCCTCCCCACCCCCCCCCGTGGGTCCCTGCGCCATACAAATGTCCGCATCAGAACTGCCACTGGGGGAAAAGCCCTTCTTATCCCGCAGCAGTGAAACCTGCATCAACAACTTATTTCTCCCAACACAACGATAGGAAGTACAAGATCAACTAAAAAAAGGAGAGAGCTCATCCCAGATGACAATTCAGGGAACATGAGTATCTTATTTTTTATTCATCTGACACATGCAGACAGATCTGAGAGCATATTGTATCCACAAAGTAAGACTTAGGGATCCTGTGATAAAGGAGGCATGAGAGCCCAGCCCAAGTGGCTCAGTTGGTGGAGTGTAGGCCCATGCACCAGGAGGTCACCGGTTCAATACCCAGTCAGGGCACATGCCTGGGTTGCAGGCTCGTCACTGGTTCAATACCCAGTCAGGGCACATGCCTAGGTTGCAGGCTCGTTCTCCAATAGGGGTTGTGCAGGAGGCAGCTGATCAGTGATTCTCTCTCATGGATATTTCTATCTCTCATAAAAAAGGGGGGCACTAGAGAACTACAGAGCCCTCTTAGAGAATAAAAATATCATTGTCAAAATCAAATCAATCACATTAGAAATCACGGAGAAAATAGAGGAAGAAGACAGACAAAAAGTGTCAAAAATAAACCTGTAAGGCATAGATGCCATGAGGGACAATATCAGAATTTCAAGAATGGTATGGAAAATAAAAAAATAAGGATTGAATGAGAAAGTAGAAGACCTGAGGAAGGAGCTGTGTCATTGGAGTGCTTCCATACAGTAATCCACCCCAAGACACTGACTTTTTGGAACTCCAAGGATAAGCGTGAGCTCATGAAAGGTCCAACAGGAGGACACGATGCCTCAGACAATTCACATCTGACTTCTGGGGCACAGACTGGATACCGGCAGGCGGAGCACTGTTTTCAGAGTTTTCAAGGGAAAAATCTCTTTTTCAGTTGGAAGTGGTGTTTGCCTTCTCTTCTGTAATGGGAGGCTGAAGACATTTTCAGATATTTAAGAACTCCGAACATCCCTCTTCATCCACCACGGAATCTTGGGGGTGGATTAAAGATGCTGTAAGCTCCTCCCACCCTCCCCGCGGAGAGGTGCCATCCTTATCCTCGCCCCCGGAATCCGTGGGCTTCCTGCCTGCCTTGGCCGTTCGGGTCCTGCGAAGTCACACCATGCCAGCTGCCTGAGGAAACCATCAGCTTCCACTTCCTGTCATTTGCAAAACTCTTTGTGGGACCCCTGACCCGTTAGGCGAGGGGTCCAGCTTCCCCGCGGCTGCCTTCGGGACGTGGCCCCACTTAGGCACTCCCGGTGACAGTCCCCGCTGAGCCGAGCGTTCCCTTCAAGGGGATGTGAGCAATGCCATGTTGGAAGTAACACAACTTTCATGAGAAACAATTTAAGCACATGAGATTTGAAAGAGTGGAGTATGTATTGCTGAGTAGGCGAGCTTGGCCACAGAGCTCCCCTCTCCCTTCTCTAGAGCACGCCAGAAAGCAGTGTCTTCCCCACAGGGGCCTGCAAGTGAAGAACTTTGCAAGTTCTGAGAGTGTCACACATGCATCACGTTCTAATTCCCTGCTTCTGCATGCTCACTGCCACTCATAATCGCTATGGAGACAAGCTAAGGCCTGGAGGAAATTTCGGCAAAACCACCTGTCTGGCGAAGATCCTGCATCCAGAATATATGCTACTTAGCCGGACAAAGGGATGCAGTACCGAAGCATGCAACAAATTGGATGGACCTTAAAGGGATTATGCTGAGTGGGAAAAAGAATAATAAAAAGGAACATTCGGTTATGATCCCATTATATCGCATTTCTGAAACTGCTAAATTATATAGATGGAGAATGGACTAGGGGTTGCCAGGTTCATGGAGATGTGAGGGTAGGAGGGAGAGTGGTGGGTGGTTGTTAAAGGGTAGCATGAGCCCTCGCCGGTTTGGCTCAGTGGATAGAGTGTTGGCCTGTGGACTAAAGGGTCCCAGGTTTGATTCTGGTCAAGGGCACATACCTTGGTTGCAGGCTCAATCCTCAGCCCCAGTCAGAGTGTGTGTGGGAGGCAACTGATTGATTGTCTGTCTCACATCCATATTTCTCTCTCTGTCTTTCCTGCCTTCCCTTCCACTCTCTCTCTCTGGAAATCAATGGAAAAATATCCTTGGGTGAGGATTAACAAAAAAATAAAACAAATAGAGGGTAGCATGAGGGCTCCTTGTGATCAAGCTGTTCTGTATCTTAACTATGGTGACAGTCACATGAATGTACATATAAGGTCAAATGACATAGAACTCAATATACCCACCAACACACACACACACACACACACACACACACACACACACACACACACACACACACACACTCACACACACACACACACACACACACACACACACACACACACACACACACACACACACAAGTGCATGCAGACCTAGTGAAATCTCAGTTGGGTCAGTGGATTCTGTGAGCGTGGTCCCGGGGCTGGGACGTGGTATTCTAGTTATGCAAAAGCTTTCCATTGGCGTCATGGAATGAAGGGCCCACAGCGACTCTCTGTGTTATTTTTTACAGCTGCATGGGGATCTACAGGTATCTAAAGATTTACAAGTAAGAGAGAGACCTGTGTGCTTTAGCCCACGCAGAAAAGGGGGCTCTTAACCTTTTGCACTCGGATGTCAAGGTTAAAATTACTCTTTGAATGTATCAATAATTTGAAATACAAAAAAATCCAAATAAATAAGTTTGTATGAAAAGAAACTCCAGTTCTTTATTCTACTGCCGCGCTTTGTAAAATCTGGGGTATTTAAAAAATTAAATCCCGAGTAGAATAAAGGAATTGAGAAAAAAAAGCAAGCGAGTGCAAAGGGTTAAAGAAGCCATTGTGGAAGGAGGGACAGGGTCCCAGAGTCAGTGATCGGGAGGCCGGGCCATTTCCCTGCAGTGGTGGTAAAGCTAACGTTTGTTGAGTACTTACTATGTGCACGTCACCGGCTACTTCACACCTTGATTGGACAATGGCTCATGCCGCCCTATGTTGGCTGACACCTGTGAACACTCCGGCTGTGTTATCCACTGAGCCCCCTCACCTTCTGTGCTCCAGCTGTTACTGCCCTCTTCTAGCTCCTAAATGTGCTGCGTCCTCTCCCACCACAGACCATCTCTCTGCCTAGAACCCCCTTTGCTGACCCCTGGTTAAGCCTTTTCTCCTTCAGGTCTTAGCTGTAATATCACCTCTTCAGGGAAGCCTTCCCTGATGTTCCAAACTAGGTCAGGTGCCCTCTAACACCCTCCTACAGTATTTTGACGTCTAGCACGTGTCAGAGATGCAAGCGTATGCTTGTCTGTGTTGGTATTTGGTCTTAATGTTGTGATATAATAACCCGGCATTTGGAGACGTTTTATAGATTGCCCACAGTCACACACCTGCTGCAGGTGTTGGGTTGGAGTCTGAGCCCAGGTCTGCCTGACACTGGAGCCCATGCTTTTACATTGCAGCACCTGAGGCATCCTGTATGGATTCTGTCTGGAAAATTCTTCCTTCAGGATTGTATAAATGCTGTGAGAGGATTTGTGGGAAATGACCTAACCTATAGCGTTACATCTCTTTACGGTTATAATATTTCTGGTGGGTTATAGATAGGTAGGAAACACCCACACAGCTTGTGATTCATTTGGTGAAGGATACAAAGACCAGCAGAAACCAGGGGTGTGTAGCATATTTCAGCCTGGCTTCCCTTTACCCAGGTTCCCTCATGGGGTTCACCGGTTCTTAGACACTTGAACCAGGAAGAATTAAAATATAAAATCTATGCACCTAACATGTCCATGTCAAGGACTGTTTAAGGATGTTGGAATCTCCTTGTCATTGGACCAAACTCAACAAGAACAGTGCACCTGCTTGTCTTACGCAAGAAATAGAGTAATTCCTCTCTGTTCCTGATCCTTTTTGTTGGCCTCTTGCTGAACAGCATCTGAGAAAAACAGTTTTCTCCCAACTGCTCTTTATCACACACGCAGATATGACCAGTCATCTATAATAATAAAAGCCTAATATGCTAATTAGACGGGATAGCCAAATGACCTTCCGGACATCATTCCGGATGTCCTTCCGGATGAAGTCGCAGCAGCGGGGGCTGAGGCAGAAGCGGTTAGGGGCAATCAGGCAGGCAGGCAGAGTGGTTGGGGCGATCAGGCAGGCATGCAGAGTGGTTAGGGGTGATCAGGCAGGCAGGCAAGTGAATAGTTAGGAGCCAGCGGTCCTGGATTGCGAGAGGGATGTCCGACCGCCGGTTTAGGCAGGGATCAGGCCTAAACTGGCAGTTGGACATCCCCTGAGAGGTCCCAGATTGCGAGAAGGTGCAGGCAGGGCTGAGAAACACCCCCCATCCCCCGGGGCACAAATTTTGTGCACCGGGCCTCTAGTTAGATAATGATAAAGCTGGCTCCATGGGGTTCAGCCATTCACTCACGATTTTTCCTTATTGTGGAAATTATCACCCAGTCTAACACCTGTACGATCTGTTCTAATTCCTTCCCTGTGTCCCTCCACGTCTCCTCTTCAAGGGACCTCATGATGCTCAACTCTAGGCCGGTCTGTGCCGGCATTGCAGCGTCTGTTCCTGGACCTCATTTCCAAGGTCTAAGTCCTGGAGTGAGCCTGTGATTGACGTTCCTGCTGGTTTCACTTCTCTCTGCTGTGCTTTCCCAAATACCTGCTTGCTTCCTAATAGAAATGGGGTGCTTGTTGCTCTCTAATTTCCTATCCACCGTGAATGCGCTGTGGCTGTGGGCCTTTTGCTGGGAAGATTTATTTTCTTATTAAAGCCACACTGAAAATATGCCCCTCCATGGTTTGCCCCATGTTTCTTTCTGTGTAATACTGATTAACCCTTTCTCCTGGCACTTCGCAGGGGTGTTACTCCTGAACTCCTGGTCCACAGTGTCTGTGAGCCACGCATGTCATCGCTGCTCACTGGTGGGACAGGTGTTGGCGAGACTGTGTCTTTTTATGGGATAACCTGTTGTATTGGCTACTTGAACAGAAAGAGAAATTCCAAAGGCTCAAACAAGGCAAGGTAGAAATGTATTTCCCTCATACAGACATCCCAGTTACAGGTGGCCTGGGAAAGGGGGTGGACAGGGCTCTGCGCCAAGAGGTTGTTCAGGAACCAGATTCCTCGTTGGTCCCTAGCTCCTGGGATGCTTCTGGCATCGGTGTGGTCAAAGATGGAAAGTGAGGGAGGGGTTGGGGGGGGCCACTTCTTCCTTTTAAAGGTGGCTGTAATAAAGGAGGGACTTTTTCCTTTTGCGACAGCATGGATGGACCTGGAGATTATGATGCTAAGTGAAAGAAGCCAGTCAGAGAAGGACAAGCACCTTATGATCTCACATATAGATGGAATCTAATGAACAAAATAGAGGTATGGACACATGGGACATCTGACAGCTGTCAGAGGGGAGAGGGGCAGGGACTGGATGAAAGAAGGTGAAGGGATTAGCCAAAGAACATAAATGCATAACCATGGACACAGACGACAGTGAGGTGAGGGCCAGAGGGAAGGGGGGCTTGGGTGGAGGTGGGCAAGGGGGAGAAAGGGGACATCTGTAATAGTGCCAACAATAAAAATCAAGTTAAAAAAATAAAAGCACAGTCTGGGAGCTCTACATGAGGCTTCTGCTCCTCCCCCGCTGTCCAAAATGTGGTCATGTGGTCACACTCCGCGGCAAGGGGGCTGGGAAGGTAGTTTAGTTGGGGACAGTTGTTTCTATTGCTAAAAGGAGGTGTGAGAGAGGGCAGGTTAAAGGTAGGCTGGCTCCTGTGGCGTGTGCCAGTGAAGAGAGAGCACAGGAAACTGAACCGACTTGGCCCTGAGCAGAGATGGACGGGGTTCATCAGTAGAAAGCTGGGCATGTGATTTGTCTATAAAATTGATGACTTGATTAAAGGATAATAGTGACGATTTAAGGAATGAGTGACCCCTCAGGGCCATTCCCCAGCATAGAAGCATGAGGCAGGCATTAGCGATGGAGGGGATTTAGGCAAAGAGAGACCTTTCCTTTTTATTCCAGAAAGGGCCAGCGAGAGCTTGCGATGAGTTGGGGCGTGACAAGGGCAGAGCCAGGACAGACAGGAGAGTCACTGGGGAGGCAGTGGACAGCCCTGGGTGGGCCGAGAGGGACAGCACAAAGGCAGGATGATGGGTGTTGAGCATGTGCCTACAAGGAGAACGTTTCAGTGAGAGAAACAGGAAAGCTGGAGTGTTGTTGGTTGGTGGTGGTTTCCTTTGCTTTTTTGTGGCTCAGGCAGAGCGGGAGAAGAGCGGAATGTGTACTTGTCTTTTGACTATTTTAGTCTGAGTTGTCTACTCAACGTCCAGGTGGCTGTGATCATGAGAATGTCAGACAGCTGGGTGGGGAGTGAGGAGACCTTCAGAACAGGAAGGGAAAGATTTCAGATCTTGGTGTCACTTTAATGGATCTAATATTTGAAGGCAGGACAATGCCAAGGCCAGGAGAGAAAACAGCCAACTTTGGGGAGCAGTGTTCATTGGGGAAGAGCAAGAAGAGCTACAAAAGGAACTAAAAGAAAAGGCATGGATCTTAGTTAACGTTGATACGATTTCTGCGAAGGAGAGGAGCACCCACCAGGGTGGAATTTCTAGAGGAAACAAGGGTGAGGGGATACACCCAGGGGATTCCTCCTGGGGAAATCCTTGAATGTTTACAAGACTGGTTTTTGTAGAGGGATGGACACAGGGGAGGGAGAGGCGGGTGCTCTGAGGATGGGTGATGTCTCCTTTTCCTGCTCATGTGAGCCACTGAAATGGCACGTCCCTGACCATTGTGTGAGCTGCAAGGGTCAGGCACAGGGTGAAAGGGTAGACGGCAGGAGAGTCTTAGGGGAAACCTGGTCTTTTCTCCAAGCTTTTGGAGATGATGCTGTAACAGTACTTCTTTCTCAAGCAGTTGCATTGCTCTCCCTGTGACTTTAAAATAAATATTCACTTTTGTTTTTATACAAGATCAGGTTGAGACTCGGTCAGTGTACGTAGGTTATTCTTTTCTATATTATGTATCCCCTTTGATGCAGTGAATTCTCGTGAAGGAAATTATCTTTTTCCCTCCTAAGTGATTAGGAGTTGGCGTCCAGCCATGTTATTTTTAACTGCAGGGGCTGAGACGAGGGGCCTACAAGAACAACATGAATTTATTTGCCAAGAAGTTGGCAATTTGAATAAGCATTAGCTATGGAGGTATTTCTGAATATATTCTTAATTAGAGTGATATAGATATTGGCTAAGAGTTTTGATCCATTTGGGTGAACTTTCCATGTGAACAAATGCTTGAGTGATCTGATTAAGCTCCTAATGAATCGGCTGTATATTATGAAGCTTTTGCCAAGACATTAAGAAACTCAGTGAAGTTAAAAAAAAAAAAAAAATACATCTTTATTTGAATTTCAAATACGGCTTTAATTCTGTTTGGAAAATTAAACTAGATTGTGATTATGATTTATCTCACTTTTGAGGGCTGATCACATTATTGATGTATTCTCATTATACTTCTTTGCTTAATATTTATGGACTTCATATTGTGTGCCTGGGATGCTTGACCTGGATAGCCAGTGAATAATCATTGTGCATGTTCTTTAATAACTCAGCAATGATAGACATAGCTGGATATTTAAGTTACTGAAACCACTGGAAGTATTCATTTCAGTAGACATGTTGCTAAAATCTGTGGCTACTGTAATGTCTGATGAATATATATTTACCTAATGTTTACCATGTCTCATACATGATGCCAGGGGACACAGGTAATGTAGAGGTGAAGACAACCCTCCATGCCCTCAGTAGACGTACAATCTCTTGGGGAAGTAAAATAAATTCACTTACAATTGTATCGTATAGTGTAATTTATGTAATGAAAAATATATGCAGTATGATCAAAGTCTTTTATTTTTTAAAATATATTTGTATTGATTTCAGAGAGGACGGGAGAGAGATAGAAACATCAATGATGAGAGAGAATCATTGATCAGCTGCCTCCTGCATGACCTCTCCTGGGGATCAAGCCTGCAACTGAGTTGTGTGCCCTTGACCAGAATCGAACCTGGGACCCTTCAGTCCACAGGCCAATGCTCTATCCACTGAGCCAAACCGGCTAGGGCTGATAAAAGTTTTTTTTAAAAGCAGAGAGCTCAGCCACAGTGACTGTTTCATCAAAGAGAGGATGTGTAAGAAAAGGCTTGGCTGGTGGATAGGATGATGGGAAGGCAGCAGAGTGGAGAGCAAAGAGGAGGTCAGCGTGCCCCGAAGCTGGAACTGACTGGCCGGCCAGCGCAGCAGGCGAGCCCGAAGGGGACAGGGAGGGCGCTGCTGCGGAAGGCACATTCGCTAGCAGGTGCGTGCAGACATCCCTGTCCGTAGGTGACAGGAAGCCGTTGTGCTGGTTTCTGTTGGAGCCGTGTATTCCCTATGCCACCAGCAGACGCTGGGAGCTGAGTGCCCTTCAAAAACTGAGCAAGGTTAGTCCTTCGGTCTGTGTCTGGGGGAAGGAACGGGGCCCATCCCAGGAGGGTCAGGAGGACCCTGCAGACCTGGGCTTCCACTCTCAAAGGCCGACGCGAGAAGTTGGAATGTGATCCGATAGTGACAGGGACACACGGACAAGATTAAAAAAAACATGCTCCTCAGAAAACTTCCAGCTTTGCTTCTGTTACCGGACCATGCCACCTTTTTATTTTTTTAAATATGTTTTTATTGATTTTTTAGAGAGAAAGGAAGGGAAAGGGAGAGAGAGATGGAGACATCAATAAGAGAGAAACATCAATTGGCTGCTTCCTGCATGCCCCCCCACTGAGGATCGCACCTGCAACCCGGGCATGTGCCCAGACTAGGAATGGAACCGTGACCTCTTGGTTCATGGGTTGACGCTCAACCACTGAGCCACACCACACCAGCCGGGCCATGCCGCCTTTAGTCAGTTATAGAATATGCAGTGTGATGAGGGCAAACCTGAATTATGTTGTGAATAGCACAATGAGGTTGTATTGCGATTTTCAGTGTGGAATATGTTGACCTGTTACACATAAACATTTAGAACAGGCCGCACTCTGAGGAGTCGGGTGTTGGCCCTGCTCTGCTGTTAATATGCTGAGAAGCTCCTGCAATGGAAATGGCCTGGCCTCTCTTGACCCCTGAGTGGCTTTGTTGGGGCCTTAACATTTACATAATGTGATGCGTGGAGCATTATCATTCATTAATCTTTTGTGGACTCTGCATGGACCATCCTAAATGATGTGGTTTGAAATACCAGTATTATGTAAACAGGTCATCGGATTTGTGCTAATCCACTGTCACTCATGAAATTTACTTTTAATTAGAACACATGCATTTTCATCTTTTTGCATGAAAAGTACAAGCTTTTCTTTTCCAAGAGAGAAACAAGAAATCGCATAAAAATGCTGTTAAAAAGGTGGCACGTGTGAATGGGTTCGTTCTTGTCTGGAATGTGCCGTCCTTAGGAGTGAAGCACCCAAGACAGTCGGGTCCGGTCTCATGGGTCTAGCTTTCTGTATGTCACATGACTGGAGACCGACAAAGGTTTTCCAGAGGAAATGAAGTTCCAGTCTGGACAGCAGGGTGGCCAAGTGCAAAAAGGCCCCGGCCTCATGGAGGTTGGGTAGGTGTATGCGATAACCCAGCCTCAGGGTAATAAAGGCTTCTATAGGGAAAGTAGCAGAGAAAAGGAAGCTTTTTAAGGCAAAAATCCAAGCCAGTCGGTCTGACCCCAATGCCTCTGATCTCTCTACTGTTCCAGTTGAGCTTGTTGCCTGCCCACGTACTAGAGGTAGATATAAGAGTGATGGAGTCATCTTGAAAAGGGACATTTTTGATGCTGGTTTGATGTGTATTTTTCTTACTCTGCTATTGCCATTTGGGTTAAGTTTTTTTTTTGCTATTTCAGAGGGATTTATAGCCCGACCGGTGTGGCTCAGTGATTGAACATCTACCTATGAACCAGGAGGTCACAGTTCGATTCCCAGTCCTGGGTCCTTAGGAGCATGGATGCTCAACATGCCCAGGTTACTGGCCCAATCCCAGTGTGGGGTGTGCAGGAAGCAGCCGATCAATGGTCTCTCTTATCATTGATGTTTCTATCTCCCTCTCTCTCTCCCTTCCTCTCTGAAATCAATAAAAATATATTTTTAAAAACACTACAAAAGAGGATATAAGGAAGGCCAAGAGACATATGAAAACATGCTCAAAGTCACTAATCATCCGAGATATGCAAATCAAAATGACAATGAGGTACCATCTTACACCTGTCAGAATGGCTATCATCAACAAATCAACAAATGACAATTGCTGGCGAGGATGCGGAGAAAAAGGAACCCTCGTTCACTGCTGGTGGGAATGCAGACTGGTGCAGCCACTGTGGAGAACAGTATGGAGTTCCCTCAAAAAACTAAAAATGGAACTCCCATTTGACCAGTGATCCCACTTCTAGGACAATATCCCAAGAAACTAGAAACACCAATCAGAAAGGATATATGCACCACTATGTTCATAGCAGCACAATTCACCATAGCTAAGATTTGGAAACAGCCTAAGTGCCCATCAGTAGATGAGTGGATTGAAAAACTGTGGTACATCTACACAATGGAATACTATGCTGCTATAAAGAGGAAGGAAGAAACTATGATTTGCAACAGCCTGGATGGAACTGGAGAGCATTATGCTAAGCAAAATAAGCCAGTCAGAGAAAGATAAGTATCACATGATCTCACTCATTTGTGGAATATAATGATCAACATAAACTGATGAACAAAAACAGATCCAGAGACACAGGAGCATCGATCAGACTCTCATACCTCAGAGGGAAGGCAGGGGGAGGGTGGGGAAAGGAGGAGAGATCAACCGAAGGACTTGTATGCATGCATATAAGCATAACCAACAGACACAGACACCAGGGGGTGAGGGCATGAAGCGGGTGGGAGGTAAAGGAGGGACAAGGACACATATATAATACCTTAATCAGTAAAGCAAAGAAAAACACTACAAAGTTTAAATACTGAACTCGTAGTGACGAACTAAACAACAGGGAGGAGTAGCATTTCCCCATTGTCCCCTTGGTGCTGCCTGGATGTGCGCAGACCTGGGTCCTTAGGAGGACGGACGCTCAACCAGTATCCACTCCTATCCTTGGTGGCTTGGCAGCCTACCTCTCTGCTGATGGGTCAGGGCTTCATCATAACCCTCCTTAAACACTTTGAATTTCGCCTCTGGTCCTTCATACAATTGGAGCAAAACAGGTAGAATCCAATAAATGGTAATTATGCCTGGAGGACTAAGCGAGATCACAGTGGTTGCTATCCAAAGCCTTTCTTACGTGACTTTGGGGGAGGTGTTGCACCTCTAGATTCTGGTAATTAAATTTCTAAATGAAGATGGGAAAGGGAATAGTATGTGGAGGCAGCAATTTCTGAAATCAACTTTGAGAAGATTTTTAAGTTTACTGCAAAAAAGTCGTGTTTATTATCAATCTGCCAAATTCACAGCATTAAGACTATATCAATCATACTGCTATGAGTTTTTTTCTTTTCTTAATCTCTTCACCTCTTTCCCCCAGCCCTGCAGCCCCCCTCCGCACTGACAGCTGTCAGCCTGTTCTCTATCTATGAGTCTGTTTCTATTTTGTTTGTCAGTTTATTTTGTCCATTGGATTCTACATAGGAGTGAAGTCAATGGCACTTGTTTTTCTCTGAGTGGCTTATGTCACTTAGCATAACCAATGTCACCCAGTAAATTCAATTAAAAAAGATGGTATCAACCATTCTTTTTAGAAAGGAGGTCAAAGGTTTGTTGATGTGTGTTTATCTTGACAATGAGGCTCTTAGGCTTCCTTGAAATCCAGGGTCAAGTAATTTGCTTCTTCAAGTTCCTCTCAGTATTTAGTTGTTGTTGTTTTATTGTTTATTTGTTTGTTTTGTTTCAGATGGAATAATTACCAAAAACTTCTGTGATGGCAGAATTTGTCAATTTATTTATATTTTAAAATAAAACAAAATTATTCATGTGGAATTCATCAAATGTTTTCACTTCAACGTGGATTTATTGACTGATAATTGCATGCTTCTAAACAGAAACAAAATTATGAATATGTGAAGTTTAATGATGATAAGAATAACTTTAAAGATATAGTCCTAAATGGAGAGGGGAGGATGGCATAAGGTTATAGTTAATGACTTTTAACCTATGGATATTTATTTGGGGGGATTATGGGATCATAGTTACTGGTTCTATTATATGACTTTTCAAATTAGGTGAGAAAAACTACCATTTCCACAAAAGACTTAAATTGCAAAAATCCTACATCATGTCTTTTCAAGTGCACATTAGTGTGCACAGAGCAGATCTGCCCAGTCACAGCAGCTCTTTTTCCATAGTTCGTGGACCCCGACGTGTTAGCTCCTGCATGGAGCCCACAAATTTGCTTCAGTTTTGACCCTGGGGGACCCCCTCCAGGGATCAGAGAGTGGCTAGGTCTTCATGTCTATGCGGCCCCAGGATTGTCTACTGAGGCGGCCGACTGAGGTGCAAATTGTGATGTTCTGTGTCTCCCTCCCCCTTACATAAGCGCGCATGCAGTCAGAACTCAGCTAAAAGTACTTGACTTTGAGTAACTCACGATCCAGTGAGGGCTAGGCTAGCATGTCACCTGGATGGGGAGTTCCCCATCCGTGGCTTCTTCATGGAGATGTGTACCTGATTCCGTTTTGTTCCTTTGCCTCAGTGACGCACTGGGGTCTAGCTTTTGGAGGAAGTAGCTCAAATGGATCTGTGATATTTTCAAAACCGTGGCAAATACGCAGGGAGAGCCACCGTGTTGCTTCAGGTTTTCTGTAGAACCAGAAGTCAGATGCAGGTATTAACAAATGTGCACAGTGATCCATGACCGACCCTCACTGGGACCTTAAAAATGCCTCTGATTTTTCAAAAAAAAACCAAAAAACTTTATTGTTGGGAGTATTACATGTGTCTCCTCCCTCCCCACATTGACCTCCTCTAGCCCATCCCCCACTCTCCTGCCCCAGGCCTTCACCACCCCATTGTCTGTGTCCATGGGTTATGCATGTATGCATACAAGTTCTTGAAAAAAAAAAAAAGTCTTTGGAAAAGATCTTGTCATGTGTGTTTGACCTTAAGTGCCCATCCATCTGTTCTTTAATTAATTCCTCTGTATTTACTTAGTTCCCCGTTTCTTTTTCCAAGAAACAAGAGAACAACAGTTAAGAGAAGGTGCTTTTACTCCAGACATTGAGCACAGTGGTTGCGATGCCCCTACGTGAGAGTGGCAGGTGCTTTCTGGGTGGTGCCTGTCCCCACTGAGCAGTCACAAGGGAGGCGGCCGAAGCGGCAGAGGACTGGATGCGGGGCTAAAAGTTAGTGAAAAGGTAGTAAGACAACCCTCAGTGTTTTGTGTAAACATTTTGTGGTGCCCCGGAGAGTAGTTATAATTGTCGATTTTGGCAGGCCCAGTCTTTAATAGTAAGCCTAGCAAGATTTTCCCCAGGGGTGTATGAAGCATGACCAATTGGTTTGATTTGCCAAATATAGACCTAACTGTAGGCAAGAATTGTTAATTACTCACATAATTTTAACAGTGTGACTGCTGCCAAACCCAATAATTCAATTCTCTCAAAGCCCTAATTTGGGTTAGTATCTCATTGACCACCAAGTATTGATAGAATTAATGAGATAATCACAAATCTTTCACTTGTAATTTGTGTTAGTTTACCTGCAACTTCTCATTCTTTGAGGAGTTAAGAACTGGAGAAAAACTTGCTTCAGTGAACTATTAAATTTTGAGAAAAACAGATTAGAAAACATTGTATACTCTTTCATTTTTTTAAAAAAATAAGTATGTGTAGAGATTTTTAAAAAGAAGAAAAGGTAATTACCAAAATGTTCCTAGAAGTTATTTCTGGATGATGGGAACAAGGGTGATTTTGAAAAAGAAAAAAAACAAAACAAAACACAAATAGTAAGAAGCCCAAAGCACTAGGGAAGTCTTTGGAGACATCTACAGTGATAGGCAGACAGCGTGGTCCATGTGCCGTGGAGAAATTAGCATATGCTCTGTGGATGGATATGGATATTCATATTGTACCTGTATCTGTGCCTCTTATGAAGCTCAGACCAAATGGCTGACCCAACTCATGACCATCTCTAAGGGTAATGCCAAGTATTGACCTTCAAAATATCAATGATTGCAGGAGGAGATTTGACTTTGGATGGTAAACACACCATGGAATATACAGATGACGTATCATAGGTTTGTACACTCGAAGCCCTTATACTAATTCAGTTAACCAATGTCACCCCCCCCATACATTTAATTTAAAAAAATTATAAATAGCAGCAAACTTCCTTAAATTCCTCTATGGACCTTTTCATTAATTATTAATTTAAATTGCTATTAAGAATTATCATTTAAAAATCATATTTATATATTTCTAATTACTTTTTGCAAAGTCACACAAAGGTTAAAAGAAAATGTCTTGGATTTAGCAAAATTTTGGCTTTTTCTTTTTTTAACAGAGGGCTTTGTGTTTTTGATATATTTCTTAGATCTATCAAGGAATTTGGACATCAAAGAGTCAGGAGTGTTCTATGTGGACTTTGTATCAAACGTTAATCTCTTCAAACTGGAATTAAGTAATTTTCTTCTTTCTCACATGAATATATTGAATATTTAGTGTCGACGATAACCTTATTTTAAATAGGATGTGTTTCTGTTGACAATAATGAGATTTGTTTATCTCGTATCAAAATTTATGAGATGAACAATTTTTTTAGAAAGAATAAAAATAGTTCTAGGCTGCCACCATTAATTTCTCTTTGGTGTTACTTACACATTTTATATATTGGTTTTTAAACTGAAACCCCACTAAATAATAATGGCTACCATGAGAAATTATAATACAGTTTCTGAGTAATAGATGGAGAATCTGATACACCCAGCGCTGGTCTCAGTTCTATTTTTTTTTTAATATATATTTTATTGATTTTTTACAGAGAGGAAGAGAGAGGGGTAGAGAGTTAGAAACATCAATGAGAGAGAAACATCGATCAGCTGCCTCTTGCACACCTCCTACTGGGGATGTGCCCGCAACCAAGGTACATGCCCTTGACCAGAATCGAACCTGGGACCCTTGAGTCCGCAAGGCCAACGCTCTATCCACTGAGCCAAACCAGTTTCGGCTGGTCTCAGTTCTAACAATCTGATTTGTGTTTGGGGAAAATATTCATTTGTCTACGGTATACCTTTATTATTGTAAAATATACCCAATATTTCACTCTTTTAAAATATTTAAAATGCCCCAATTACATTAGTGTGAGGATTTTAAAATACTCAGAATACACGCCTAGAACATGTACTAATAAGTGGCATAGCTGTGATGCTAAGGAGAAAACACTGAAACAATGCATATGAGACTGAAAAATGAACAGATGTCTCATTGGTCAGCTCTCCAGGGGCTCATGCTGAGCTTCTCTAAGGCTTTGGATTTCTGGTTCTGCTCATTTTCAAGGACGTTTGTGTGGAAAGAACTGAGAAGTTATGTGTTTTTTCAAAGTTTCAATTGATGTTTTTAAATTAGAGTCTAAGAAATTATACTGAGCAATTGCTACCAGGCTGATACATCATTTTGGATATGCATGAAAGAATGACTAATATCAGTCATGAAAAAGAGAATTAAGGAATGGAACTCAGACATGTGTAACAACATGGGATAACCTTGAGGACATCACGCTAAGTGAAATAGACTGGACACAGAAGGACAAGTAGCCTATGATGCTTCTTTTTTTCTTTTTTTGATCTATTTATACTTTTTAAAAAAATTTCTTTATTGGTTATGGTGTCACATAATTGTCCTCATCCCCCTATTCCCATCCCGAACCCCTCCCCACGTATGCCCCCACCCCCCTGTTGTCCATGACCACTGGTTAGGCTTATATGTATGCACACAAGTCCTTTGGTTGATCTCGCCCCCTTTCCCCCACCCTCCCCTGCCTTCCCTCTGAGGTTTGACAGTCTGGTCGATGCTTCCCTATCGCCGGGTCTGTTTTTGTTCTTCAGCTTATGTTGTTCATTATTTCCCTTAGATGCGTGAGATCATGTGATACAAAAAATACACTTATAAGAACCGAAAATGAGACAAGCCATAATGTTTATTTGCTGGGAGGCAAATGAATCAGTCTGTAGTGAGTTTCTTTCTGGGCCAACAGTTCTTTTGAGTCCCAATTTCAATGTCGAACATTTCCTTATGTGTACATGTCAGCAATGATATTCCAGTTCTGGGTGGTGGACAAATGGTAGTGATGCAGGTCCGACCGTCTCTGGTTTAGTCCTGGGCATCCTTCAGCGGCGCACAACTGCTGTCTGCTAGTATGGCAAGGCGTTGTCAGCGTCTTCCATCTCTGGGCTGTTTCTCTTCTGTCTTCATGGCTGGAACAGTCCTGTCAATTCCTCTCTATTGTAGGAATCCACATGGTCTTGGAGTTATTTTCTGAAAATATACAAACATATTCTCGACCAAAAGTTAGTTAAGGAATATTTTCTATAAATTTGACTTGGGGTCCTTTTTCATTTTTTTTTTTTCCAAATGCTTTTCCTCTGGCTTGTTTTGACACCATGTGTGTTTTTCATGGGTTTCTTGCTCTTAGCATTACAGATTAAACTTAATTTTCTAAAGTAAAAATTTACTAGATGTAATTTACTTACAGGATATTTTTCCTTACATGATATTCTTCGACTATCACCCCCTTTTTAAAAAAAAATTTAAATATTAGGAGGCTCATGGGAATTTTATAATGTAGTCTTGATAGCTTTTACATTTTAATTTTTTGCACTAAAATATGACTGCTTTAGGTTCATTACGTGTTACGCAATTTTACCATGAGATGAATTGCCAATCAAAATTTTTGTTAACACTTTAAGAACAGCTTTTGGTACAATACATTCAGTTTTTCTAGAATATTTACTTGTTTCAATTAGTCAATTTAAATTATTCTGAGGACTTGACTACTATTCTACTGTCAAACTCAACACTCTAACAACAATCTTATTTTACCCTGTGTATATTAGTGGAAAGGATTATTTGCCTTCTTGAGTAGGCCCTGAGCATTCCTGTTTCTAGGCTGAATTTGGATATTAAAGACCCACTTCCCCACGACATGGCTACAAGACATCTAAACAAGTCTTGTTGCAGTGAGAGGGCATCTGCTGTCGGCCAAGTCTCTGTTTGTTACCTGGGTCCTGCCTATGATGCTTCTTATATGAGCTACCTCCCGATATATTGGTATATTTCTCATGATCTAATTATCATTTAATACCCATTAGTTGTTTAAGAACCAGTGACTGAAACAGGACTGGGTGCAATGAGAAGGTTAAGACACTCACTGCTCTCACATGTATGTCTCCTTGTGGAGACAGGAATAGTCTATAAACAAACTTCCCACAGGAAGCAGATGGGAACTTCTAAAATGTCACGTGATATCAATCCTGTAGGAATTCAAGAGAAGTAAGAAGATTCACAATGCATTCCAGACTCTACCTTTCGGTTTTGTGGCTAGATTTTCGCAACCAGACCTTCACTGCTTCTACCAGAACTTCAAAACCCATTTTCACTTTGACCTCAACGTTATTTTCTTGTTCTGGTTTGGTGTTCTAGGTTTAAATATGACTCTATACAACCAGGCTCAATGAAACTAAAAGTAGGTAGGAAACACTGAAGCTCCATAGGAAAAAACCAATGCACTATTCATTTAGGTACCTGCAATTTACACTGAAAGCTTTACTTTTTTGCATTTGGTAAGATTTCTAATGAAGCCAGCGTGTCACTGTAGCTGTGCTCACGTGTGTCTGCATCCTCAAGGGACCACTGGGCACCGAAGCTGCCGCCGGAAATGAAGAGGCTCTCCTGGAAGGTGCCATGGCACTGGGTCAATGAGCCGCTTCAGCTGACTCCAGCATAAGGTCCTGGAAACTAGCTTTCTGGATCCAGATGGTTATGTAGGTGGCACTGAGAAACTCGGCATTCTCCAGAGCTAAGGTTAAGGTGATCAAGTGGTTGAGCCTTTCAGCACTTAAAGGAAGGCGGAGGTGAAATGAAATAGCCATTCAAAACAGCAAATAATTAATTGAGTGTCTTTGTTAACAGGAGGAGGTCAAGTACACACAGCCACAGCAATGATACAGTCTGCATCCCAAACAGCTGAGTCTTTGCCTTGGCAGTGATTAGAATGGATTGTGGGGAACTAATTAAAACGTGCTTTTAATTTAGAAGGGTACTGGTGTAGTTTGAAAGGTGCTTGAAGAGATTCAAGAGTGGTCATTCCCCTTACTTTCTGTTCTGTGCTCCGTGTCCTTGCCTTTCCTTTTGCAATAATTCTACAGTAGGATATTGATTATCTGATTAGATTAGTATAGCTATGAGTAGATAGACTTTTGAGTATTAAGTGTTCATCAAAAGGAGGTATGACTTTTCCAGAAATACTTGAATTAGCTACTTCTTGCTCAGAGGACTCCTCTGAACATTGCAGTTAAATCTCTAAAGCCTGGAATTATAAGCACTTAGGGGATTGTAATTGTAAAAGATGGGATGTTCAGGAAGTTTTCCTCCTTTGTCTAACACAAAACAATGTAGCGGGAAATGACTGTGTTGAAAACAGAGGGCCAAAAGCAAAGAAGGCATCTGTTCTCATTGAAAGGTGGTAGCTGAGAAGCACGAGTGTCCAAAATATACAGAGGGTGGTCTTGGAGAAAAATTTTGGACAGAAGAATTGAGAAAGACCAGGGATAGGTCTTGGATTGCACTATAGAGAATTGGACAGGGGCGTCCGTGTGCCAGTGGCCAGCCTGGGGGAACGGGCATTGTGCTGGACCTGGCCAGGCAAGCCGATGGCTGTGGCAAGAAGTGAGGAAAGGTGGGAGGGACAGGGTCTGCCTCAGCAAGGCTCTGGAACTACAGGGTTTTTTAAAATATATTTTTTATTGATTTCAGAGAGGAAGGGAGGGGGAGATAGAAACATCAATAATGAGAGAGAATCATTGATCGGCTGCCTCCTACATGCACCGCACTAGGGATCGAGCCCACAATCCAGGTATGTACCCGGACTGGGAATTGAACCATGTCCTCCTGGTTCATAGGTCAACGCTCAACCACTGAGCCATGCCAGCCGGGCTGGGCTACAGGTTTAAATGAAGCCATATCAGAGGATGTTTGTGAGATGTATTTCAGTGATTATATCTTTTTAAAGAAAGGCGCTTTATTTTAGGGAATTAGGCTTAGGTTCTTTAAAAATCCAGCACCCAGTTGAATAATGTTGTATAACTCAACACATCTCTGGGCCTGGCTAATGCAAACATCACCCCATTGCCCATAGAGCCGCCCTAAACTTCAGTGTGACAGCATATCTTACACGGGAGATCTTCGGCGTCACAGAGGTCTGTGCCTGTCTCTTGGCCAAGCTGGGGTGCTGCAGGGAGATGAAATGGAGGTTTCCACCTTGTCTGTCTTTTCTAAGCCTTTCAGCCGCCCCCACTCAGGTTCCCCCTTGGCCGTGCTGGCGGGGCACACCCAGCCTCATGGTTTGTTTGTTTTTTCTGAAGAGAATGTTCGAAGACTATTCGATCAACTATTGGGGGTATCAAGTTGACATTTTCAAGGAGCCAATTGTGTGTAGTTGTTGGGGCCTAAGAACTCTCCCGAAAAACGCAGGTTCTGTGCTTTCCAATCTAATCAGCTCAATGGGGTTAGAGCAGAACGAGCCGTATTGCACTTCTAACCTCCGTTGTCAATGTTCGGTGGAGATGGAACACTTTAGAGAAACTATGGTGGTTTCCATGTGGAATTTCACCTAGAGAGATGGGTGAGATCAAAGACATGACTATTGGGCCTGTCATCGGGTAAATATGGCAACATTTCCATCAAGGAAGGGAGTGAAATTTAAGGAGAATACTGCCTGGCTGGTGTGGCTCAGCGGTTGAGAGTCTACCTATGAAACAGGAGGTCACTGTTCAATTCCAGGTCAGGACATGTGCCTGGGTTTTGGGCTTGGTCCCCCATAGAGGGCGTGCAGGAGGCAGCTGGTCCATGATTCTCTCTTATTATTGATGTTTCCATCTCTCTCCCTCTCCCTTCCTCTCTGAAATCAATAAAAATATATTTTTTAAAAAGAACATTAAGTATCATAAATCTTACACCTATGCTGGACTGTTCGCTCCCCACAACCATGCTCGTTTGAGACAAATTCTGCCAAATCAAACTGAGTCCTGCCGTGTGGAGACCACCCCAGGCCTCTCTCCAAGCCTCCTAGAGCTTGAGCCTAATTAAATCACCGGCAGGAAAAAGAACAATTAAAACTCAGGCTCCAGAAATAAATACTGCGAAACAATGCTCACTCCGGAAACACTAAAATGACAAATGGAAATGCAAATGTTGGTATTACCGGGCAGGGGTACGCTATGTCCCTATAGTAAGGCAAAATCCTTCACTTGTTATTCTTCATGTCCTGGGAGATCTGCAAGTGGCTGGGACTTTCCCAATGTAAATCTGCAACAATTTCCATGTCACTTCTACGGATTTCAAAGTACCGCATCCAGCAGCCTAATGATTAAAATACCGATTTTTGAGCAGTAATGGGATTAATGTTAGTAATAGCGTCTTTTCATTTTGAATCATTTGATTAGATCCGAGTTTAATATTACATTAAAATTTATAGATATATCTAAGTAGTAATTCATAAGACTTTAATTATATAGATAGCTCACTTTGCATATTCTATTTTGCTTCTTCGTGATCTTAAAATATAGATTAATTTAGAAATCTAAACTAGTTTTCAAGTATCTCAAAAGCTTAAAGACTGTTGGCATAGAATATTGTTTTATGCCAATAAGGCTTGCTTTTCCTGTGGTTTCATGAACATCAATATGGTGCTAGCATTCGGTGGGGGAACTCGGTCATTAGTTCAGATCTCACCCCTCCCTGGGAGGTTTCTTCTCAGGTAATGTCACATGACACCAACAGTTGTCACCCGCTAAGGGGCTTCCCAGGACTGAATCCAAACGCAGGCAGCCCCCTTTAAGCCCCACCTTCCTTTTGTACTAGAACCTTCCTGATTTTTCCCAGTGCAACTGCACGTACATTCTCTCTAATGACAGAGGTGAAGTCGTGGTACACATCATATAATCTCACTTGCATTTTCGATCTACGGTTGATTTTTCCACATCATTAACATTTTTTATAACATCATTTTTAATGACTTGGAAATATTATGTGGATGGACTATAATTTAGTTAACCAAGCTATTCTTGTTGAATTATTTTATTTTTTTAAAACAGATGACATCCAAGTAGGTGAAATTATGTATAAGTTCATAATCATTTCATTTGGATAAATTCCAAAAAGTGTAATTGTTACGTTAAGAAGAATATAAAATCTTGACATATTTACAGAAAGGCATTTAGGCACCACACACTTTATATTCATATTAGCCACATCCCTAAACCCTCAACAACAAACTGTATTATTATTATTTCTTTGTCAACATAATAGGAAAATGGTACTCCATTGTTTTCATATGATTTTTTTTGGTGATCACTGAGGTTGAATATCCCAAGTTTCTGGTTATCTATAGAGACACATGGGAGGGGAACTTTCTAAAAATAGCCCAGTTCAGAGGACATGAATTCTATCATCCTGGGTGTGCCCTCACTCTAGCTGTACATAAATGACATTAAATGTATAGGAATATGATGTGTAGTCAATTTAGTGAAGAGGATAGTTCAGTCCAACACTCTGATCAAATTTGCTTTTAAAGTAAAAAATAAATGTAGTGAAAAATTGTGAGACTAATCGTCACAAGTCGATGCAAATGGTTGAGGTGACTTCATTTTCTCCGCAAAATATAACGTAAAACATTACTCTTATTGACACTTCCTGTTTCCTTTGAGGAAGTATTACAGTTTGAATATATTTAATCTTTTTAGTTTTTGTACATTTACCTTTTTTAAAAAAAATATTTAATTCAATTCAAATGACACTTGAACTGAAAATATTTTTTAAAATTTGTTTTTATTGATTTTTTTTTTTAGTTACATGAAGGGAGAGGGACAGAGAGATAGAAACATTGATGAGCTGCCTCCTCCACGTCCCACACTGGGGATCAAGCCTGAAACCCATGCGTGTGCCCTGACCAGGAATCGAACCACTGGCAACTTCTTGGTTCATGGGCAGATGCTCAACCACGGAGCCACACTGGCTGGGCTGAAAATATTTTTATCTATGCCTGATTTTCAAATGCATATTAAATGATCATTTACATGAAGCAGGCCCATTCAGTCAAGAGGCCTTAAGTCTTATCAGTAGGAAATGGACGGTATTAAGATTGGGTTATCCATTGCCATGTAACAAATTATCCCGCCAACCTCTAGCAGCTTAAAACAAACCTTATCTCACATATTATATATATTTTTAAATAGATTTTTATTGATTTCAGAGAGGAAGGGAGAGGGAGAGAGAGAGAGATAGAAACATCAATGATGAGAGAGAATCATTGATTGGCTGCCTCCTGTATGTCCCCTACTAGGGATCAAGCCTGCAACCCGGGCATATGCCCAGACCGGGAATCAAACCCTGACTTCCTGGTTCATAGGTCAACACTCAGCCACTGAGCCACGCGGATGGGGCTCACACATTTTCTCAGGATCAGAAAGCCAGACGCAGCTGAGCGGATGGGGTGCCTGGCTCAGGGTCTCTCATCAGGTGGCAGTGAGGCTATAGCCAGAGCTGCACCCTGAGGACTTGACTGGGGCTGAGGGATGTACCTCTAAGTCGCTTCACGTGATGGTTGGCAGACCTCACTTATGCCCTTGGGAAGGGCTGCTGGGCACAGCTTCCCCCAGAATGAGAGAGACCATAGATAGAGTGAAGGGGAGGGGAGAGAGGGAAGGAGGCAGCAAGAGAGGGAGGGGTATTCATTTCGATAAAGGCTGTTACTTCAAGTAATTATTTACCATAAGCTATTGGTCACAGCTTAAATAAATGATGTCTGTGTTAAGCATATCAGAATCTAGCCATTTCTTTGAACTATCAGTAGCCTTGTTTTAGCACTCTGAATGGTATAATCTTTAAGTGCCTAAACCTAAATATAGTTTAAGAGAATTTCCTAATTCCTTATTTTTCTCGAAAAATACCTCCCATCCTCCGTGTTTTCTTGAGGATTTAAATCAGACTCCTCTGTTAATTTTAAACGGAATAAAGAAATTTAAATACAGAAATGTCTGATCATATTTTTTTATGCATGAGTCCCCTTTCCTTCAGAAACTTAGCTTTCGTAATGAAATGCTTTATCCCTCTTTTCTTTTAATTTTGGTGAAATTTCAGCATGACTTCCCCTCCAGAGAATCACTTAGACAGTCACTCAGTCTCACTTGGGACCTAAGTAGGATCAAGGTCATGGATTCATGATTCAGGATTCTGTAATGCCTTTAATGTAGCCTATACTGTGGTCGAATTTCTTTTTGTGTTCTTAAAACAACAGAGCCATAACTGATTGTATAACCTTATCTTATTTTAGGTCCCCTAAAAACCCAGGACAGAAGATCATCAAGAGAGTGATTGCCCTTGAAGGAGATATTATAAAGTAAGTACTTAAAACTATTGGTCTGAGTTAATGTTATAAATAGCTACATTTTTGTGGAGTGTGAAACCACATTACATGGGAAGTACATGTCAAAGAGGACCAAAGCTTTGGAGACATTCCAGATGAGGTGGCCCATTCAACCATTTCGGGATGTAAGACAGACACAAACATACTGGTCATGTTACTATCCTTTAACCGGGAGGCATGGGAGAAATACACAGTCATGAAACTAACATTAGCCATGTTTTCTAAAATGATTATGAGATCATTGTTGTTAAGATATTAAAATCATCATGATTGTTTTAGATGATGATGTCAAGGTTCATTTTAGAAACATTTAAGAACATTTTATTATTTTAGAAGCAAACACAGAGACTAAGGGGGAGCTTTTGTTATAGTGGAGATAGGGAGGACACGGGAAAAGATAGGAAACAAGTTCTGAATCATTCACAAAATAGGAGCTTTAGCAAATAGCTCGCCATCAGGTGTGGTGACAATGTATAGTAATGTCTTATTTATTCTACATGCTGCTAAATGCAGAACAACATTTGAGAGTCAACAAGGAAGTTGATGTGGTGTGACACATCGCATTTGGTTCTTACTTTAAATAAAGTGTAGCCAGGTGTACACAGTGTCACAGTGTGGGCGTCCAAACGCTCAGGAAACCATATTCGGAAAATGTTGTGATCCTGTCTTCAAAAAGCCACGTCCTAAGCATCTGTGTTGGTGACTGTACAGGTGAGGGAGCCTCACTAAAATGATTGTCGGTGGGTTTGGGAGCAGAGCCTACATGTATGTGCTTATCTATAGCACCAACAGCAATAATCAATGCATCCCAATACATGCAATTTAAAAAAATGTTAGCCAGAATAAAGATTGGAGAAAGAAAAAAAAAAAAAAGAAAAAGAAAGAAAAAAGCCAATGAAAGAGACATTTACATGGACGCATTAGTTCCACCAAAATATTTTTCATGGTTATTTGCTCTTTTCTTATAAATCTGTTATGACTCATGTAGAGAAGCACTGTTGTAGGAAAGCAGACAAAGTCCCATCCTGCACCCTCAATGTGAGTGGCATGCCATGGGCATTTCGGAGGTCGTCAGTACTTGTGGCTGGGACGCCTGCATTTCTGCCTCACTGGTGTGCCAGCCGGTCAGACAGGAGGCCAGGCCCTGCCCCCTCTCACCTGGTGAAACCCACTCTGCGGGCATGGGCACTCTGGGCTCCCGTGTCCTTGGCAACCTTAGTGAAGACAGGGGATCGCCTTTGCAGGGGAACCCCGTAATATATCGCCCAAAAGAGGACACGTTTAGGAGCGGAGAGGGCTGATCTGAATGGTCCACAGACATGGGATGGCCAGGTCAGCCTGCTGCGAAGGGTCACCCACCAGGGAAACGTGACCCACTTTATAAATCTCTTCCTGTGGCCCTCCTGGTTCGGGAGAGCACAGGCATCGTCTGGCGGGAAGGACCTCCCCTCACAGGTGTGGACATTGCCAGGGGCTCAGGCAGAGCATCATGCGGCTCCTCTCCCTGGGGACTGGTTAAGTGAGGGTCCTTCAAGTCTAGCGGCTATCTTATAAAATGTCAAACACCGTAATTTATTAAAAATCACTTCCTTGTATTAGCAGAAAACAATCCATTGAATCACTAGAAATTAAACCTTTTAAAGCTGTTGATTTTAAATGTGCCATTGAAGATACAGAAATCAATATTAGCCAATGACAGATATTCGGATCGCATTATGTTCTGGCAGATGATGAAACTTTATGTGAAGAAAAACAGAACCAGATTGAGTTTTCCCAGTATGACTAAGGCAATGCTTGTTGAGTAGCCTCTGTCATGGCCACTGCAGTGTCTGCGTGTCCAGAAGCCTGGGGTGTCTGGGGCCGTGTCTGGAGACGGTGACTGATGGGAAGCGTTCGGGCAGGGCAGGAGCTAGGAGTGTATGCTGCCCTAGAGGGGAGACAGCATGCAAATGTGTGTCCGGGGCCTTGAAAAAGATTGGTGCAGAGAACGTTCTAGACCATGGACACCAATGGGCGCCGGGCGGTGATGGCTCCGGAGGACCTGTGGATGGTCACGCACTGGCCTTAGCTGGCGGGAACTTGGGGGAAGTTGGCAGGAGTCTCTGAGGCCCTTCAGCCTGGTTTCGTCTGACCCCTGCGTTTTTCCGAAGCACATTGTATGGCGCCCTCCTGCTGAGTATGTGAGGCCTGGCCGGTGCTGTCACTTAGTCAGGGCTGGAGCAGTGGCACAAAGCGCCCAGAGTCGTTCCCACAGTCATAGTTACACAAACTGAGAGGCTGTTGTGAAAAAGCATCCATTTCCCTGTGCTGTCAATCAGAGAAATGATTAATATTGTCTGGGCATCCTTAGCTTCTCCTTGCTAAAGAACGATTGTTATTTCTGGCTAAATAATTACAGATGGGCAGGGAACCCAGGCCTTTTTGGAAATACTTTTTTTATGTAGTCACAGGTGATTACTACTGCCATAGCAGTGAATAAAAATGGAATTGCTAATAAAAACGGTCCGTCGTAGCAATAGGTATTTCTTACTGAACATCAGAGAGATAGTCACCCTAAATTTATATGCAGAAATAAATGTTAATCTCGATTTTTTAAAGTCCAAATTGTTCCCATAAGAAATGGAGTGATGTGGGGAGGTTTCCAGCGGCTCTGCCCCCACAGGCAGTGTGTGCGATGTCATTCAGAGATGTGGCCGGTGCTGGGGCCACCGGGCCATTTAGATGGAACTGCTCTTTCCAATAATGGTGACGCCTGTTGGTGTGTGTCTCCCGTGGCCCGCCCCCCCGGCCCAGCAGTGGTTTCTTTTGTTTCAGTTTCTACCTTAGTCTACCTGTTTAATGAATGGGATTCCCCTTTAGATACACGACTCTTCCATATTTATCCATTCATGCACATCAGTCACTTACTCATGCAGTGTGGTCGTCGAGGTCATGAGTAATGAATCCAGAGGTCGTCGAGGTCATGACCATGAATCCAGACTGCCCTGATGCGGATCCCAGCTTTGACACGTGGAATGTCACTTTACCAAATTACTTCATCCTCTCAGCCTAGTTTTCCTCACTTGGAAAGTGGAAATTATAATAGCACACTCTCCACAGAGTTTTCTTGAGAGTTCCATGAAGTAACGGGTATAATTTGGTTAGCATAGTGCCTAGCCTATAAGTATGTTTTCAGTAAATATCAGATATCGTTTTTAGTCATCACCATGATGTAATCATTATTTATTGAGTGTTTACGATGTACTAGGCCACTGTGCTGGGTCCGGGATTATACGCATGACAAGCTCTTGTCTTTGAAGCTTACAGTCTGGTGGAAAAACAGGAAAGGTGACCAATTAATGGAGCAGCAGTGAAGGCCGGCCACGGTGGGTGAGCCAGCAGCACCTGGGGCTCAGGTAGAGAAACATCTGGTCCACCTGAGGGGGGGAGGGTTGGAGTGGGGAGAACTTCCGGGTTGACATTTGAGATGAGAAAAAAATCCACAGCCTCCCCTTAACCAGGACAGCGTGGCTCCGTGTGGACAATCACACAGTCTTGGCATCTGACGTGAAAAGGAGAGGGCCCCAGGGTGCCACTGGGGGGCCCTTCTAATGGGTGTGTCATCGTAGGAGAACAAGGGGATTGAAACGTATTTATCGAACGGCAGTTTTTTCTTTGAATATTCCACAAAGAAAAAAGTAACACATACTTGAGATGTATCTGTAAGGATTGATGTTTCCCAATGTGGAAGTTATGGAGGTATTGCTAACTGGTCCACTAGGCGGGTATTTGGAAATATGGCACGTCCAGGATTGCTTATTTAGTACCGAAATAATAACAGCCCCAAAGAAACATGCACAAAGGTACATGGAGGCACTGTCGGGTGGCGAGGATACCCAGACAGAACCATCTACAGGAAACGAAAGGCAGGAGCGAGAGAAGAAATGTTAAAATGATGGCCCCGGTATGTAATGTTTTCATGTTAAACTCACCATATCTGCAAGGAAGTGTTAGAAATGTCATGGTCCTCTCTAGGCAGTCCATGGGCCGAAACAACTGGGGCGCTTCAGGTAGGAAAGCCATTGGCTTAGCTTCATTAGGAAAACACTCTGCGGGGGGGGGGGGGGGGGGGCGCCGCAGAGCTCTCTGGTCCACGCTCCTTGCTTCTCTCCAAAAGGGGTCATTCTGCCCCGCCGGCGTGGCTCAGTGGTTGAGCCTTGACCCATGAACCAGGAGGTTACGCTTTGATTCCTGGTCAGGGCACATGCATGGGTTGCAGGCTCGATTTCCAGTAGGAGGCAGCAGATTGATGATTCTCTCTCATCATTGATGTTTCTCTCTCTCTCTCTCCCTCTCCCTCGCCCTCTCTCTGAAATAAAAAGAAACATTTTTTAAAAATAAGTAAACGAAAGGCAGTATTGTTTGTAACTTTGATGAAGCTCCTTTTCTGTCTTCCTGGCTGGCTTTGGGGCTAAACTCTTAAGTTCTGCGTGAGCCACAGCCCCAGCAGACCACGTGCTGTGTCATGGTATTTTTGGCTGCTGCCTTAATCACATGTCTGAGTCACATGACTTACTGAAGTTGTGAACTCCAAGTAAAAGTATGAGAAATGCTAACTTTTGATGCTCCTTGGAACTAAATATTGATTTTGATTTTTTTTCTCTGCTCACAGTCATGCACATCTGTCAAATATTTTGAAAAGACATAAGTATAATTATCACGGTAGGAAGCTGAAAAGGTTGTCTTAAAATACCGTTTTAACTAAACTCAAAAAGCATGTTAGGAAGATTCAAGAATCTTTCTAACCTGAATAATTACTAAATAATTAAGGAGCAGATAGCGCTTCTATTTCTGTGCGATTTCAGTTGACCTTGTTTAAACTTAAAATTGACCACAGTTTCTCTTTTAAAATGTTTGGAGTGAGAATTTCTTGCAGGGAGCAGGTGTGTTTAAAGCATTGATGTAATTATCTGTGGATGCTTTTAGAGTTTTATAAAATTTTGGGTGGCTTTTTTTAGATGGCTAAGGAAAAGGGCATAATAGAGTGTTACCCTTGGAGCAAGGTGATCAGAGGTCCAGTCTCTGCTCTGGTCTTCACACACTGTGCGATTTTGGCAAGTTGTTGGTCACTCTGAGTTTTTTTTCTTTTTTTCTTTTCCAATTTCTCTATTTTCAGGGTTCGTTTAAAGACAAAATTAGAAAAAAATAATATATGTACCAGCCCTTTGTAAACTTTAGCACACCATCAATGTCTAGTGTAGTGCTGACTAATTTCCTACGTGAAATAGTGGTTATACCGTGGTTAGCACAGAGCCAGCCAAGCGCTTAGCGGGATGCCTTGCCCACTTTAGAGTATCGATTGTTTTGGTTCTTGTTGAAACAATTTGGTTATACTGCTCAGTTAAGACATAGGTCATACTTTATGAACCCTAAAGTTGGAAGGAAAACACTTTCTATTTAATGTTTTTATTTAAAATTTTTAAATCTTTATTATTGAGAGTATCACAGATGTCTCCCATTTTCCCCCCACTGGCCCCTCTGCCCAGTTCCCGCCCCCTCCCCCCGCCCTTAACCACACTGTTGCCTGTGTCCATGGGTTATGCATATGTGCACGGAAGCTCTTTGCTTATTCTCTCTTAAAACCTTCCATGCACGTGCCCCCATGCGGGCCCCCGTGTCGTGTCGTGTCGTTGGGGTCCTGGCTGCTTCCTCCCGCACACTTACCCGAAGTGAGATGCTCTTCGCGTGGTTCTTTCTGATGTTGGTCCCTCTGCGGCCTGCGGCAGCTGATAACACACAGCGTGGCTTTGCGGGTCGCTCTGTCTCCATCAAAAGTACTCAGGTCAGAGGAAAGCAGCTGGTAAATGCATGTTCCCATCCAACTTTATTTAGAAAACACAGGTCAGTGTTTGTACTAGATTTGGCTCACGGCCCACGGTTTGCCAGTCCTCCGTCTATATTATCTACTTTTCTTCCCTTAACTTGGGAGTCGGTTGGAACTACAAAACGCACTTCTCCTCCTGGCCAGTAGTTTACAGGGAAGAGAAGATGTAGCCCCAGAGCCGAGGGCTCTCTGCTTATGTGTCGGCTAAGCAGAGGGCAGCGGGGAGGGCAGTACCGAGCTGTTGCTCTAAGTGAGATCTTGGCTGAGCAGCTAGAAGCCATGTGGGTGCGTGTGGACAGTGAAGGCATTTGTCTTGAGCTGGACGGGGAAGAGCTATTACACTCTGCGGCACGTGCTCACCGGGGAGCCCCCGCAATGCCCATGAAGAGCAGAATAAATTCCATAAATAAATATTTACGCCCGGATGGTTTCTCCTTAATACAAAAGGAATAGCCCTGCACCTGGGGAAACTCAGAATGCCACCCCATGATGCCTGAGCTCCGCTTAGCAACCAGGCATCAGACCGCCAGTTATCTTGTGGCTGAATTTTTTTAGCTCCATCTGCTTGTGTTGGACCAGACCAGTAGTACAGAGAAGAAGGAGCTAATAGTCTATAGGGGATATATATTTTCCTAGAGTAATTTAGTTGCTCACTTCCTTTTGTCATGGAAAGTATTCAAATGTAATCTAACCTATTCTGACAGATACCAATGTACATATTAGTATCTTAGGCACCCGCAACAATTATTCCCATATTTAAAATGTTGATTTTGACACTGAAGTCTGTGTTTGCAGTTTTGCAACATTGGAAAATGTTTGTTGACAACAGTATTCATTGTAAATTGTTCATTAACAAAAACCCTGTCATCCTAGTGTTTTCTCCCTGCACAATGAGCTTCTAAATGGTTTATGCTAGCAGAACTAATAAGATTCTGAGATTGATCATCCTTGTAGTTGTGATTCAGATGAGAATTTGAATGAAATAATTAATATTTTTCATTAGTAAGGGCTGACAGTTGTTATTTTCTTTCAAAAGAGGAAACTGTGTGATGGAAGTTGTGTGTTGGGGTGTGGAGGTTGTGCGTTGTGTGATGGAAGTTGTGTATTTAGGGTGTGGAAGTTGTGTTTTGTGGGATGGAAGTTGTGTGTTTAGGGTGTGGAGGTTGTGTTTTGTGGGATGGAAATTGTGTATTTAGGGTGTGGAGGCTGTGTTTTGTGGGATGGGAGTTGTGTATTTAGGGTGTGGAGGTTGTGTTTTGTGGGATGGAAATTGTGTATTTAGGGTGTGGAGGCTGTGTTTTGTGGGATGGGAGTTGTGTATTGGGTGTATTGGGGTGTGAAGGTTGTGTTTTGTGGGATGGAAGTTGTGTATTGGGGTGTGGAGGTTGTGTTTTGTGTGATGGAAGTTGGGTATTGGGTATATTGGGGTGTGGAGGTTGTGTTTTGTGGGATGGAAGTTGTGTATTGGGGTGTGGAGGTTGTTGGGAGTTGTGTATTGGGGTGTGGGGGTTGTGAAGGTTTTGTGGGATGGAAGTTGTGTATTGGGGTGTGGGTTGTGTTGTGTTTTGTGATGGAAGTTGTGTATTGTGTATTTAGGGTGTGGAGGTTGTGTTTTGTGTGACGGAAGTTGTGTATTGGGTGTATTGGGGTGTGGAGGTTGTGTTTTGTGGGATGGAAGTTGTGTATTGGGGTGTGGAGGTTGTGTTTTGTGGGATGGGAGTTGTGTATTAGGGTGTGGAGGTTGTGTTTTGTGTGATGGAAGTTGTGTATTTAGGGTGTGGAGGTTGTGTTTTGTGTGATGGAAGTTGTGTACTTGGGGTGTGATGAGTAGCAGCAGGTCATTAGCTTCAGGCTTCTGCAACTGGACACCTGGGAACCGAGGAGATGTCTCTGCTTATTACACAAATAAATTCTGCCCCTGAGCTGTGAGATGAGGGCTGTGCTGTGCAGCCTGAGCAGAACCGGCAGAGGTAAACAGGGGCCCTCAGGGCTGCCCCTCTGGGTGCGTTGATATTTTCCGGGAACACTTCTGGAGTCTGGATTTCAGTTTTACATACATCAGAACGTAATGACTGTTTAATCGTTTCCTATAACACGAAGAGGAGCAAGTAATACATGGTGGAATGGAGTTTCGCAGGAGAGGAAGTCTAGCTGAAAGATTTTCTATTTGAGATGAAAGCCTCATAAACAGTCAGTTTCACAAAAGCCTGGAATTGGATAATGGATGGAAAATGAACGAATGGATTCGGATTTAGCATCTGTATGGGAAAGTAAGGTGACCTTTAATGGATTTCTGGGGCTGTCTTTGGGGGATTATGTAAATCAAACCTGATTGTAAATCTAACCCAACTATCATTAAAATCAGGGAAATGCTTTCTGCGTGGTGGAAATTGGAATGACTCCTGATTTGATAATGTTCCTGAGCTCTGAGAATCTCACAGGACTTCCCAAAACGAATGCTTTCTTTCAAAATTAAAACTTGCAACATCCTTAGCAATGAAGTGGAGGAAATCAAGGAAAATGTGATAATGAAACTTACAGGAAAGTTTCGCTTGCCACATTTCCAGCAGCTAGATGAAAATGCCACTGCACTGAGCCAGGAAGGACTCTTAGAAAACGTTACTCCGCGGTGCCTCACCCTCAGGAGCACCGTGTGCCTCAGCCACACGGAGCTGCCAGGTCCTGGCTGTGTGTGCCTGCTCCCCTCCGGCTGCCGGCACAGGAGGCGCCTTCCTTCAGTCCTGTTCCCTGTGCTTGTGCTTGGCCGGCTCCTACTCAGCGCTTCCGTTTCTGGGAATGTACCTGGTAGGAGGAATGCCGGGGTTACCGGCAGCATTGTGTGCAGCAGCCAGACCAGAACCCTCTGAGGTGCTCAGTGTAGTTAAGGACAGGTGGTGCATTCATAGAATCAACACTCGGGAGCAATGCAGAGGAAAAGGGTAGATGTGCATGCACACACACACACACACACACACACACACACACACACACACACCCTTGTATAGGAGCCTGCTCTCAGATCCTGGCCACCCACCACCTGTCCCACCCCACTCATTTCTAGGACTTCTCTCCCACACTCTGCCTTCTGAGCTGGTAGAAGTGCTGAGTAAGGAGTAAGGGGGTGTCCTGTGCCCTTAGAGAGGGAATGAGAGGGATTGAGGGTCAGGAGTGTGAGGGAGATTTCCCACTATATTCCCTTTAATATTGTAGGGTTTTACCCTCAGGAAAGAATATCTGGCCTCCCCTCCAACCCCACCCCCGTTATTTCCCCTCCTCCTCCTCCCCCTCCCCCACTTCCCCCTTCCCTTCCTTTATTTCTCCTCCTCCCTCCCCTCCTTCCCTTCCCTTCCTCCTTCTCCTCTCTCCCTCCTCTCCCTCCTCCCCCTCCTCCCCCTCCTCCTCCTCTTCTTCCTTTCTCTCTCTTTCACACATACACACACAATATACACAAACATGTATTATATGTATAGATATACATACACATGTACATAAATGTGTGTGTGTGAACCAAAGATTCAAACTTTCTATGGCTGGGGTTAGCTTCTTTGGGCTCCTGCTGTCCTATGCTCACTCTCTCCTAGTAGTTACCTTGCGGGGGTGGGCATGGGGGGGCAGCTTTTCATGTTCATCTTCTTCCCTTGTCCCTCCTGGCTGCACCCATGCACGCGCACAGCACTCACTGTGGGCTAGAGTCACATTGTTCCAGGTTTCAGACTCCTCCATGTTTTCCTATGTCTGCTGTTTCCTCCTGAGCGGGGCAGGTGCTCCTTCATCCCCACCCATTCAGCACCGCTGTGTCCTTCCCCTGGGGGATCAGTCAGGGCATCTTCTCGTCATCCCCAGAGCTTTCGTGACCCTCCAGGTGTCCGGCTGTGCAGAGCCCCTGGTGCAGGCCTCTCTGTGGTCCCGGGCTCAAGGGCAGCGCTCCTTTCTGGAGCCCAGCATCTAGCGCAGCCCCTCATGGGATCTACGCATTGCTCAGCGCGGATCTGTCCAAGGTGAGGACGGCAGAGAGCTCCGTGCAATATTTATAAAACTTCATTCCTGAACACCACTCTGGGAAATGATTCTGTTTATTCTGGAAATAGTCCAACTCAGACCAGTTGTATCAACCCCGACTCCTTACCTTAAAAAGTGCACACTCTCCAGTTGGCTGAGCGTCAGTGCTGCCCGTTGCTGAAGGTTCAGGAAAGCCAGGGGTGAGGAACACAAGCCTCGGCCATCTGTTTCCTTTGCTCTCTCGGCAGAAAAATGCTGCTGGGCTGTCCCTGCGCAGCAACGGGCTGAGAATTGCCTGTTTATTGTGGAACAGTTGCAATGGCAATGCCTCAGTCAGCCAGGCTCACTCCTTCTCTGATAACAAACTGCCCCCACACGTCCTGGAGGTGTGCTCCCCACTCTGCTGTGCGTGTGCAGAGGTTACAGGAGCCTCCACTCCATCCCTGCCCCCTTGGGCCTCCGGCTGACGGGGGCGTAATAGCCACAGGGGAGAAGGAGAGCAAGCCTGGTGGGACCATGGGTGTGTCTTAAAGCTTTGATTTGGAAGGAGCACATATAATGTCCCCTCACCTGGCGTTGGCCAAGACAAGGCAGATGGCCAAGACTAACAGCAATGGGCATGTGCAACCCTCCCTCAGGGATAGGAAGCACATATTTTCTACAAAAATACACGTTAGCAAAGTCTCTTCTAGAGCTCTTCCGGTGAAAAAGTGAGTTGATTTTGGCTCTTGCATGTATGTGCATATTCAGCACACAAACAGAGCACAATGGTGGGGGCGAGGGGTTAACTTAGTGACTCTCTTTCCAGGAATTGATTATTGGAAGGGCCTAGAAATACACATGGTATGTCCCTGCACAATGGTCAGGTCTGTTTGCTGGGGAGAAAGCTGTGGAGTCAGGATAGCACAAAATTAAATGCATTAGCTGACGCCCAAATGGATTTTGTATTATTATTTTTAAAATCCTACATGTAAAAGTGTACTATGGGAGGATTCATTACATCTATTTGCACTTTAGTTCTTGTCATTATTTTGGATATTTATGATATCTATCTCTCTATCTAACTCATATACATAATAGAGGCCTGGTGCACAAATTTGTGCATGGGTGGGGTCTGTAGGCCTGGCCGGCAAGCAGGGCCAATCAGGGCTGGGCCAATCAGCGCCTGCAGACCCAGGGAGAGGAATAGGGCACGGGAGGTTGGCCACCAGTCCCGAGGAGGGAGCCGGCCCTCAGCCCGCCCTGGGAAAGGGGCCGTGTCCACCACCACCCACCCCAGTTCCCCGTCCCAGCCCAGGGCCTGAAGGCCCTGGCAGGGTTGGGAGAGGAGGCAACAGTCACCGGATGGATCACAGAAGGAACAGATACCGATGTAGGCGTCCCGCCACTGTGCAGTTCCTCGCCTCCTCCCCTCTTCTTTCCCTCGCCGCTGCACCACAACTGCGGCAGGCGGGCGGTTAGCTGTGGGAGCACCCTGACCACAGGGGACAGCTCCTGTGTTGAGCATCTGCCCCCTGGTGATCAGTGCGCATCATAGTGACTGGTCGACCGGTCGTTCCAGTCATTCCGGTCGTTTAGTCTAACGGTCACTTAGGCTTTTTTTATATAGATAGAAGTGTAATCATTTAATGAGTAGCTATTTCCAGGGGTGAGGATGAAGTGGGAACATTGAACAAAATAGCTGGTGTCCCTGATCACTCACACGCCTTGGGAGCTGGGTGTGTGCAGTAGCACCTAGAAGTCGTACAGAGTCCACTCTGTCCTGTGCTCCTGTAGTGTTTTCTAGCCTCCTGCCTATTTATTTGATTTTCTGTTTCCTGTTTGTTCTCTTATGTGGCTTTCATTTTATTTTCAGACAAAAGAAATCTGCCCGAGCCCCGTGCGGGTCTTAGGCTCCCAGTTTGGGGATTGCTTTCTTGTCTGCCAACAGGATACAAGCGGCGGACGCCCTGGGCTGTCAGTGTTCCTCTGCTGGTAGATCACTTCTCATCCATTGCCTTTTAAATGTATATATTCAGAAGGATCATATTCTAAGAAAGGATTATGTATTTCAAGGGAGGAAAATCATGCTGGTGTTTCTAAAGTGTACACAGCTGTTGAACTTTAATTAAACAGGTTTGTAGGAGAGGGGACTGGAGACTAAGCTCATAAAACCAGACAGATATGTGCTTTGCAAATGAAGAAGAAAGCTAATTAAGCCAAACATCGCAGCTTAATATTAATTTTTAAAACACTTACAGTGTATTGGTTGTAAATCTTGACACTGCTATTGCGTGGTTTCTGTTGTTGTTGTTTTACGGGTTATTCTGCAAGCTAAGACCAGCATTTGAATGTAAAGGATTCCCAGTCAATTGGAAAGTTGTAAGATCTTGCCACATTACGTTAATATGTGTTGGGAGAAACTCTTGAAGGAAATGTAACTCAGGAATGAAGATAAATGGTGAATTTATACTTTGGAAATAGAATGTGTTATATAAGCCACAAACATAATCTAAAGCCACCCACTCTGGTTATTTTTAATAAAGTATTTGATTACTAGACGATTGTGTACACAAAACCAGACTGAGAAGCATACTTCACGTTCACTTGTGGCATTTTGTTCTTAAGTCTTTTAACCAAGTTAGGATTTTTTAAAAATTACTAAAAGATAGCTATGCTGTTTTAACAAAGATGCACTCATCATTATGTACTCGTAATCCTGTGAAGAAGGAATACAACCCCAATAAATTAGACTTTGTTGCCACACTGGGACCCTAAGCAACTTGTGTCCAATTATTGAATGCGCCCTTGGTTTTCCTTCGTGTTCCTTTGTGCATGGGCTCTGCGAGGGAAAGATTTAAAGATTTGGATCTTACCTTCTCCGTGGGGAAGACCTGGAGGGAGAACTTCAAAAGCAGAAAGATGTTTAAATTAAGCCTGCTGAGCACGGATGCAGTCAATAGAATCAAATTGTGACTTAGTGAAATGATTCACAACTTTCAACCTCTGGTTCCTCACTCAGGAATCAGAATCCCGCTTCCTTCTCCAAATAGAGCTGTAACCCATACATGAAGCATCGACTCCCTGCTTTAATGCACTCATGTCATTGTAAAAAGTTCGCCCCTTTACTCAACCATAACTGGAAAGATCTCTTTTGCTTGTGTTAAGCCAAAGGGCCACAGCGCTGTTCATTCAGGAGACCAGCAGAGAACCAGGAGCTGTATGAGACCACCCGTAGTTTTCACAGACAGTCACAGGAGCTGCACATAAATGGAGACTCCGAAGCAGATTATGCTGAACAACGAAGACTGTGCGGCCACGTTGTCTCATGAGGCTTCGGCTGATGGACTGTGCAGCCACGATATGTCATCACAGAGTATCCCTGAGAATGGACTCTGTCTCCCAGTAGGACACTGGGTAAGATGAAGTGTTTCCTTTACGTTGGAGATGAGAAACGCCCAAAGCTCTCTTCTGAGAGATGCATTCCACCGAAAAGGGGCCTTTACGCAGGTCCTGGTTTCCACGTTAAAGACAGTAGGATCACTGGCTATGCAGAACGTGAGTCTCCACGGTAGGGGTCTCCTCTGTCTTGCTGATGGATGGAGACCTGAGCACTCTATCAGGCCGCCGTCCTTCCTGCAGCCGCTGTCAGCAGGCGAGATGCTCATGGTGCAGACGCCACTCACACGCATATTCACTATCAAGACTTCCTAAGTGTCTTTATTTTTATCTCCGGAGCTGCCTGGTTTTCTGAATATAATGCCGTGGTTTTTCTTTCTCATGACACCTGAGGCATTTCCTGTGAGTCAGGTGGGTTAGTCCAGATGTTGGGCTCCCATAGGAAGCTGCTGAGTGGGCCGGCACTTCTAACGATGCTTGTGGTCTTTGCTTCATGACGAATGGAGTGTAGGGTAATATGCACGTGTATAACTTCAGAGATCGAGTTCGGCTCACGGGTGTCAGACATGGAGAAACTGAGACCCGAGGAGCTGGGGGAATTGCCCTGGTTTATTTATGTGGTTAGCTAATGAGCTCCACCTCTGCCCTCCGCGCCCTTGCTCACGCTGCATCAAAGGATACTCATTGGAAATCTGTCCCGTTGTCTTTGTTTCATTGGGTGGATGGATGGTTGAACGAGATCTCTAAAGACCTTCTTTACTTCTGAGATTCTATAACTTTGAGATCTCTAAGAAATAGCCACCAATTAAGTACTAGTATAGATGATATGTTATTTCTCTTTTTGTCCATGTTATTACATAAATATTTGTCATTTTTTAATGTTGTAAATGGTTCCCCCACTGTGATATTTCTGAAATGAGAGCCCTTAAAGGAGACTTGGGCCAGTGATGGACTTAGAATTTGTGCCCCTGTATGGCCCGCCTGGATCCATGAGATCAGGGTCGCGGTGGCCTTCCCTCCGAATCCAACAGGGCGTCCTCCCCTGCTGTGTGTCTGCGGGCGTTCTCCTTGGTCTTCCCTGTGTGAGATCTCTGTTGCTGCCCTTGAGCGCTGGGAGTCCCATGGAAGCTTTCCTACCCGCTGGCCAGATCTTCCTGTTGTTGACATAGTGAGTGCGGTGAGATGGCCACGTTTTATTTCCACTTAACCACTGTGTTGTGCCCTAATGCCTGCTCGCATGGCTGCATATTGTGGGCACGCTTTTCTAGGAGAAGATATCTTTGTCTTCCCTTCAGTGGGGACAGAGTAGAAGTCAGGTACCTTTTTCGGGCTGAAGGTTCCAGAAGAGGTTTGCTGACTGCTTCATAGTGTTGGCAACATTGCATTCCAGGTGGTCCAGGAAACCAGGAGGCCCCAGAGCACGAGGAGTCTCAGTGCACTATTTTTTTTGACCCTCACACACTAGCTTTATGGTTTTGGAACCACTTGACTTCTTCCTGCAGTTTTGCACTAGGTCAGTGATGTTTAAAACCGGACCAAACACAGAAGCTCTTAGGACACTGTTAAAGGCACAGAATCCTGGAAATGACCTCAAATCAACTGAAATGGAAACTCTGAGGAATGGAGCCCAGAACTGGACAATTTTTAAAGGCTTACCTGGGACACTTTCAACAAACAAACAAAAAGGCTGTGTCCCAAGCAAGAGCAATTGAATATGCACTGACAGAGGTGCCCGCTCCCTGTCGCACACTTCCAAACTCCCAGGGGGCTCTCATCTGGGGACCCGGCTGAAACCACTGCTTTAGACTGTCTTCTGTCTTTAGGATTCAGCAGTTTTGCTTCCAGCTTTGCTCTTCAGGAGCAAATGAAAGAACCCCTGCCTGTCGTTTGTATGTTCGTGAGTGAGGTGGTCTGGTGACCTCTGTGTCAGTTTCCGAATCGGCTGTACTGGAAGCTTGACTTTAGTGATGTGGGGAGACTTTCTGATAGATTCCAGTAAGCTGATTTGCATATAAAATGATCTAAAGTGCAGATCTCCACCCATTCTGTCTTACTCTGGGCTATCTCATCTTCTGGGAGAGTTGCACATTACATTCTAGGATGTTCTTCTCCTTAGGTGGCCATTAGAAAAAAAAATCAATTTTCTTTTTAATCAAAACTCCATCGATGCTTACCTTGTTGAAATGTGCAAGCCATAATTGGCATACACACATGAATTAGTTGTGGAGGGATTGTTTGGATTTCTTGTTGTTTCGTTTAAAGGAAAGTGTTTATGGGAAGGGTATTTTTAGAAAAGATTCGTGTTATTATTTCCAAGTCAGCCTGTCTCAGACAATGCCGTCACACTACCCTTTAACTGTGTTGCTTTTATTATGAAACGTCTGCCGACCCAACTACACTGGATTCCTTAGCCAGGAAGTATTTGGGGGGGGGGCATTGTTTCATGCCCTCCCCTCTCAGCTAGCACCCAACACAGTGCGGACCAAGGTTGGTAGGTTGGTATGTCATGAATGTTCGCTTGGGCTTTGATAACCAGGACTGTATTTAAGGAGAGGAAATTCCGTTAGATAGTTTTGCCTCTGCCTGAAAGAGTATGGCGTGGAAGTGAGGAGATGAGAAGTTAAGAAGTGCAGCACTGACATGTACAAGGGGAGGAGGCAGACAGGAAGTGGGGTCTGGGAGGGAGGGCATGAGGGGCAGAAAAGGGAGAGGGGAAGGGCCAGGGGCACCCAGGGGCTAAAGAGGGTGGCTCAGATGACAGGTGGCCATTCCATGTGACTCCCAAATTGTTCAATAAGACTTTTTAAATTCAAATGCTTGGTGTATGTGGATTTCTTGTGTCGATGTAAGAAACCTCCAAACCTGTAGAGAATTTTGTATTAGAATTTATTTGAGACATAATGATGATGTTGCCAGGAAGCAAGATCTCAAATGGGTTGGAGAATGACAGTTTCGCAGTTTCTTTTCTTTCTTTCTTTTTTCTTTTTTCTTTTTCTTTCCTTTTCTTTCTTTTTTCTTTTCTTTTTTTTTTTTTTTTTTGCATTTGAATCTAAGGCGGGAACTAAGGGTGATTACAAGGAGGTGAGAGAAAGCAAGGTGGGGATTGGATTGCAGGATAATTAACAAGATTATATGCTCTCTTGAGGGTGGTTACACTTCCAAGGGGCCTGGAAAGAGGCATTTCAAAGGTGTGTTAACCTAGATGCATGGAAACAGTGGATATGCAGTTGAGCCATATGATATTTCCATCTTGGAAGTGCAAAGGTCAAACATGTGCAAAGGCATGACCTCTGGGTTATGTCAGCTGGAGTCCCCTAGTTTGTGACTCTGTTTGCCCACACCCTGCAGACGGGGTGACCAAGAGCCCCGGGCACACTCCTCTTAGTAACATTCACCGCCTGGACCTTCATCATACAGGCCGTCCTTACTGTCCTTGCCCTTTGTGCGTGTTTACATCAATACTTGGGAGCAGAATCTGAAGAGGGAGAATCTGTACTTTCTCCGTATGGAGAGAGAGCCTCTGGGGCCAGCTGACCTTATCAATAGGCCAGTTCCAAGGGCCTTAGCTGTGGAGTGAGATGAGAAGAAAGGCTGGAAACCTCTCTTGAACCAACATTATACAGTTGGGACTTTGAGCATCAAAGATGGAAATTGTGGAGCGAGACAGGAGATTTTTACAAAATCTTCCAAGTCCTGTGCTAAAAGAGCACATACGTTTTATAAAAGCATCATGTAGCCCAGCCACGGTGACTCAGTGGTTGAGCATCGACCTGTAAACCAGGAGGTCATGGCTCAATTCGTGGTCAGGGCACATGCCCAGGTTGTGGGCTCCATCCCCAGTGGGGGGCATGCAGATGTCAGCCAGTCAATGATTCTCTCTCATCGTTGATATTTCTATCTCTCTACCTCTCTCTTCCTCTCTGAAATTAATAAAAACACATTTTTTTTAAAAAAGCAGTAAGTAACTTCTCTCTTCACAAGAAGGCTTAATGCAACCAAATTCTCTCCCGTGTATGCAAATAAATGCACTTGGGAGCAGAGGGGAGTAGGTGGGAGTGTCTTTCAAGCAGGTGGGAATTATTAAGTCACCCCTCATGGCTGTACCCACACCTTTCCTTGGGTTATCTGCGGGGGGCACTTCTAGATATTTTATCTCTGTTCCACCTGGTGGGCCCCAGACCCCGTTGTTTGATCGATATCACATTACCCTCCTCCAGTCTGTGGGCACCTGACTGCTCAGCTTCTTTCAGGTTCCCAGCAGGTGTAACTCCATCAGGGCCTTCCTCCACGCCCATTTCCCGGTGCAGCACAGGATAAGAATGAAGGAGCAGCTCTTGTGAGTGTGTGGAATCCTTAACTGTACACGATAAAGTTAATACAGCTGTCGCTCCCACACCTTCCTATTTGTGATTATATTCCAAGTAAGCACAGTAACAGCAATCTTAGAAACCCCGTGGCAAAGCTGAAGCGAGAGCGCTTCCCTGATGGAGTATTCTGAAATAATGTTTCACAGGTTATTACTGAGGGTGTGGATAGTAATTCATCATGCTAGAAAATTCTATTGCGTTCTCCAAGCAGGCAACATGAATTTTTTTGCACTGTTCTTTCAATTATCTCTTTTGTCCTCACATTATAATCCTGAGGTTGGAGTCCCATGGGGAGGACCACAGTCTTAAAAGTGTGGGTTTAAGGAAAATGTAGGTGACCTATCCCCCCTTTTTTGCTAAGGCAAAAATATCAAATATTTTCTCAAATATCATTTGAGACTGTACAAGACGATTCAATCAACACACTCAGAAAGTAAATTCCTAAGCAGCATTTCAGAAAGGGCTCAATTTAAGCACAAGACTTTTCATGCCATGCATTCATTTATTCATTCATTCTGGAAATAGTTACTGAGCTTTACTATGTAACTGATATTGCCCTGGGCAATTTGGATAAACTGGTCAGAGTTCCTACTCTCATAAGTCTATATGCAACTGTGGTGTAAGGAGGTGAGGGTCAGAAATCAGACATAAAGACGGATGGCACACAAGTAAATAAGTGACATTGCTAGGTGCTAGGAATAAAATAGAAGAAGATGTGGGGTATTTATCATCTGGGCTCAGTAGAGGAGTGTTTTAGGGTTTGGGCATCCAGGGAAGGTGGCCCAGACCTGATTAATAGAAAGGAGTAGACCTGTGACAATACAGGGACGATGAATTCCAGGTGGAGGGAAGGGCAAGACCTGAAGGTGCTCATGAGCTTTGAATGCACAAGGAAGGGAAAGAGGGGTCCTCTGCAGAATGTGAAGTGGAAGTAGTGAAAGACCAGGCCAGAGGAGGAGGTAGGTTTGGGGCATGTCAGGTGTGTGGGCCATGGCAGAGCTCTGATTGTATTTTGAGTGACATAGGAAGCCACTAGAATGTTTGAAGCGAGAGAGTGACGAGATCTTATTAATATGCTTACATGATCACGAGTCTGGTGACCATTTAACAGGAGGGGATGAGAAGCAAAGCAGGAAGCTGCATAGTGGGGGTGGGGCATGACAACCCAGACAAGGGATGATGGTGACTTCCACCAGCTCGAGAGAGTAAGAAGGAATGATACCGTAGGAGATGGAGTCTGCATGTTTAGAAGATCCCGTCAGAAGACTTGCTGAGAATTAGATATAAAGGCTGAGGGCAAGAGAGGACTTGAAAGTGGCTCCTTGGGCTCTGATCTGAACAGCCATGTCCATGGTAGGTAGGTACGTTTACTGAGAAGGGTGAACACCATGGAGGGGCAAGCAAGGTAGGTGGGAGAAGGATCCAGGAGGGTGCGGTATGAATAACTCGAACACTGAACTCAGTCACGAAGGGCTATTCATGCGCTGCCAGTGACATCCTTTCTTAGGGGTTAACGACATCCTTGTATTTTTCCTGTGGTTCAGGCCAGGGAAATCCCTAATGCTTTTTTGTCCCCATTGAAACAGTTGGAACATTCCTGTAAAACATAGAATGAACTAACGTGTATGCACCTATGACCTAGGGCTCCCATCCTAGTCCTGATGCTCTACTTCCATCAACCGCTTGAAGATCTGAACTCTCCCTGAGCACAGCACCCCACCTCTCAGCCCCTACCCAGCCCTCCCCTGGCCTGTTATTTCTCACTCCTGTCTCTTACTCCCCAGAACAATTTCATTTTACATGCATTCGATTTTAGATTTTAAGTACCATTTAAGGCCCTAAGGGGGGTATTTTCAGATCACACAATTTATAATTGATTCAACCATTATATATTGATCATTTTTATGAATCGCATTGTGCTTGGCACTAAAGAAGAAATTTTAACTTGTATAAGCCTAGCTGTTGCTCTTCATGAAGACAGAATAGAATTGAAGATAGAAAACACAGTCATATTAAATAACTAAATAAAAATATTAGATAACTAAGCTTTGTGGAAACCGTGGGGCTAAATTTATCACCCAGCTTGATATGATTACTTACTTCGGTTATGGTGATGTGATAATAATTCTGATCTTCTCTTACGAATTCAAACTTTACTAGTAATTCAAATTATTAGTGTGGTGACTAAGTGCATTGGGTTTTATATCATAGTTTAAGCCCTTACTGTGCCACTTGCTGTGACCATGGGAAAATTTCTTATTTTCCAAACCTCACTGGCATCCTCTGTAAGATGGGAATAATAATATAACCTATTGATATGGTTTTGGGGACAAATATATGAAGAAAATTTGACACATGGTAAGAATTTGGTAGGAATTTGCTCTCCTCTTCCTCCTCCTCTACCTCTTCTCCTCTCCTCCTCTCCTCCTTCCTATTATGGTTGTCATTTACTGGCAGGAGTATAGCATATAACGAGAGTGTCCGGGTACACATCAGTCCTTGGAGCAGCTCAAGTTGGGGGTAAGGTGGTAACCAAAGGTCTACTGCTACCCAAGACCATGCCGCAAGGGAAGGAGGGTGACCTTGGTGGGAAAAGGTGAAAGAGTTGGGAGACAGCGCAGCAACCTGGTTGGTGATGGAGCTGTTCCAGAGGAAAGGAAGTGAAGGTTTCAGCACAAGAATGAAGCTGGGTCGAAGCACTTCAAAGCTATGAATTGACTAACGGGGTTTCTGGTTTACACTCTGGAGACCTAAGCATGAAGAAATGATTGAGAGCAGTGTGCTCATTAGCTGCAGAACGGACTACTTCTCCTGAGCTAAGACTGAGTCTACCACCGAGACGCTGACGCCTTTTTCTTGTGACAGAGGAGTACGCAATCGCATTTATCTTCCCCATCTGCCACCTCCCTTTCTGGCCATTGTCTTACTATTGGGAACTAGGAGAAATTTGCCATCCAATCGTTTTATGACATTCCTATCTGTAAATGGCGCCTTCCCTGTCACTTCTTGATGGTTGAGGAATCGGAAAGTAAGTGACTCATTCCTCATTTGCTAATGCAAAACCTTTTTGTTATTTAATCATTTTGAGACAGCCATGGGTAGTTATTTAGCTCCACAGATTCTTACAAGTCATGTGCCTGTTTAGGCAGAGGATGCAGAGTAGCTGGTTGAATTATGCAGAGTTAGGTTCAAAAAGTCAATCTGGATGTACAGGTGTTGCGTGAACAATTCAGTGCAGGCTCAGTGAAGCATATTTTCTGCAAATAATACTGTGCAGTTGTAGGAAACAGCCTCAATAGAAAGCGACGTCATGCTATATGATTAATGCTCAAGTGCTCTATAAACCGGGAAGCCATCTACTGATTGAGAATGGAGCATTACACGTAGGTAATATCATGTGACCACAGGTGGATCCATCCATGGCAAAGGAGGAGTTCCTATTGATGCCATGGTTAAAAGGGACCTTATTTTTGCAAATAATGGCGTCACTAAGTGCTAGCCTGTAAATATCTTAGTGTTAATCCTGTACATGCCTCCCAGGTTTCCATGTTTTGTTAATTTTGGTGATGAGAGCAATGTCAGTAGACTTTAAATCCTGTGAGCATGAAATGCCAACCATTGCAGAGATCCACAGAAGCATAAGACACATTACGTAAGAGTTCCCAAGGTTGTGTCCTTTTTTTTGTATTGACTCCAGCATCCTATATAATAGAAGGCTAATATGCAAATTGACCAAACAGCGGAATGACTGGTGGCTATGACGGACACTGACCACCAGGGGACAGGCGCTCAATGCAGGAGCTGCCCCCTGGTGGTCAGTGCACTCCTAGAGGAGGAGCGGTGCTCAGCCAGAAACCGGGCTCACAGCTGGCAAATGCAGGAGCCACTCCTGCCTCTGCATCAGCGGTAAGGACCCCTTGGGGGATGTCCAACTGCTGGTTTAGGCCAGGCCCATTACCGCAGGCCAGGCTGAGGGACCCCCACCCCTCCGGTGCACGAATGTCATGCACCGGGCCTCTAGTGAGAGAATAAAAGAGGAAAGTATTGTAGGAGATGGCATCTGCATGTGTAGAAGACTTGCTGAGAAATCCACAAAACATGGAAGCCTGTGAGGCATGAACCACTGCACTAAGTCATGGGACTCCGCCTATGGGACGGTAGAGACACTGAAGCATCATTTTTGTTTCTCTTTTTTCTGACTTGCAATTGATGGGCAGAATAACTGTGCTTCTGCCCCATGTGAGGGGAATCTGCTGCCATTTCTTTTACAATCAACATCATAGCGACAGAGCTGGGCTGGCAATCTCAATCAGGCGTTCACAAGTACAAACTGTAGTGTTGAAAGGGGGTGGAACTGCAGGCAGGTGGCGGGAGCAGCAGGAGTCTGTGGCTGGATGCATATATGCTGTGGCCTGACTTGGGCACAGGACCAATCAGCGGGGCCAAGGGCACAGTTACCAGGTCTGCCGGCCCACAATGCACTGGGGTAGGGACAAGTAAGGGAAACAAAGGTATATTCAAAGAAAGGGAGAGTCCAAGAACTTGCAGACGTTTTAAAATGACCACAGTCACTTCAAAGATTTACACTGTCCCCTGGACAGGTAACAAGTGAATAAAATTTTGTTCAGGGGTCTCATAAAAGGACACTGTGTGTGATAGAAAAGATGGTGGCCTAGCCAACATATGTACACAAAGCGCAATGATAAAATTCACAGGGATGTTTACTATAGCATTTCTGTGTGCTAGCACCAAATTTTGTTCAGGGCCCTAGCCAGTTTGGTTCAGTGGATAGAACATCAGCCTATGGACTGAAGGGTCCAGGGTTTGATTTCAGGTAAGGGCACACACCGGCTTGTGGCAGGCTCCCGGCCCTGGTCGGGATGCATGTGGGAGGCAACCAATCGGTGTATCTCTCTCACATCCATGTTTCTCTGTCTCCCTCTGTCTCTCCCTCTCCCTTCCACTCTCTCTAAAAAATCAATGGAAAAATATCTTCAGGTGAGGATTAATAAAAAACAAAGAGTATTTCAGGGAAAAAGAAAACCAAAAAAATTCTACAACTTGCTAAAGCTTTATTCCAAATATACAAGCCTCTTATGGATTAAAGAGAATCTGGGCAAAAACTTAAAGACTGTAGAAAAATTAATGGACTATGTACACCTTTCAGCCAACCCTCCATGAATATTCTATTTCATGATAAAATATTTGTGAAAGACTTGGGCATCAAAGAGATCAGGTTCTATTCCTTGACAAGAAACAGGAATAAGACTAATGTTTGCTGGTTTGGGGCAGGTCTTTAGGTTTTTAAACTAGTTTTGTGTTTAGTTCTTTTTTAAAAATATATATATTTATTGATTTCAGAGAGGACGAGAGAAAGAGAGAGACAGAAATACCAATGATGAGAGAGAATCATTGATCAGCTGCCTCCTGCACACCGCACACTGGGGATCCAGCCTGCAACCCGGGCACGTGCCCTGACCTGGAATGAACCATGACCTCCTGGTTCACAGGTAGACGCTCAACCACTGAGCCAGGCCAGGGCTCGGTGTTTAGTTCTTAGACAAAATAAATAGTGTTTCTCCCCATATAGTCACCAACTTCAGAGAGAAATAAACACAGGACATGGTTTATAGAGAGAGGATGAATACCTATGAGCTTAAAACTGGTTGTTTTTGAGTTTCAGTGCAAGAGCCTTTTAGCGGGTGTCCATTTGCTACTGTTGAGCCCTCATCCTTGGGCCTAAAATAATGAGAGCAATCGATTTTCATCATTAATATTTCTTTGCAGATGTTTAAATCTTACGCGACTTAAAAAAGGAAAAGGAGTGTGAACAGAATGAGTAAGGTCAAGTGTGGGCGTTAATGAACCTCATTCTTATACTGCCTGTTCTTAAATCATGGTTTCCTAGGAGGGTAGTAATAGACCTTCGTTGATTACGTCATCCTATCTTTGCCTTCTTTGTATTGTCTTCATTGATATTTCTCTCTCATGGACCTGGAACAGGGTCATTCAATCACTTACACACTTAGCAATCCGTGTGCAGCAGGGCCCTCTGTTCTCTCTGTGGCTAAGTAATATAGGACAGAGGCTGTGAGATGAATGAGTGAAAGATAATTGCATGGCGTACTTTATAGGAAGCCAGGTTCGCCAGCTTTTTAGTGTTCTTCCACTTAAGAAGCCACACTTAATGATTGCTGCATTGTTTTTCCTGCTGCTACCTAAAAGAACAGGCAATTACAAAGAGCTGCGGAATGCCTGTCAAGGATTGTTCTGCCGCAGACAGGATGTCAGAGACCTCCCTGGAAATGGAGTGCAGCATCTACTCAAAAGTGCGTGGCTTGCCCTAACCGGTTTGGCTCAGTGGATAGAGTGTCAGCCTGTGGACTGAAAGGTCCCAGGTTTGATTCTGGTCAAGGGCATGTACCTTGGTTGGGGGCACATTCCCAGTGGGAGGTGTGCAGGAGGCGGCTGATCGATGTTTCTCTTTCATCGATGTTTCTAACTCTCTATCCCTCTCCCTTCCTCTCTGTAAAAAATCAATAAAGTATATATTTTTTTAAAAAGTGCATGGCTGGGGAGGGCCGGAAGAGGAGACCCTTTGGGGGGTTTGTTTTCATTTTCAGAGACAGATCCCCAGATACTCTGTGCCTAGAAAGAGGGACGTCATTGTGAGAAGTCATGCCCTTGAACTTAGAGTTAGCTCATTAAGACCAGCTATTCAACCTACTACAAATAGCATGGTGTACCCCTTGGAGGGCCCTGTATAGAGAACAGAAGCTAGTCTCCCTTTGCCTTCCCTTTTTAGCCCTTTCCCCCCACATCTTGTGCCATGATTTGGATGTTTACCAAGCAATCCAAGCTTTCAAAGACCACCTCTCCCCGGCCACCTTCTGTCTTCTTTTCCTTCATTACCATCATAGCCATGGATGGTTAGATGTCCATACAATTTTCCAGTTGTTCCTTTTGTTTTGTTTCTCTTACAGAAAATACACTTAACCTTTCCTCGAATGATGTGTCAGGAAGGGCAGAGTAGGGTCAGAGGCATGAACAACATTTCTCCAAAGTCGTTAGTCAGCTGCACACCAGTTCTGCTTGGAGGAAGAATTGTAAGACTTACTAGTAGATGTGGTAAGAAGGGAAACATTCAGCAACGAGCCGGGAATTTTCTCCAACTGGAGAATCCCGTCCTTGAAGTGCTGTTGACTTACATTATCAGATTTTCCACTATTGAGAATAAGACCCGCCAGTCTGGTCTCCCACAGTGACAGAAACCTATGCTAAGTCCTGTGCCTGCAGCCCAGGGGACCACTTTGGGGCCCTGTGCATCGGTGCAGGCCTCCTCTGGCACCGGCTGCCTACCCTCCTGGAGGTCTTTTCCCTGAGGATAACTATTGAGTGTAAGACAGTAGGGGAGACATAAAAGTAAATCTTAGTCCCTGTTCACACTACTGTACCTGCCTGCAGAACTGCCAACATTCTCACCAGAAACCTCTTCTCCATTCTGCAGAGTGGATGGAAGACAGACAGGGGAGGAAAAGCAGCAGCCCACCTCCTCCTTGGCCAACACCTGGCTTCGTGCTGACAAACGCTGGCCATCCACTTAGTTTTGCCGAGTTCTAGCTAGAAGAGGGATGTTTAAGTAGTCCTGTGAGCTGTTACTTTGTCACTCATTAGGCTCAATTAGGTCGCCGTGGCACTGAGGGACACTGCGAGATGAATGCTACCTTAAAGCCATTGAGGAGGGTTGGCTCCTGATTTCCCTGAACAGCCATGGAGGACTCGCTGGGCAGGAGTGAATCTGGGCCTCGGCTGTCAATCAGTAGAAACAAGGCTATGCTGGGAAGTAACGCTTGGTCCGCTGGGGTAGCGCTCTCATTAACCAAGGCTCTGGGAAATCAGCTTCAGGCGATCTCAAAGGGATGCTTAAGTACATACCCTCAAGTCACGGTGACAGGAAGTCATGTTCTAATTAAAAAATGAGATCTTGAAGTCACAGTTTAGCTAAATTAGCAATGTACTGACAACACATTTCAGTTATTAACCAATCGTGAGCTGTGACCTAATACTTATGGGGAAAGTTTATCTGATAGACTTTGCTTCCTGAAGAAGTAATGCTTAAATAGAGTAGGCTTAGTGAAGTATTTTCAAAAGTCCTATTATTAAAAGGCTAGAATCTCCCTGACAAGTAAAATCATAGTCAATTTTGTTTTCAGGTAAAATTTATGATATCTAAGAGTTCACATTTTATAAGTCCACTTTCCAGTATCTTTTTCTCATAAAAGTTCACCCCTGCTGAAACCGGTTTGGCTCAGTGGATAGAGTGTTGGTCTGTGGACTGAAAGGTCCCAGGTTCGATTCCGGTCAAGGGCATGTACATTGGTTGCGGGCACATCCCCTGTAGGGGGTGTGCAGGAGGCAGCTGGTCGATGTTTCTCTCTCATCGATGTTTCTGGCTCTCTATCCCTCTCCCTTCCTCTCTGTAAAAAAATCAATAAAATATATTTAAAAAAAAAAGAAATGAGTTCACCCTGCTTGTTTCTTTTTCTGTGTAATACTGGTAGCACCTGATGCAGGCATTTTGTTTTCATCTAGAAAGGTAATTTGCCGGGTAAGAGACTCTGTCAAATGCTTGATTTTAATTAATTCTCAAAACAGTGCTTTTCAGCAGGAAATTACTTTTCCTGTATTTCTGGTCAAGAGAGAAGTTTGCTCTAATAGTACAAGAATTACTTATTCTTGAAAAAATCAAGAATCGTCCTTGTCATTGTTTATCACTAAAAGTTGATGGGTGACCCATAAATGACTCACCTCTTATGTGTTCTTTTCCTTATTTTATAGTCAAAGAACTGCTGTTCAAAAGAGAGGATTGCTAGTGGGGCATGTTAATGCCTGGGGCCTAACCAGGGGCATGGTCACCATAGCAACTGCCCCAGTCTGGCTTCTTCCCCAAGGAGATTTGGCTTTCGGTGAAACTCTGGTTGTTGACTATGGCGTGCAGTGGGGCGAGTCAGAAAATTGATCACATTCCACCAGTTTTCAGCCTCTGTCTTGTTTACACATAAAAGATCTAGACAATGAGAGAACCATGACATCCGGAATTTAGAGGGAAGCCATACTGTTTGTTGGTGCTACACTTCAGAGCAATATGGCAGCCTCATGTTCCACAGTGCCTGGCACATCCCAACAAGTCTCTAACTGGGGTGCCCCCCCCCCCCAGGCCCCCCGTCCAGGCAGGAAGCTAAATTTGTGTGATTTTCTTACTGCCTTAGTTTACAATAGTTATTTGTAGATTTTTTTTCAAGGAATCATTGAATTTGATTGTTGGGGGTCGGGGGATGTGTGTATGTTAAACCATTTTTGTAAGAGCTTTTGATTTATTGTCTTCCGCAGAGTTCAAGTGAGAACAAGTCATGAGCAAGCCATGAGGTAGACACTTCCCTGAAGCGCTTGCCACTGGAGGGTACTAGCCAGTGGGCCCTCTCTGCTCCCCAGAATTAATTAAATGTACATGTGATGTCTCGATGAGAACAGCCTTGGGTAGCACGGGCTCTGTATATCCGCTGATTCTGCTCCTTCCAAGTTCCATCTGTGATTTATTTATTTTTTAAAATTTATTGGGGTGACATTGGTCAACATGAACATATAGGTTTCAGGTGTGGGTTTCTATGTTACCACATCTGTCTGTTGCACCGTGTGCCCACCACCCAAAGTCAAATCTTCTCCATCTGTGATTTCTAAGATGGAAATCCTGGTACCTGGATAGTTTAGGTGAGGTCAGTATACCTTCACCACAGTTTTCTATCCCGGCCAGTGTCTGTCTCTCATGGCTCATTTTGGTGATAGGGCAAATCAATCAGAAATTAATGACCAGTAATCCATCTGCGCTTTTGCACAGTCTACTGAAAGTAGGGAAATAAAAGTTACTTTTGGAAGGAACTACACCGCAGATAGAAGGTTGTGCAAAAGTCAGCAGATGGACAGGGGGTCGTCCCGGGAAGGGCTTGAACTCATTTTGGCTTCATCAACACACCTTGTTCGTGGTCAGGGCGTTTAGTATGCACTGTGGCTGCTGCTGTTTGAAGGGTCTGAGGTATGACCTGGATGTTATTGTTGTTCACTCTAATCTGCTCAATTATCTCTTGGGGTTTGCATGTGTCTCTGGGAATGATGAAGCACTGCCTTCGGTTGGCATATTGAGTAGTTGTAACGATTTGATAAAATGCTAATTGATAATAATGACAAGCTGAGTCACTACATCGATAAACATTTATTTCATGGTTTTGTGAACCTTATCAGAGAGATTCTTTTTTAATGAAAAGAGGAGTGGCTTATTATGGAAGAATCCTAGGAAGAGGGTATGTAACAGTAAGAATCCCTCCTATCACACATCTTAGATAGGAGGATTATGGTGGAAGGCACAACAATTTCATAGTTTTATGCCTGAGAATAGCTATCAGAGGTCATAAACATTTCCTCCCCCTAATTCTAAGTCTAAACGCAAAGCACTCAGGGCAGAAAGCCTTCACTTTCCTAAATATCATGCAGAGAATACAAGTTTATAACTATTGGTGATAACTTCATCATCTGTGTTTTGAGACACTTAATTTATACTACATTCTCTTAGGCTACATTACCAAACTTTTCAGAACAACAGTGAGAAGAAAAGGAGAGAAACGCCTGAGGGAGAGAGTCACACATAGAGCACTAGAATATTCCCTCGGCCTGAGGTCAGAGGTCAGGCAGATGCTCATAAGCGCAGTGGGAGGAGTGAGTTAGGATGTTGCAAGGAAGGGTTGACTGTTATTTAAACAGCAACGAAGAGGGCAGCCTCACTCCAGGAGCCACCTCGTACCCATACTTTCTTGCCATGTTCCCTTGCTTTCTAACCTGATATGATTTTATTTATATTCTCAAAGCTGTTCCTTTTGCTCATAAATTTATATTTTTATTTATTTCTTGTTATTTCTTCGTGATTCAAAAATTTTCTTTCACCAGACAACCGTTTTCTTCTGTCATTTGTTTTTTAAAAATATGTGATCAGTTAGCATGGTTCAGAAGTGTTTGACGATGAGGTAGGATGAGTGATACCCCGCATCTTGCCCTCCCCTCCTTCCAGAGACACATGTAAATGCAGATGCAAGTAAAGGAGTATTGGTTTACCTCTCCCTCTTCCCTTTTCTCTCGTATTGTTCAGTTGAGGAGAATGGACTGGAATCAGACTGAGTTTCTTCCTCTAGCTAATGATGTTACCTTCGTGGGGTTCTTCGGAAGGTTAAATGAGAAAACGACTATAAAAACTTGATTGCTGCCCAAGCATGGCAGGAGAGGTACCCTAGTCCGGCTGGTGTTGCTCAGTGGTTGAGCATTGACCCATGAACCAAGAGGTCACCAGTTTGATTCCGGGTTGGGGCACATGCCTGGGTTGTGGGCTTGATCCCCAGTCAGAAGCGGGCAGGAGGCAGCTGATCTATGTTTCTCTCTCATCAATGTTTCTCTCTCTCTCTATGCCACTCCCTTCCTCTCTCTCTAAAAATCAATAAAAACATTAAAAAAAAAAAAAAAAAGGAGAGGCACCCTCCGCTCTAAAAACCTCACTTCACCCACCTCACCCACCAGTATCACCATAGTCACTGCACCGTGACCAAACCTCAGGACAGATGGACTGATTTCTAATTCTGATTTTAATTGTTTTTTTACAGTTGATTGACTTGTACCAACATATCCCTAAAGGCAGTAGAGTGCTAGAGACATTGTATGTGATGTTAGCCTTTTAACAAACTTTTTTTTTTCCTAGGTGACAGGACTTCACAAGTATTGGCCATGTTAAACCATTAAACTCAGGCTAAGAAATGCCTTACGAGTGTTTTTCATTCACTACTCAACCTATATGTTAGGACTCCTTTAGGAGATGGTAGGACTTTCACTACTAAAGAGCCTCCAGTGTATTATTGAACTTTTACCTTTTTTTAAGTCCTATGCAGAGATGTGCTTTCTTCTCACACATCGTGTTTTCATTGATGCAAATGAGCTTTGTGATGTTTTGAGGAAGGTGACACGTAGCTGTGCTTGGTATTTGCTAACCCACTGGGTATAGGGTTTGTTCTTCGCCCTTTGGTGCTCACTGAATCTCGTTGGCATATCTTAAGCTAAAGGACAGGGTATATGCGTAGCCTCTCACCTGCTGTCCAATACCCAGTGGTTATTCATCTAACAGGACCTTCCTGGCCAGAAGTGAGACATCTCCTCTTACTTCTTCTTCTTCTCTGACTGTGAGGAAGACTAGACATATCCTCACAACCTTAGGGCAGGCGTCGGAGTTTCTTTGACAACAGATCATGAAAGACAACAGCTTTCCAACTGTACGGTGCTCACGGTTATTTTGGACGCTTCCTCTCTTATAGGTCTTTACCATGGAATGTAAATGTCCAGAATGTCCTCTGTCACTGCCCATTCATTATCTCTCTAGCCATGTCTGTCCTCCTGTCTGTGCGGCACACTAGGACACGTAGTGACTGAATGGATGCAGGTAACAGGTTCTCATGGTGTGGCTTGGGAAGGACCGGCCTGGATGTCCAGGACATTAGGGCCATCGCAGAGGTGCCCACCTCAGCCTTAGAGGGGTTGTAGGCCTCGAGCATCAATCCAGGAGCAAATAGCAGCCTCTTCCCAGAAAGTCTTTGGCTTTTTACTCAACCTTTTTGTTTGTTTTCTTATTTCTACATGACATTGAAAAACCCCAACTACCAAATTGTATAAAATAAAGCTAAGAGTTTCACTCCGCAAAAAAGTGTCCCATCATCCCATTCCCATGCGGTGAACAATCTGAACATTTGAATGTGTCTCCTTCTAGAATGTGTAATCCTCACAGATGTATAAACGCATGTACCTCCGTGTATTTTATTGTTGTTTTTAAAGCCAGATCCATCATGAACATCATACCAGAAGTCTTGCCCATTGTTTGTACTCTATGCCCAGCGGGCAACAGTTGAACTCTGCATGATCACTTTCAGCCATTCTGTTCTTGTTGGCCACGCCCGTGGCTTACCCTTCGTTGGTGGTTAGAGAGGATGTTGCTGAGATCACGCTCGCGCTGTGTCCTTGTGCAGTTTGCAGTTGCCTCTGCTGGGTAGACCTTCACATTTTCTGGGCCAAAACATTCACGCATTTGGAGATGTAATAGGTGCGGCCAAATTGCCTGTTTAAAGAAAGCAGGAGGGATGAATGACTCAGCCCTCTTTCATTTACTATGTGTGAGTTTTTGCCTTTGGTTTGATTTTTTAAATATTTGTTTCTTCCTTTGCATTTTAATGGGATACTGGAAAGGAGTATACTGGTCAAGGGGTCAAGGCTATACCTACGCTTTGGGAAGTGGATGCCCAGCCAGTGTGTTTAATATTGCCTGTACCACCAAACCTTCTTCTTCTAGGAACCCTTCTACCTCTAGGAGGAGAACGTTCTCGATGCATTTTCTGCGATTTCAGGAGAGGAAATTGTTTGGGTACATATTTACAGCTCCATCCCTTGCCTGAAATAAATACATGCACTTTCTGGTAACTCTTAAGTAGAAATTGAAGGATGAGACAGGTGGAAGTAGATAGCAGTCAGAGTTGCCTCTTTCTTCCCTGATAAGTGTGGGTAGAACTAGAGAAAATGTTTTGTTTGTGTTGCCAGAGCAGACAATAGGGATGTTGTTGTCAAGACGGGGAGGTGAAAGCATGAGTCCCGCTCAATGGTAGATATTGGACACCCCGCCTCCAGAGAAGTTTGCAAACTCCCTTTCAGCCCCGTGAAGCCCACGTGGTTTCTTAGGAGCCTTCAGCATTTGCACGTGTGAATCCCTTTGTGTGTACAGCTCCTGATGTACTGTTTGAACGGGGACAAGTGATTTATTCTTGATTCTTCTGTTTTCAAGTCCACAAAGATAGAATAATTTCCACATAATTGGAACCAGAGCGTGGCTGCTGAAGTGGAGTTTGCCAAGTGCTTAAGAAACCCTCAAGGGAGAGGCGGTGTAGGCATAAATTAATGCCTTTCGATTTGCATTTTGTAATGTGCTTTTAATTTTACTCTTAAAGCTGAATTTGAATTGATGCATTTTTATAACTTCTGTCTTTTAGATTTCAACTGCTTAGCATACAAGATGGCTTAGGTAAACAGTGGTGAGAAAGCATGACATCCCTGGTTGAGTAATTTCCTTTTCTGTGGCGGTGTGTGTATTCTAATTTTAATTGCTAATCACTCACATTTACGAGTGGTCTTCAATAGTAAAAGGCATTAAAATATGTGGAATTGTAGATGTTTTATTTGAGGTGTGTCCTGAATAAGTGTTTGGGTCTCTTCTACTGCTGGATTCTGAAGAGTTACAATATCAACATACATCTTAAGTATCAACACTTGCCCAATTCCAGGGAAGATTCTACGCGGAAATGCCTAAAACCTCAAAGCCTTTTACGTTTCTACGGAAGGAGCATCATGATTTTCCCCCTCGACTCCGTTGTGCAGGGTTTTCTCAGTGGAGTGGACAGGAAGTCAGTTATCCAGCAAGTTCATATTATAGGAAAGATGTTCAAAGAATTCTTCCACAGGACTTCTCATGCCTGGACCTTCAAACAGCGCCTGCATGGGTTAGTGATCCAAAACGATACTTAGTTTGGAAGGGAGAGAGAGGTTTGATGGCTTAATAAGGAAGGGGCCGGGTTGCCCTGGATGCTGAGGTGGCTGGAGGCGGAGGTAGTGTTTGAAAAGATACAGCTTTCTCTCCTTTAATAGCTAGTTTTGTGGATTTCCTAGACATATCTGCTGTGCCTTTCTTACTACTTTCCTGAGTTTACCGATAATCGAAAGGGCATGTAATACTGGAGTATAGCTGTGTAGAAAAAAGCATCCGGTAGTAGAAGAAGACTTGACTTGGGGCAGCGAACACACAGTACACTATAAAGAGGATGTGTTGTAGAATTGTGCACCTGAAACCTATAAAATTTTATTAACCAAAGTCACCCCAATAAGTTCAATTATTTAAAAGAAGAAGAATTTCTTTAGGATGGGGGGAAAGTGAAAAAAAAAGAATAAAGCGTCCACGGTAAAGGCCTTCCATTCCTTCTTCTCATCCATGAGCTATACCTGGGCAGGCAGCAAGCACTACCTTGTTCTAGCGCATATGAGGGTCTTGATCTTGACCTCTCCCTGTCACCCTGAGGATGTCTGAGCCCCGCACCTATTAAAATATGCACATGTGAATCCCTTTGTTTGTATACCCCTGAGGTACTGTTTGAACAGTCAGGCTTAGCCCTACCCACTCCCACTCCCAACCCCTCTCTCTCACTGCTGTCCTGGTTCCTTCCAAAATGCAAATCTGACCACTCCTCATTAAAACCTTTAAATGGCTCATAACAACAACAAATCAGTACAGAGGTTTTATTACATGCCAGGCCTGTTCAAAGGACTTTACATACATTAAGTCATGATTATGGCTTAGTAATAAAGCTGACATTATTATTATAAAGTTGGCTTTATAATAATAAAGTTGACATTAATTGAGCCTTTTGACCAGACACTGTTCTAAGCACATATTTTACAATGTTAACTCATCCCAAAAAACACCCCATGAATAAGGAATTTTTATTTTACTCTTGTGGGAACTGAATCACTACAGGTTAAGTAAGTGGCCCAAGGTCAAATCTAGTAAGTGAGGCTGCAGCTTTCAAACCCAGGCACACTGGCTCCAGGCTCCCTGTTCTGAGTCCCGCTCAGACCGCCCCTTCCCATGAGCTCCTGATGTCGGAGCCCAGCTCAGTGCTCATCCGGATCGGATCCCTGGTCCAATCTCAGGGTCCAGCAACATGGATCTCCTGGCTTACCATTCTGCCACACCGAACACAACAGGCGCTCTCGAACGCGGGTCCTTCTCCTGGACTAGCTGGAGTCACTCACACTCTCCGTTCCGTCTGCAAAACATTTGTCTGAGGCCTGGGACCTAGAACATCCACTCACTCAAGGTGGCCTTCTGCTGAGTCTATGTACGTTTGTTCCCCCCGTCCAGAAGGCATGCCTGAAAAAATGAGTTGTGGTTATTCCCACCCACATTAGGGCTTGCCGTACCTCTTATCGTACACATCTAATTTAACTGAATAGTAGATCGGTGGAGCGTGAGTAAGAGAAACAGTGAACTGTTTTGAAAGACTAACAAGTAGAGCATTTTTCCTTTTAAAGGGCTGTCAAATGTGGTGAGACAACTGTGAAAGCCTGCGGAAGAGCCGGCAAAGCCTAGAACGAGTCTGTACTCCTATTTTGTCACGAATATCTTTACGTTTTCACTCCAATGTAGAGACTCACACTGGGGATTATGAACAGTGTAGTGTGAGTATGGTGTAGGCAGAACTTCAATTCGTGGATTTATACCCAAAGAGAATGGCTTCAAATCTCAGAAGAGCAGTGAATTAATGGTGCATTATGTTTTATCATGCAGCGATATGATTAAGAAATGAATGGTGATCTTTTTGGTGTAATTCCATGCCTTGCCAATTTAAAAAAAATTAATGGTAATCTGGATTGTGTGGGATGAGAGGATTTCTAATCTCTTTGAAATTTGGTACCATATCGCTCATCACGTCAACAGCTAGCCAGACCCCAGTACCAGGGTTCTTCTGATTTTAACCTATGAGGTGCTTCCTGGTCTCTCATTTTCTGCCTTTGAACTTTCTTTCCTTTTGCCTGAAATGCCTTTTCCTACTCTTGCTTTTTACCAACTTCAATACATCTTCTAGTGTTAGATATCACCCACTCAGCAATTTCCCCCAGACCTCCCAAGACTGTCCACATATTCCTCTAAATGTCTGTTAGAAACAACTGCACAGAGAAAAAAATTGATTTAAAGTTTAGAGGAAATGATGAGTGTATCTATTCCTCCTTTTCACATTGTATTTGCTAGCATGAGGAAGATATTAGAGGACAATTTTCTCAAGTATAATTATAAGGATAAGTCATAAACTTCTCTAATCCTAGTATCCTATCCAAAATAAATCTCTAGGACAATCACAAACTTGACCATGACCTGAAGACTATCATGGTGCCTCAGCTAGAACCCATAGGACAAGGGGACCACACAGAATTTTGACTTGGGGATGATCAGCTCCAAAAACGTGGTTTTTGTTTTTTTTGTTTTTTAGGGATTGTGGTCAAACCGATCATTTGTAGGAGAGAAAGTGGTTAGTAATACATATGCAACCGCAAGGCAGGTCACTGAATATAAAACACAACCGAGACAGTAGAAAGCGAATAGGTGTAGGTGGACGTCCAGGTTTCCATGGTAAGCCTATTTCATCTAATCAAGGAGGTAATTTGTGATCCTGAAGAGAATGTAATTATGAGCATTTATTTTCTAAGTGGGATGGTTTTTGATAAGAGTGAAACAGGAGTGCTTTTATTAGAATGACATAGATATCCAATCAGAAGGCACAGAGATTATGCTAATTGCGTGGTTCTGGTGCTTAAACGGGAACACGTTGTTCTCCTGGACTCACGTTCACTGGCAAGTAGCCCTGTAACCAGGATGTGCTGGCGCTGAAAAGCCGAACTACTATAAGGCGTCGCTTCCCTGGGGGTGCTTCTGTAGTGAGCCCCCAAAACAGAGCGGTGCACCGAATACGATTAGGTCTCAGAAAGAAGCATCATCCCAAAGTGAAGTGGCCACATGGAGAGCGACTTTCTATGCTCTGTACCTGAATTGCACCTCACCTGAATTTTTCCTCCACAAGAGAAAAGCCAGGCTTGCCTTTCCTGGAACCAGAGAGAGTTGCTCTCTACATGCCAGAGGCTCAGGTCACTGATAGCAAATATTCAAAGACAATCATGAAATAACGTATCATGGGAAGCTCTAAGTCAACTTTATGCTTACAGCAAAGGGACCTGGCCTCCAGGCAGTCTGACCCATAGCCTCCTTCATGCTTTGTAGCCCAGATCAGTCTTAGGCAAGGACCCTGCCACCGTGGCGTCGTTCTGTGGAGAGGGAAGGGAAATCCCATTTATGACTTTGAAGCAATCCACTCACCTGTCTACATTAGGATGCTGTTATTCTAGACATTCTAATATGGGTCTATGATGCCGGTTCCTCTCTGAAGCAATTGGGCTTGAATTAGCAAGATCCCTTGTTTGTTACTACATAAAACCTATTTTATTCATGTCGACGTTTTATGAAAAATAACCAATAGTTGCCAAATGTGCAGTCTAGCATAGTAACTCTTAAGAAAGCATATTCTCTCCTGTAATGCTGTTTGAAGGAAACTGTGAAAGACAAAATAAGGAATATTTGGTTGGAAAACTAACTGATTGATGATTAAACTAATCCCTGCTGACGTTAAATAGGTGATTCTACTATTTTGCAATAGTGATCATGTAAAACGCAGGATTCCAGTGCACATTTAACAAATTCTAATTGGTTCTTGTGATGTAGTTCTATATAGAAATGTTATTGGTAGGTATTTAAAACTTAAAAAATGGCAATTAAAAATACGAAATGAAAAGTTATGTTCAAAAGAGACTGCATCATGCTACACTTGGAAGATCAAAGAGTTTTATAGCCGTTGTAGGTGATAATGAGTAGTTAATAGAGAAACAAATTCTCAAAAAAGAAAATTGCAGGCTTTCATAAAGAACAGAAGAAAAGAAGGCAAATAGTCAGTTCATATGCCTTGATGAAAGAGTTGTCTTTGTGTCCTAGAAGGCCTAAAAACATTAAATCATACAAAGGCAGATTTCCAGAACATTCTACCCAAAAGAGGATAACGAGTTTCATTCTGATGACCAGGCAGGATGGTGCCTTAAGTTCTGTCATTACAATGAATCCAGGAAAACACTGATTTTGCAGGGGGAGGGTGTCGTCCAAATCTTCTTGAATTATGTCAGGAAGGACCCAACAGCCTGGGCCCATCAGCAGGCACCCCTACTCTTCCAACTTCCTCTCTTAATTTCAATCACAGATGGGGAGCAATGTCCTGCCAAGTTGAGAATATGTTTTGTTATTGTCCTCTTTATGTGATTTTATATTCTTCTTGTTGTTTTTGTGTGTGTTTTCTGTTTTTGTTTTTGCATTACCTTTGAAGGAGAGTGAATAGACCACCCCAAAATATTTCACCTGGGCATAAGGGGCTGGAAAGACAGGAGATGAAGTTCTCATGTGAAAGACATCCTCTCTGTTCTAAAAACAAAGTAATATTCTTGTCACCAAGAACACGAAGTTGAGACCAAGAATATTCTATACAAGCAGACCTTCTAATGTGATTTTTATCTTCCTTTAGCCCCCACATGATATTCAGTTACTAGTACTTCTCCATAATTGCTTCTGTTTGTTCGACCTACTACACAACATGTAGGTTCTGCCTTGTCTTTGCGTCTTTCTTTTTTTTTTTTTTTTTTTGGGGGGGGGTCCTTCATTTCTGATGAGGGCTCCCATGTCACATAAAACTTACATAAATTTATATACATTAAGTCCTCATTTATCACCGTGGATGGATTCTAAAACTTAAAGCAAGCTAATGGATGACAAAATCAATTTTACCATGGGCTAATTGATATAAGCCAGTGTTAAGTTCTTAGGGCATCTCATTAATTTTTATAACAAAACAATGTGAATTAAAAATTATTTAAGGACCTGCTGTACTTTTTTCTCTGGTTGATCTGTGTCATTTCTCAGGCCCAGATGGAAACCTTTCAAGGGTAAAAGTGAAAGTTCGCCTCCCCACACCTTCCTGGGCTGTGGAATGACTACTAGATTTTTTTTGGAAATCTGTCTGTGAAGACATTTTAGTAGCGTAACTTAAACAGAAATGATTGTTAATGGGCATCCTCCCGGAACCAACTTTTAACAAATTCTTTGATCAGTACCGTTCCCTGAACCACCAAATGTAAATCAAGGGAACGGCACATAATTCTGCAACTCATTAAAAAAAAAGGCAGTATTTTAAATAATAAAGAATCTGGGCGCTACATGTATAGATTAGGATTGAGGAAAGTCTTTTTAAGCAATACCAAAGACAAAAAAAAAGAGAGAGAAAAATCAATAATAATGTCTTTAGAATGAAATAATGTAAACATATTTAATTTTTCTGTACAGTTATCATGACTGGATGGCTTCATTACAAAGTGATTCATAAAGTATGTCCCTTAGTTTATGGTTACACGTCTCAAGGAACTCATGCACTAAGGAGAAGGACATATTTTTTTCGGGATTTGAATTCCATGCTGCCTTCTTTACCTCTTCCCTGTTACCTGTTCTTCATAACTTGCCTCAACTCTTCATAATGCCTTTCCTGACTCTTCCAGTCTAAATTAGTGTGATCCTTAGAACACCTATGCAGTTAGCAAAGTGTGACACTCATCATTTATTCCTCCACTCACCCGTTATTTCCTTGCAGATACTTCCAACTTGTTAAATTTTGTCTATAGTCGTTTAGACTGCCACATACATTGTATAGACCACTGTGTTGCTTATGTTTTGAATCATGGAATAAACTATAATCTTGGTGGAAGGGATGGCATCTTATTCTTTCCTGTGCTCTCACCCACAGCATTTATACTGTTTCATAGAGTCGTCATTCAATAGTTGTTTATTTATATCAAGAAAGAAATACCAGCATTTCTACTGTCACAGAATTCATCAGCTCCTCCTCATTCACTAACCATGACACACAACATAAGGCAGCATAAACTGCCACCCACTGCTGTGATACTCAACAGACCAAGAACATGTTATATACATGCCTGCTCCCGCATGGATGGAACCCAATGATTGCTAAATGTCCTCTGTCTCAAATTCTTGCTATCATTGCAGTGATTTTCATGGGCAGCCGAAGGTATTTTTAATATGTATGTTTAACAGGATAAAACATTCTATACGTTCAGGAATATTGTCACATTTAAGCTTCTAAATGTATAATTGTATTTTAGGAAAAGAAATACATCAGGAATATGCATCACTAAAAAACAAAGCTGTACTAAGAGCATTCATATTAAATTTATAAAATTAATTCTGAACTTTATTGTGAATATGTATAAATCTAACATTTAATTTAAGTGAGCAAAATAGATTTGCTCTGATCACCTAGCAACAGCCTGCAGTCTATTTAAAAAATGACATTTCTTTTTTTTTTTTCTAGTGAAAAGATGTTAAGACCTATTCTTTGGAAACTCAAGTAGTCCTGATCTATGGCACAATGAAAGGAAATTATGGGATCTGGTTTCTATCATGGGTGCCCTGCCTCTAGCTCACTAGGAGGCTTCACCTAAATGCTTTCGCCTCTATGTTTTCTGTGCAAAGAGGAATCATATTCTTTTCAATTGTGATCCTGAGAAACAATTACTTATAGGTAGCTATGGGTGATTCAACTTCCTAGAAATTGTTACTGAATTTGTTTGGATTCACCATCTATTAATTGCATACATTTTTATTTTTAACTCAATACAAGCTACAAGGAAAGAAGTATTGAGTCTCCATACTTCAGCATTTAATTACTAAGCAAACACACAGTTGGCAATGTTGAGAGTCAGGAGAGAGAATGAATATATATTTTTTATATTTCTTTATTGATTAAGGTGTCACATATTTGTCCTCAATGAATATATTGAGCATTTGGAGTTTTTACAATGCTGACTCTGACCATGGGTTTTATGAAACAAAATTTAGGTCACTTCCCTGCTTCAAATCCTTACATAGGAGAAAATAGCCATCAATTGTGTTTCATGACCAGGTCCTGTAAAACTTCGATCTCGTTTCAGAGACCTGCTCTCATTTTCTCTGGTATTAATATAACTGTTATTTCCCTGTTGAGTTGTGTTATTGTTATTATCAAATTCTCTGTGTCCTTTTGTTTATGTATCTTTCTTATAAGCAGCATAAAGCTAGAATTTTCCCCCAATTGGAGAATTATTTTTTTCTCTTATCTGGATTAGTCCATTTACTTTTATTATGATTACTGATATATTTCAATGTCATCTTATTTTGTACTTTCTATTGATCCTGCATTACCCTTTTTACGTGTTTTTTTTTTTTAATTCTTTTGTGTTAACTGAGATTTTTTAATTTTCTACTGGCTAGGACATTATAGATTACATTTCTACTACCCTTAAAATGGTGTCAGTGCATACCGAACAAAGTAAAGATATTAAATATCTCCACTCTTCACTAGAAAAGTTCAAAAAACCATAGAAAAAAGTATTTTCAATCACTTCCCTTCTTCCTATGTGTTATTGGTATAAGTACTCACATGGCGGTACTAATCTCATCATGAGGGCCTCACCCTTAGGACCTAGTCTATACCTCATTATCTCCCAAATCCTCATCTCTAAATACCATCATACTGGGGATCATGCTCCAGCATACCTTTTCAGGAGACATAACTTAGTCATAGTTCAAGGTAATTCAATTAAGAAAGTACCATTTTTTCAAAAACAAAAAATAGTGCTGAAAAATTGGATAACCATGTGCAAAAAGAAAGAGAGAAAGAAGGAAACTTGTACTTTCTTACCATATTAACAAAAATTCTAAAACTATAAAAGTAGAAGAAAAAACATATATTTTTTAAAAGCATGTGTGTGTGTGTGTGTGTGTGTGTGTGTGTGTGTGTGTGTGTGTGTACCTGCATAGGTATGTATTTGGGAAATTCTTTGAGTATGAATTTGTTCCTTTGGTTGTATCAAAGATTCCAGAGATAATCTTGTATTCAACTGATGACACTCAAGGGAGTCAAAGACTTAAAGAACAACCATTGTTTTCAAGGTCAGATCAAATTTGGGCAATCATTCTTCATTCCCTTTGTAAGACCTCGGTAACTTGTCTTGGTAACGCTGGTGCTAAAAATGCCTTTTTGCAGACCGGTAGTTAGAGTGCCATACAGAACTCATTTTTGACTGTCAAAACCAAAATTATTTGCAGGCCATAGATATACACAACCTTGAAGGCTGATGCCTCACTTAAGTGTTAAATCACCCAAAAAGATTATCTTGTCTTCCTTTTATGTGAATTCGGGAGCGCGCAGCTATTTAAAATTCCTCCTCTGGAGGAGTTCTATTAGGAGCGTTACATTTCCTTGGCCGTCCTAGAAGAAACCAGCTCAATATTTTATCACTAGATTTTGTAAAGCTATTTTGGGTTCTTTTTTTGAAAAGTCAGATTGAAGCCCGGGGAACAGACTACGCACTGTGTATGGCACGGATCTCACCAGGGTCGGAGGGCTCACACAGTCCTTTCACACCTGCCTGGTACGCGGGTAAACCACTGTCTACTTTGGCAGCACGCAGATGTGGGAGCGGTTAGCAGGTGAAAACCTAAGCAGGTCGATTGTGTGTTCACCCTCTACGCTGCATCTTTAAGCATGCACTAGCAGATGGTTCTAGAGTGTCCCAGAAGGGCATAGGAATAAAAGAAAAACAGGATTCATTGTGCCACCAGAAACAGTCACAGCACAGCTGTGGGGGAAGAAATCACTGACGCAGAGCTCAGCTCGTCTTGGGAGGCTGATGCCGATAGATGGTGGAGGCTGGCACACATTCTGAATTATGAAATGAAAGAAGATAGTGGACAAAGGAAGACAATAGCAACAGTAACTGCCCCGTATTGGGCGCTCACCATCCATCAGAGCTGTGTGGAGTGCTTCAGAGGCAGTCCCGATGCTAAGAGAATCCATTCATCAAGGTCTTAACCCATGCCACTGTCTCCAGAGAGCAGCTTTTTCAGTTCGGTGCTGGCAGGTGCCCTGTCCTGCAAAGGAGGACAGTCACGCTTAGCCTCTCATCGACTGGCCCAAGGTCACGCAAACTGGAAGGTACAAAGTCAGGTGTGAAAGCCCCAAAGTGGCAGACTGCAGAGACGATGCTCTAGAGCCGTGGTCGGCAAACTGCGGCTCGCGAGCCACATGCGGCTCTTTGGCCCCTTGAGTGTGGCTCTTCCACAAAATACCACGGCCTGGGCGAGTCTATTTTGAAGAAGTGGCGTTAGAAGAAGTTTAAGTTTAAAAAATTTGGCTCTCAAAAGTAATTTCAATCGTTGTACTGTTGATATTTGGCTCTGTTGACTAATGAGTTTGCCGACCACTGGTCTAGAGCAACCTCTGCGTTACGTTCTCTACTAACTGCTACCCTTCATCCCAACCCGGGGAGTGGGGATCTGTCCTATCCATCCCATTGTGAAAACCTGCACATTAAAGTCAAAACGAAGTAACTTGCACAGGATTATTTGTGAGTAACAGTATCAACGTTAAAGCTGGTTAGTATTTCTAGACTCTATGACATTTCCACTATATTATTCTGTCTCTGTGATCATATTTTTCACTTATTCATTCATTTGTTCATTTATTTAACAAGTGTTTGTTGAGCACCTGACCCCATGCTTTGTTCTGGGCTCAGGGGATACAAGAAAGCCAGAATTCCAAGGTTTACATTCTAGTAGGGAGAGATGGGCAATAAGCAAATAAAGCAGTAAGTGAAGTGTTAGTAGACACAATGAGGAAACATGAAGCCTTGTCAGGGGCTGGGAAAGGATGGGACGAGGGGTGCACTTAGACTTTCTAGGTGAGGCGGTGAGTGCAAGGAAATGCGTAGCTGTCAGGGATCATTTTATGATGCTGTCACTTCCTGTCGCAGGGATCTTGACTTCTTGGTCTCTGTGACCTTGAAACTGAATCTGAGTTTTATATTGTTGTGTTTTTTTTTTTTTTTTTTTCTTTCTGGTATATGTTTGACTTAAAACCTCCCATTTCAGTGCAGAAATGATTTTATGCCGGTTTTATTTCATATTTGGCTTGCGTGATTATTCCAAGAGACAAAATGGGAAATTGTTTACTTTATGAGTATGTATCCAGGGTCGCTGTCTTAATGCGGTGAACAAATGCTCAGACTTCAGGGAGAGTGTGCCCTGCCCACAATTAAGTGAAGGAAGGATCTCTTCACTGTCATTCGTCCTTGATGTGGGATATTAGTTCTTAGCGGCAATCCCGTGAGAAAGGCAGTAGAGATGTCAGGAACTAAGTGGCTGATTTCAGTTGAACACTTATATTCCAGAGTATCTGATGCTGAGATGAGGGCAACTTGTTTTTGCTTGACTTTAAAAGCTGAAACTCTCCTCCCCAGTAGTAATTAAAAGTAAAAAGCACTCATTAGCTTACTGTGGGCTTGTAATGGCCACCACATCGCTTCCTCGCATGAATAATTTACTGACCGAAAGCAAAGTAATTCAACATTGAAATTATCTGGAAAATTAAAAACCATTCTAAGTAATGAATAGTTTCAATTTCTGTAGCACCAATTGATGTTTCGTTTTTCTTTTTCATGCATTCTTCTGCATGTATACAACTTGCTGACAAATATGTCTGATAGGGACTCCACCTCCAAGAACCAGGGGCAAAGCTGCTTCTAGGCTTAACTCTATAGACTCCAGGGCGACATTCATGCATTCAGTTATCCAACCAACAGTTATCGAACAGCTTCTTTAAACAAGGCATTTCCCAAAGGCTTTGGGGAATAAAAATAAGAACAGCTAATGGTCTCTGCCCCCTAGAGAATTTATTATCTAATTGGGATAATACGTTATTCTAATGCTGTCCCTTTAATTGAACGGTTGATATTATAATTGATTTAGCCAATCTTGTGTGGTTGGGTATTTAGAAAGATCTACGCTTGCTCTAAAAGGCCTGTGTTAACACCCTCAGGATAAATACTTGTTTATATTTCTGATTATTTGTTTGGATCTCTACCAGGAGAGTAAATAGGTCAGAGGACATGAATGTTTTAGCCTAATTAATACATTTGAAAAAGTTAGGCAACGTAAGAAAAAATGGTTGCCACCTTCTCTGTTGCCACAGACACTGGGCCTGAGCCTGTCCTTATTCCAAGGCCTGGTCACCGTGAGGAACTGCCTACAGCTCTAAGTGTGTGTCCCTGGCCACTGATTTGTAAACTGTCTTCAAAATGGTTAAACCTTTTCTCATTTTCAAGGGTAACATATGAACTGAAATAGTGCTGACAAGAAATTGTCAACTGACATCAATAGTTTGTGTCTAACACGAACTCACCGAGGTTTTTTCTTGCTTATATATCCGGAATTTTAGAGAATTAAGAAGTCATGAAAAGTGCTGTTAGGTGGTTTGGGAAGTTTCTTTGACAAAAAAAAAAAAAAAAGATTACCACTGATCAACAGTTGAATATTGACTTAAAAGCAAAAGTTAGGGAAAAATAGATTAGTATTTTGTTAGGGCTTATTGAATTTCATAAAAACATATTTAGGGTATTCATACTTAGGATAAATTAAGTAGCAAAACATTTGGTGCTAGTATATTTAAAAAATATGTTTTATTAATTTTTGTTTTTAGAGAGAGAAAGGAAGAGGGAGAGAGAGAGAAACATCAATGTGAGAGAAAAACATCAATTGGCTGCCTCTTCACATACCCCAACCGGGGGACTGAACCCACTACTTGGGCATGTGGCTTGACCTGGAAACGAACCAGTGACCCCTTGGTGCATGGGATGATGCTCAACCAGCTGAGTCACACTGGGCAGGGCAGTGCATTTTACTTAAGCACCGAGTTCCTATCTACAGAAGTGTGGGGGAAATGGTGTGGATGTGGTTCAGAATTCTAACCACGTGTTACTTAACATGGAAGTTTTGGCGTAGCATCGAGGTTAGCCCATAACGATCTGTTGTATCTTTGTAACAGCATTTTTGCCTTCTTCATTTGGTTTGCCTCGCTGTTTGCCCTCTTTTCTGTTCTAACCTCATTGGCTGTGCTGTTTCTTCCTAGAACCATGGGACACAAAAACCGCTATGTCAAGGTGCCTCGTGGTCACATCTGGGTTGAAGGCGATCATCATGGACACAGTTTTGACAGCAATTCTTTCGGGCCGGTAAGTCGCCTTGTTGCTGTCGGCATTGGATATCAAAGGTCGGAGCAAAGGTGTGTCAGACTGTTCGCTCAAGGAATCCAGCCAAGACTGGTCATGAACCTCCCAGTGGAGCCATTGGTGTTCGATCATTTCCTTTTGAGTAGCCGAGACGGGTCATTGAAGCCATGGGGTGTGTGTGTGTGTGTGTGTGTGTGTGTGTGTGTGTGTGTGTGTGTGTTGCATAGAGGAGAACGCAGACGCTTCCATGAAGCATGAAAAGATGCTTCCAGCTGATTGGCTGATCCCAGTGGGGAGGGTCTTTATTCCCCCCTAGAAATGCTTTGTAGCTTATGTTTTCAGTTAGTGTTTAACTTGATAGAATGTGTAAAAGACCCGTAGGCACCCATTTTCTACACCATTCCTTAGAAATGCAGGCATCATGGAAGTCACATTAGTAAGTAACATGCTGTCAGCATCAAATTATAGCAGAAATGCAGAAATTAAAAAATATTGCAGAAATGCAGATGTTCCTTATACCATGCTTATAGTACATAAAATATGTGACTAAATGGATATTATACACTGAGTGGCCAGATTATTATGATCTCTGAATGCATAATAATCTTACCACTCAGTGAACTTCTCTTGAGTACCTCATTTATTTGGTATCAAAGATACTATAAATCGTGCACCTGATCCATTTTCCCCTTTGCACTGGCTGATAGAAGCTCAGGGCAAATAGGTGGTTGATCTCCAGCAAAAATCTAGAATACTTTTGGTACCCATTTGAGATACAAATACTGAGTGGCCAGATTATTATGCGTTCAGAGATCATAATAATCTGGCCACTCAGTGTATATACTGCATATTTAATCAAACTATATATATATATTTTTTTCAATTTGAACATGTACAGAGATTCTCTACTTATAAACCACTACAATAAATCATTATGTAAGGCAAAGAACCTGTTAGTTACAGAAATCAGGGAATCAGGTAATTGCACCTGATTTCTGGTTACCTATATCTGCTTAAAAACTTGGATTTTCACCCAGTAGGTTTTCCTAAAGTGAGTCGTATCTATACTTAATATTTATGTGTGAGTTAATATTGAACACCTTCAGATAGGTTTGCAAAAGAGTGTGTCCCCAGAGTGTTGTCTAAACTGACAGTTGGTGGTGTAATTGTGACAATCTATTTGCATATTGTGAGGGATCACATCGCCGTCACCTTGACTCACCTTTGGCTGTAAGTACCATCATAGAGATGCACTTGGATCAGAACTATAGGTAAGTGGAATATCTTCAGGAGACCACTACTGCTTCCTTCTTCTAGTTGCACAGACAATACAAACTTCTGAGATAGTCATTATTTCACAAATATAATTGGCTCTTTGTATCTTATACCAAAGATGGGACAGGCAGATTGGAAACGTAGGCCACCTGTGGTATAAAAGTGATTGCTGTGAACAAATCCAGTAACAACTTGAAAGTGAAAATAAATCACCTAAAAGCAGTTTTACTTCTCTCTCCTCAACAAGATTAAATCCAATTTCACGTATCAGGTTTGGACTAAGTCTACACTAAAATGTTAGTCAACTTTAGTTCAGGTTTTAATTGGTTTTCATTTTCAGCAACTCTGAAATGGAGTGTTAAAAACCATTGTTTTGTTGTTGGTTGCAGGGTGTGTGACAAGAGTTAGAGATGGTTTTGTTTTTTGTTTACTAATAAGTTAGTCCATGCAATATTGTTTAGACAACATTACTCGTAGTGAGTTGTATTCCACGTGCCTTCTTGTTGGGAGAGAAAAGCATTGAGCTCAGTTGCATGTTAGCCTCAGAGTATCCATCCATGGTGCTGCTTGCTCTTCCTAGGTGGTTTTTTTTTCTTTTTTTTTTTTTTTTGAGCCATTGAGCTATGAGTTTACCCAGGAGTGTGTATCAGGCGTGGAAATTTCCTGTCACTTGCATCTTAGAAAAAAAGAAGGCGAGAACCATGTGTGAAGGACAATCTCATTGTTTATTACAATAAAAGCTACCGTATGCTAACCACTGACAACCCTGTTGCTTGTAGCACTTCACTTCCATTTGGCTTATGTCACACTTTTAAAGGAAATCTACTTGTTAATTACAACTTGAGCCAGTAATATGAGTCTGAGACACAAAATGACTTTGAAATTGAGTGATTCTTTTCTTCCGTTTTTAATGGATATATATTTACAGAGTGTCTTTTGGTTTATGGGTTAGATAAGCTATGAATTTTCATTCACTTAACTAGCTTTTTTTTTTTCTTGGTCAAAATTAGATGAAGAAACTTTTCGAGAATTAAAGAAAACATTTGTTACATATGTATTAACCTATTTGTGTTTGATGAGTTATAAGTACATAATTTTACTTTAATCATGAGCTCTCATGTTCTGTGTTTCAACAGCATTTATGCCTAGGAAAAAATAATTAACAATATTAATATTGATGCTCCCCAACAAGTTTTAAGAGGACGGGGCGGGGGGCGAAGTGAAGTAAAGCCCCACAATCCTGATTTAAAGCTAATAGGTGATGTTTGTGTACAGAGAATTCTTATTGCATTTTTGATGAAACCCATGCTTATCTGAATAATTTGTTAATTATTTTAAAGTTCTTATAATTCTAAAAAATAAAAACTAAAGTTTTCTAATTCTAAAAATCTAAAATAATCTTGCATTTTAAAGTGCAGACAGACTTGAGAATTACTCTGTTTTCCCAGTAGCTTTCGATTTCTGTTTTTTGGTTTATGGAGAGCACCCTTGGAGATTGTACGTGGAAGGTCAGTAACTCTTCTAGATGGCCCATCCTTTCCTGCCATTGAGAAGAGGGAATGCACTTTCCTGGGTGTAAGCTGCCTCTCTAGAGGTAGCCGGGATGGCCTCCCGGATGCTGATCTTGACTTTGTGGAGGTTGATCGAAGCCTTCACCCTTCATTTTCCTCCTGAGTAACTTCAGCAGTGCATCCACATACAGTGGGCATGCTTTGACTCTTTGAATAGTCTATGTCCTTTATCATGGAATCTACCCAGTGCATTTGACACCGTTGCCCTCTGGCAATCACAGTGGGGCTGACTTTCCCCATGCGGAAGTAGACTTAGTTCCTGTCTAAAGAAGAATATGAAAAATAATGTTTCATTCTGTATGGTTTTTCCTAGTGTGTTATTTCCCATTTATTTCTTAAGATTTGAATTTGCATTTCTGATTGGCTTATTGCCATGATGTGTAAGCCCTCAATGGGATTTAACAGTTTTACAAGTAAAAGATGAACAGTGGGATGTGAATTTAAAAGAGCAATATGGAGTTATAGGAATAGACAACATTGCAACAGAGTAAGTCCTGACTCCTCTCCTTCTAACTTGTTGGGATGCCATTCTGGAGGGAAACTGGTAGGCACGCTTAGGATCACAGATAATATGTTACAATAAAACAGAAAGTCATGCCATTCTGGCTACGGACCTCACCGGTCACTCAATTAGCATGGGTTTACATGTGCTCATGTCAAAAAGGAAAAGTTTTCTCCTCGCTGAATCCATCTTACATAGACAATTGTGTGTGTGTGTGTGTGTGTGTGTGTGTGTGTGTGTGTGTGTGTGTGACTGGATAGGAAATGTTTCCATTATGAGTATATCTTTGTGGAATATCTTGGTTCTAAGCCTCTTGAATATATATATACATTTTCATCACACAGTGATAGAAAATGCCCTATCTTCCTTCTCATAATAGAAATTTTCTATCGTAATGGCTTGAGCTTAGATTCTTAGTGTGAAAAATAGCTTTTGTAAGTTTTCTTTGAAATTGTAATTGTCTGGAAGTGTTTCCCAAGGCCTATTGCCACTTGCATTTACTGGATTATGTATTAAAGATACCTGATAATTCTGATATGGAGGGTGATGGTTGCTTGGAATGTCGGATAAGCACTTCTTTTGGGAAGTCCTTTGCTCTGTGAAGCAAATTAGGTTCTTTCTGTTCCCCATTGCTGCTTCCTGTAGAGGACACGGAGACGTTTCCCACTGTAGCCATGCTGTTGTTCTTTGCCAGCATCCAGAGCAACTGCTTATAATAAATACTCACGCATCTTCTGCTCGCTTTCAATTGAAAGCACATAAAAAGCATATTTTCTGTTTGTGTGTGTACATGCATAGCTGTGGATTTTCAAATAGTTACTTTTAATTATCTCCAGTAAGCTACCTCTGCTTCAATTAAAAAGGCGTGCATAGTTCTTCCTCCCATTTATTATAAATACCCATTCCAGTACTTAATGTTTGAAATGTTTTCATAGATATTAATTCCTTTTGATAAAAACACAAATGGGACTCTCCACAGCCTCCATTTATCTGGTGCATTTTCTGTCTTTGGTGTTTTCCTGTAATTTTTATCTAGTTTTAAGTCATAAGCCGCTGAGATATTTTCATCATTTGGGGTCTACTGATTTGTTGTAAGGAATATGTTTTCACAGAAATTCTAGTTATTTAGTATCTAAAATAAATATTTTAACTTCACTGACCAAAGGACGTTAGGGAAAAAAACACACAAAAAACAAAACACAAAAAAATCATTTGCCTTAAATATTTCAAGGCAAAGATAATCTTTCCAAATGTGTGAAAGTATTTGATTCTTAGGTTTGTGATCACAGTGTCACCTTGTGAACGATTTGTGTTCAGGAAGCATGAAGCAGAGCTGAACAATTTGTGTGCAGAAGCTATGCCTGAGATACTGCCTCCCTCTGAACATGGGAACTGCAGGTCACACTAAATAGGAATTCTTCTGAGTTCCGAGTCACTTGGAAAAGGTCTGATCACTTATTTTATGGACACCTAATTATTAAAATAGTAGCCCCCTGGGATGTTTTCCTGAAGCAAATATGCCCAAGAGATGATATTTTTAGACTACATGGGTCTCAGAAAGATTATTTATAATGAAATGAGCTGATGGTCTGAAAGTGAGGATCTATGAGAAAATATTGGAGTAAAGATTAAATTACCGTAGTATTCCATGTGAACCTAGTGAGATTCAGCAAGCTTTTACTTCTTAAAACGACTAGTGAAAAAGTGAATGAGAGGAAAAGTTGATTTTTTTTCTTTGTATACAATACAAGCCTTTCATTTATGTCTTCAAGACTTTTTTTTGCATTTATTATTTTTCCACATTGATTTTGGCCTAGATTCGGATGGTTGGGAGGGATAGGAGAGACAAGGACTGCGTTAACTAGAGAGAGGTTGCTGGGTTAGGTCATACATGTGGGAAATGAACATTTCAGGAGCTTTGCTATCTCATCATGCCTGTTTTAACTTTTTTCCAACTTTATACATTTTGGGTAAAAAAAAGAAATTCAGTATGTGGTTAACAAAACAGTATTCTTAGAGATGCAAGTAGTTGAAAGCAAGAGAAAGGAAAGGGAAGTTTTGATATTTTTAAAAATTAAGTTTTGAGGCCATATGACAAAGGGAGGGGTTGGGCTGGAGTTTTGGGAGATGTTGAAAAGATTCAGAGGTTCAAGTCGTGGACAATAAGGAGTGCCCTGAACCCCTGCTCGTCCCAATCCTCTCATCACTCTCCAGACACGCTGTGGTGTCCAGGCAGAGCAAGTAAGAGGGTCAGTAGGCCCGAGACTGAAGTATAACCCCTACCTGCGCGGAGGACAGATCCCCGGCCAGCTACAACCCAACGTGCCTTCCCCGTGTGGGGGCGCCACAGAGCTCTTAGACGAGTGGGCATCGGGTACTAAAAACCACACTAAGGAACTCTGAAGTCCCCCAGAAGGGCTTGGTGAAGCAGAGTCTCTGAAATAGGTGAAGATAACAACCGCTCGGTAAAAGCTCCTGTTGTGTACAACCCGCTGGGGCTGCTTGTGTTGAGTGGAGTGGCTTGTGCCTGGGCTGGTCAATGGGCGCCAGCTGCCTTGGCAACGCTTTGCTGGTACAGCACAGGGTGGTCCTTGGACGCGGAGAATGAATTGACATTTCCTCTTATTTATCTTTGAAGTGTAGCATTTTCCTTGTGTAAATTCTCGCGAGCAGCTAGAGTAACTTTTATTTAAAATCAGCCCTTTTCAAATAAAGAGAAAGGTCATTAGACGATGTTGTCAGGATCCGAATAAAGTGTTCTAGTCACACTTCCTTTGAAAAATGATGCTTAGACTTAAATTGGTCATATTTTCTTGAATTGGTCATATTTTCTGCAGAACATGCTTGTGTTCATTCAAACATTTTTTTGTTAGGAACTAAAATAACCTATATTTCATATACGATGGATGGTAACAACAGGCCGAGGGATCTTAAAGTCATACAACCTCACCGTGGTGTTTTCTGGGCGTTTCTCACGGTTCCCTCAAACAGTGCTGGAAACCTCACGTAGTTCATGCAGGTATGGTTCTCACTCGGCTCGTACAGACAGAGGCATGCACTTCGTACAAAGGCCGAAGCCAAGGCAAGAAAAGCCATCCTAAGGAAAATATCTAACGCACGCAGGTCATCCTCAGAAAGAGCGCAGTCTCCGGAGCAAGATTCAAAACGAAGACATGCCCGGACTGCGACAAGAAACACAGAGTCCCTGAGGGTCGGCCTCGCTTTTAGTTGGATTTGCTACTCTCCGTCAGGACGTCACCATCACTGCACAAGAGCACATGGTCTCAAGAAGAGAGCAGGGGGTGAGAGTGCCAGGAGGGGTGGCGACGTGAACAGTGACCACCCCACCCCCCCACCCCAAGATCAGAGATAGGCTCAGCTTCCGTTTCCACCACATCAGATCTCATCTGTGTCTCCATCATTCTGCTCGTGTAGAAGTCATTTTCCACATGGCTTCCTTTCCTGAGAGGAGACATGTCACAGCACCGTCGTTGCGCTTCATTGCGATGGCAGACGCCTTTCCTTTGGGCTGTTTAATTACAGAAGTAAGCATGTTCATTTCTCAGAAATGTATCTTTACTGACAGTGTGTCAGGAGCCAAGATCTAGCCCAACATACGCAGTGTTATTAACTTATAACTGATAAGATCTTAGAATTATTTTAAGAGTGAGATCGAAAAAGCCTTATTATTTGTAAGACGTAATTGGTGACTACATAGAAAAATGAAATGGACCATACGAGGGGCTGGAAAGAGGAGGGAGACTGGCTTTGCCTAGACAATACCAGCAGGAGAGCCTGCCCCTGAATTTACTTTGATTCGAGGTTTGAGATTGAATTGCCTCGTTTAAGTGGACGTCTACTTATAAAACATTTGCTGGGTAGTTGCTCCTCACTTTTCTTAATATGCAGACACCAAACTATGTAAGTGACTTTGGCTTTTGACTAAGCTGGGAGGAGATAACTGTCTTTGGAAATTTTTAATTTTCCTAAAGCTTATCAAGTAATCTTAACAATGGCTTTGCTTTTGTGTCCGAATCTTGTTGTATTTGCCGAAATGACTTAAGGAGAATTTAAAGTCAGTTTGATTGTTAGAGACTTAGGCGAGTGTTTCTCATGTAATGGAGTCATCTGAGGGGCCCGTAATGGATCAGACTGACCACAGTTGTAGCTATTATTTACAAGTCAGACCCTCGTGGGTTTGTGGTCTATGGAAACTTGTCTAACTTGGTGATTCTAGCAAGTGGGAATGCAGTTCTTCATCCCAGGGTGGGTGTCACGTCCAGGGTGCGCTCTGTGGAAGGCATCGCAGACCTCACAGCGTCAGCTACATCACAGGGATTCCTGCCGTGGATAATTCTGCCCCAACCCCTCCTCCTGTCACTAAGAATTTTTCTGAAAACAACTCTGTCTCCTCAGGCCACTTCCTCAAACAGCATCCTCAGCCTGCAGCACTGATCATCTTAAATGAAGGAATGGTAGGAGCCTTCCCTTTCGTATCAGGCACCAGCCCCACCAGTGTGGCTCAGTGGTTGAGCACTGACCTATGAACCAGGAGGTCATGGTTCCATTCCCAGTTGGGGCACATGCCCGGGTTTCTGGTTTGATCCCCAGTGGGGGGTGGGGGGGCGTGCAAGAGGCAGCCAATCATTGATTCTCTCTCATCATTGACACTTCTATCTCTCTCTCCCTCGCCCTCTCTCTGAAATCAATAAAAACATAAAATGGGAGATATCTGTAATACTATCAACAATAAAAATACATTAAAGAATATTTTTTAAAAAAAAATCAGACACAAGACACTTCTACCATGTCCATTCAGGGCTGTGCTGAAAAGTTCATTGCCAGTGCAGGTTAAGGCACGAAAGGAGAAGAAAAGATGTAGAGATTGAAAAGAGGGATTCCAAACTGGTTTTCTCTCTCTCAAGTATTTTATTTCTTCTTAGAAAACCCAAGAAGAATCTGCAGAAATATTAAAGCAGTTCTTTGAGTGTACTAGTAGCGTAGCACTGTCGTATGCAATAATCAAGCATGTCTAGACATCATCAACAACTAGAAAATACACTTTTATAGAATTTGCCTTTCAAAATAGCACTAAAAAAATTCAGGGTAGTGATTACTTCTGGAAGTGAGGGGAACAAGTGTGATTGGGGAGGGGTGAGTGGGCCACCAGTGTCCTGGTACTCTCTTGTACCTTAAGCAGCGTGATGAGTATACAGGCATTCATTATATTATGCTTTATGCCTTTCATGTCTGGAATATAGTAGAATATTTTAAATAACTACATAAGCAAAAGTATTAAAAGTTGCATCAGCAGCTACCCATTACTCACAGCAGGTCTTCTCCTAGTGTTTGTGGGGCCTGGGCACGGGGTCGACATAACACATGTCTAAATATTTAATAGCTATATCAGGTTAACAGACTGCCAGTTGAAGTATGTTCCTTTCCCTTAATGGGATAACATACATTTATATGCTAAAACCAGCAAACATATCAACATGACTGAATTTAATTACCATCACCAAGTCCGGATATTCTCCTGGCAGGCCTGTGATGTTTGCGAGAGTAATCTAATAAAAGCAGATATAAGTCATGAATTATTATATGCTTATTCATAAACATTTTCTGGCCTCCATTTCTGCAAAATCACTATGTTGTTATTATATTTCCATATAATTTGCATTCAATTTACAATAATTATATAAAGGATTAAAATAATATTTAATTGCATTTGGAGCATAGGAAAATCAGAATATATATTTATCAAAATATAAATGAGAGTAGTCCCAGGACATATATGCATGCCCCATGGACACAGACAACAATGTGGTTATGGCCAGAGCGGTAAATGGGGGACATCTGTAGTACTGTCAAGAATAAAAATATCCTTCATTAATAAAAAGGAAATGGGAATGAAAACGAATGTGAAAAATTACAGAGTAAATTTTTTTCAAAATTTTCTAACATTTTTTGTAAAGTATCAAAAGTATCTTTTAAAATCTAAAGGCAAAATAAAATGACTACTAATGAACATAAAAGTTCTATCAAAATTATTTAAATAAAACAATTAAGTTCTTCAAGAATTAAATCTTGTTACACATTTTATAAAAATAAGTCTGCCTACAGGGTGCGAGTTCCGTTTCCATGCGGTCGTTCGTGTAGGAGTCAGTATCGCACCTCATTCATTTTGTCTCCTGACCTGCGAGCATGCGAGCTGCAGAGGCACCGAAAAGCCGCTCACATGTTTGGGCAGGAGGGGAATAAGAAGAGGCATGGCAGCAGGACTGATTCGGGGAAACGATGAATGAAAGATGAGATTGCCAATAGGCTACCGGGGAGAATGCAATTACTCGGTGATAGTATTGGTTCAAGTGGGAGATGATTAGTCCCTGGGCTAAGATGACAGCAATGAAAATATGAAGAAGTGGACTGATGGCAGGGCCCTTAGGAACCAGCCATTGATTGGATGTGTGTTAGGTTCGGCTGCCTGGCACTAACTCGCCATACCTGTCATAGAAGTTCCCCAGCCGAAATCCTGCCCTGCCTTCACGCTCCCCACTCAGTGACCAAACTTTAAATGAAGCATGATGGTATCGACGGTGACCATGCGATATTAATGACATTCTGGTGATCATTTTTATGTGAAAGACAGAAAGGTGGAGGTGACACAGAGACGCTCCGCGCTTCTGTAGTTGGCAGAGTGCTTGCGGATCCTGAGCTGGCACCGTTGGCTCCCGGTTGGAAGTGTGCTGCCCCCTAAGGCTGCAGCCTGCTGTGCTGACCCCTGGGGGGGGGGCGGGGGGGGGGGGCGACCGCCTTGCTCATGGCTCATTAGAACTTCTGGCCGGAATTAGTCCATCGGATTTCTGTTGCCTCACACTTAGCATCCCTGCCAATTGATGTGCTCCCCAGCCAATCACAGGTCCCCTCTGCTCCTTGTCCGAAGTTCTCACCTGACTCAGAATAAAGGTGATTCCTAGAATGTAGAGGCCAATGAGGAAGCGTGCGATGGGGAAGTCAGTCCATCGATGATTACACTGGCTGATAGAAAAGCAGGCTTAATGTTTGTCTTTTTCATTATTGTTGTTATTTAAAATTGTTATTTAGTGTGGAAGTCCATGTGATATATTTTTGAATGAAAATATTTGTTTAAAGAGAAAAGAAATTGTAAGTTATACTGGTGGAGTGAGGTAGTATGTGCACACTAATTTCAGCTTACATGACGAATGCCCACTCTCAATATAATTACTGTATTCAAATAAGTGTGTGGCACGGTGCATTGAAATTAGGATCGGATCAGTAGAAGGAAAGGGGAAATTATAAAGCTTCGTCAAGTTGTGGAATATTGGGTGGAGTTTTTTTGATCAAGAAACCCAGATTTTAATCAAGATACTAATTATGAACTAGAGTCTACTTTATACTAGAAAGCACATGAGGCTGAAGTTTTACTGAGCCCACCACTGATTTCATTTAGAGTTGAAGACCTTCAACCAGACCATGTTGAAGCTACTGACCCCTCCCTTGTTGCGATGCGTTTGCCTGTTTCCTGCCAGGGCTTTGCACTCCACCTGCCTCCTATTCGCCGGGAAGTGGCAGGCAATGAAACAGTCCTCTCCAATGAGCCACGGTTACACGTAGGCTGTTCGTATAGACTAAGTTTCACTTCAAAAAAATAAGATTATAAATGTCAAGTCACTATGGAATTATGTTGACTGTAGTCAAGGAAAATTCTAATCTTAAAATATTTGGTCCAAAGGCTTTTAAAATAAACTTAATTGTGTGTTTCTTCTGACATTAAGAAAGCAAACGAAAACAAAGCAACTCCCTGCACCCCCCAAAAAAACCCACAAAAAACCCCAGCATAGGTGTTTGCTCGGTCTTTTAAGCAAAAAAAATGATATACTGAACAGGGGATGGCAGTGCCATTCAGTGAGTGAATTCTTGAAGTCTGAAGGCAGGGTTTCCCTGGGTGTTTGTTTCCAGATTTAGTGCCTTACCCTGCACTGTCTGAAAACTAATAGTAAGAGTGGGCAAGGCCATTGCAAAGGGCACTTCCCTTTTTTGCCCAGATGGACATTGTTAGTTAAATTGCTGCATCTTTTCAAATAACATTACTGTTGAGTCACAAAAGTATCTACATATATATAAGCCTAAGTGACCATCCGACCGGTAGCTATGACACACAATAACCACCAAGGGGGCAGACGCTCAACGCAGGAGCTGCTGAGCTGCGGTGACTTGGCAGCTGTGGTTCTTGGGTGACACACCCAGAACCAGAGAGGAGGGAGCCTGATTCAGGGGTGTGTCACCCGAGAACTGCCCTCTCACAATCCAGGACCCCTCGGGGGATGTCGGAGAGCTGGTTTTCGGCAGACCAGGCCAAGGGGCCCCACTGGTTCACGAATCTGTGCACTGGGCCTCTAGTACATTATAAGATCTTAAATAAACTTTCCAGAGTTAGTTCTTATTTGATTTTATGATAGTCACATAATACTTCTCTGTTTTTAATTTGGGGGGAATAAAACTATCATGCTTTAGCTGAACGATTTTCCCCTCGAGGTAAAACTACTAGTTGATTGCAAGGAAGGTTCTCTGCTGCCGTGGGAGGTTTCATATAACAAATTATGAAACATGAAATCACATTACATGCTTTTCCACCCCCTCGTTACCTCTCAGTGTCTCACTCCTAGTTCTTTTGGAGTTCATTATCCACAATACCTTTTATTTGTCTCACTAAAGGAAAGTTAATATTTTTTAAAAATATTATGTAAGGTATCCTTTCATGGAAAGGGTTTAAATAGGATGTGCCTGAGTATAATAGGGGCATTACCCTAATTGATACATCCTGGTCCCTTACGTTCAGGAAGATGGCCCTTTTTAGAACGTTATTTTTCACACACTCTGTTTTTAATTCCTGAAAGGCCATGGGGACTATTACCACCACCCTTTGATTAGCTTCTCTATTCAGATGGGCTTTCCTATAGCTCCAGTCCAGTTTAAAAATAAACCAACCAAAAGCATCACGAATCATGCAGAGCAGACTCATTTGCAGATGCAAAACATACTCTAGATTTTCTTCCTGCTGGATTCAGAGTAAACTGGGCCTAGAGTCAATTATAGTGTCTCCCAAGCTCAGCATGCATTCTGTACTCTTAGGCACAGTAGTAGCCCCTACCTGCAGCTCAGAAGTATAGATCTCTCCTGCTCTCAAATTCCTTTCCTCCCCCCTCCTCTAAAGGAGGGAGTCTAACAATAGAGGGAGAGAGAGGGGGGAGGGGGAGGGGAAAGGGGAGGGGGGAGGGGGAAGGAGAGGGAGATCTCTTGCAAATGTTACTTTTAACTCTTTATAAATGTAGCAGGAATCTTTCTTCTCTATTCAGCATCACCATAGAAAGGAATAATAATGGAACAGTAGAATCAGCTGGCAGGCAGAGGAATTGTCTGTGTGGTAGTGGCTCCCCCAAAGTATCACAGTCCCCTCACTTGTCCCTGAAGGCAGTGGTGACTAGTGCTTGGAGAGTGCATTGAACCATGAGAGCTAAAGGAGTGTCTTCCAGCCCCAGCCTGAGCCAATGCCTTCTGAGCTGAGGGGACACCCAAGGCCATGGTGTCACAGTGTGAGCCAGAGGAGAGGGGAATCTGACCCCCAGAGGAGAGGGGAATCTGACCCCCAGAGGAGAGGGGAATCTGACCCCCAGAGGAGAGGGGAATCTGACCCCAGAGGAGAGGGGAATCTGACCCCCAGAGGAGAGGGGAATCTGACCCCCAGAGGAGAGGGGAATCTGACCCCAGAGGAGAGGGGAATCTGACCCCAGAGGAGAGGGGAATCTGACCCCCAGAGGAGAGGGGAGTCTGACCCCCAGAGGAGAGGGGAATCTGACCCCAGAGGAGAGGGGAATCTGACCCCCAGAGGAGAGGGGAATCTGACCCCCAGAGGAGAGGGGAATGTGACCCCCAGAGGAGAGGGGAATGTGACCCCAGAGGAGAGGGGAATCTGACCCCAGAGGAGAGGGGAATCTGACCCCCAGAGGAGAGGGGAATGTGACCCCCGGCTATCAGTGCAGAGGGTCAGTTAGGCCAATGCTGAACCAGGGTGCGCAAGACCTAGGGCAGAGTGGACTGTGAGGGCCTGCTAGCAGTAGAGGCCCAACCTGGCACTGTCCATCATTGTCAGTGGGGGGCGCTATGGTGGCCATAGCTTCCTGGGTCCACAATCAGCCCTGGTCTTGGGGTAACTTAGCAGAAGCCAGGGCCAAGGGGAAGGTGGGAGGCAGGAAGGCTCCCTTCCCTCCACAGCTTGCATGGCCTGTTTTATGAGCCGCCATCTCTATGCGGGTAAGTCCACTGAGCATTTTCCAGCGTGACTCACCCGGAAAATAGTGTTGCGTTGTGTGGTTTCCGAGGGGAGGCTGTGCCGGAAAAGACTAATGTATTCCATTTTCAGAGGAAGCCTTAGGATTTTAGGTGGCTTGGAGATTCTGCTCTGTGCTGACAACCTATGCAAATTCCAGTGCGGCGCAATTTAAATGACAAAGGGTGACCGGGCTGCTTCTCTAATGGGAGGCTGGGTGCACCCTCAGCTTTCTGGCGGTTTTGCTCTGGGGAGAGGAGGGGGTGCTGAGTACTCCTCTGAGCTGCTCGCACTGGAGCTGGGTGTTCATAGACTTTGCTTGGCTCTTCTTGTTAAATAACGAATTATAAGTCCCTTTTTTAAAAAAATCTCCCGATGTCCCTGGAATGAGGAGGAATGCCATGGCTATCCCATGCTGATAAAGTCTCAGATCCGAGTTTAAATGGATTCAGTGTGCGCCGAATAGTAGGCTATGGTCTTAAAAAGTCTGCTCTGGTCGTTCTGTACATGGCATTGCGTCTCACTGTCGCTCTCTGAGGTGGGAAGGTCCTCAAGCTCTGAAACTGTCCCAGCAGGTGCCTGCTCTTCTCCCTCCTCCTCGCCCGTCTGTCTTTGTTCCACCGCTTTCTCTCGCAGCTCATGAGAGGCCTGGGCTTTGACACATGACTCGCTCACTTGGCTCAGGGTTTGTCAGGGTGACGTTTGTGTCGCCAACACCACTGGGCTCTCCCAGGGACCCACCTGAGTGCGCCTCCCCGCAGTACCCCCTGAGCTGGACCACTGCCCCTCTAAAGCCCTGGAGAATTCTCTGCGCTTCGCCTCTGAGCCACACACACCACCAGCTATGTTCTGGGGCCTCATTTGCATTTCCCCTTCCCAGCCAGACCTCTGGGTCAGAGTACCAGTACTCCCAGCTCCATCCGGGCCTTCCTTTCTATTTAAAGCTCTCCCTGAGAAAACTGGCCCCCATCTTCCCATGATGTTTCTATGCCTTCGTACTCAGGTCTTCTCTCCAGGTCCTATCACACCCGATGTTCAACAGCAAATCTGAGATGTCACTTTCTATTCCTTCCTTCCACCCACATTTTATTTTCTCAGATTCCCCCCATTTTAGTAGGTGGCGTGGCCGTCTACCTAGCTCCGCAAGCCAAAAAGTTAGGAGGCACCTTGGTGTCTCACCCCTCATCACCCCCATCTCTTCGGCGCAACATCAAGGCCTGTAAGCTCTGCCGCAGTCATACCTCCCGAGCTTATCACCGCCTTCCACCCCACGGCTGCCTCCCTCATTCAGGTCCTCCTCAGATCGCTCTGCCATAGCTGCCCACCTGGCCTGCAGGCCTTCCTTCCTAATCTTCTTAGATAGCAGCCGGGGTCCTCTTAACCTCAAACCAGTTCCCCCTCCTGCATGCAACACTTCAGGGGCTTTCTTTTTTTCATATATATATCTATATCTATCTATCTATCTATCTATCTATCTATATATATTTTTATTGATTTTTTACAGAGAGGAAGAGAGAGGGATAGAGAGTTAGAAACATCGATGTGAGAGAAACATCGATCACCTGCCTCCTGCACACCCCCTACTGGGGATGTGCCCGCAACCAAGGTACATGCCCTTGACCGGAATCGAACCTGGGACCCTTGAGTCTGCAGGCCGACGCTCTATCCACTGAGCCAAACCAGTTAGGGCTTCAGGGGCTTTCTGTTGCTATTAGAATGTAAAACCTGCTGCAGAGTCTTCTTTGACTCACCAGGGCCTTCAGGGACCTCCCACCGCATGTCCCTGCATGTTTCTCTTCTCTGAGCTTGCACCGGTCTGATCTCCTTCAGCTCCTTGAGCAGGAAAAGGCCGTTCGTCCTAGCCGGTTCCCATTCCTGGCATTCTCTTCTCTTGGGTTGTTGTGTATATGGCTCCTTATTTTCCCTATTTCAGTGCATCTGGTCTAAAATGGAGCGGACACACACACACACACACACACACACACACCCCCCTCTGCCATCGCTGTCATTACCATGTTAGTGTCTTCATAACTCCTATCACTTCCTCATAATATTTCATGTACTTATTTACTTTCTTCTTGGTTTTAGCTCCTCCAGTAGAAATTATGTTCCATGAGATCAGAGACCTCGTCCTTTCCATTCACAGTGGAGCAGTGCCTGCTCCTACTGGGCACCTCGTGTACCTTTGTTAAATGGATGAGTGTGTTTCTGTTCTGTGAGTGAGTGAATGAGCTTTGGTCGAGGGAGCCTCCTGGTTCAGAAGTGAGAAGTTAGTGAAAGTAAACAAAGGACATCTTTGGTGAGAAGGGACCGATGCCTGCTTTTCGTGGCCGGTGGAAATTGGAAGGCATATCCGGGCATGGCACACTTTCCTGGATGAGACTAGAGAGGGAGATGTTTTCCACCTTAAAAACACATGGAGATCAACTGGTCATCCCACTCCTGGGTCTGCACCCAAAGGACATGAAGACAGGATAGCAAGGAGGTGTCTGCACGCCCGTATTCATTCAGTTTTATTGACAGCGGCCAAGATAGACAAGCAGCCTAAGTGTCCAACAGTGGGTGACGCAGATGTGGCGCTTCTGTACCAAGGATTATCACTCAGCTGCGAGGAGGGAGGTAATCCTGCCATTTGTGTCAACATGGATGCACCTCTTACGATTTTACTTGTCAGTTTTATCTCAATAAAGCTGAATTTTTTTTTTAAATAGAAAAGATAATTGGGAAAAATAAAGCTCAACTAAATATGTCTCTGCTCTAAAATAATTCATGCTCTAAACTAACAATAGAAGCTAATCAAAGACACAGAAACCGGTGACAATCAATCAAAGCAGAGGGGACAATGAGGAAAGCTAAGGAAAGGGTGTCTTTCAGGCAGAGAACAAGACTTGCGTAATAGGTCAGTGCACCAGGCTGGCTGAAACCCAAAAGGGGGGCAGAGCAGAAATGGGGAGGCAGAGATTTGGGGGTACACCAAAAAAAAACCCATTCTTTATCTAGACAGCTAGTGGTAGAACTATAAGATATTGATGCTATCAAGATATCACTGGGGCCCAGCTGGTGTGCCTCAGTGGTTGAGTGTCAACCTATGAACCAGGAGGTCACAGTTTGATTCCCGGTCAGGGCACATGCCCAGGTTGTGGGCTCCATCCCCAGTAGGGGGCGTGCAGGGGGCAGCCGATCAATGATTCTCTCTCATCATTGATGTTTCTCTCTCTCTCCCTCTCCCTTCCTCTCTGAAATCAATAAAAAATATATTCAAGAAAATACATACTCGTATCCCTGGGAAGTTAAGAAGGCAAAGTCCAATTTAGTACAGGGTGACCCGAGATGCGGGGTAAATACAGGAAGATAGAAAAAAGGGTGGGCCAGAGCTCGGGGCCCCACGGTCAGACTCTCCACAGACCCTAATTATCCAGGCCTGAAACCACAGAGCAATGTTTGTCAAAATTTAGTGCGCATCAAAGTCACCTCGGTGCGTGTTAAAACTAGAGGCTCCCGGCCTCCTAGAGGCCCAAGGAGCAGGACCTGTGTGAGTTTGGGGAAGCTGAGCTTCAGCAAGTATTCACTGTCTAACCAATGCCGTCTCTCGCTCAAGGTCAGGCCGTGCCTTCGTAAACACAGGCTTGTTGTGTTATCTGCTCTCAGCATTTTAGCAGAGTTCCATAATGTTGTGAATGCTTGGATTTTTAAAAAATTGTTGTTTATGTAGATAAAGTGGAAATTCAGACACATTTCCTTCTAGGGATTAAATGTTCTCATTTTTATGACAATGGCGCATACCTTGCCTCTTCTATTTTTGGTGGCATTTTGAAAAATGTAATTAGTTTCAGATGATTTACAAATTATTTGATTTTACAGAATTAGACTTTAAATTAGGAAATTGGATGGGAAAAATGAGAGAGCATGTTATTTAAATATGTACTTTCTCTCATTAGACGTTTTAAAGGCCCCACAGACATTTGCGTCTATTCACATGATGTTCCTGAACTCCGGGAGCAGAAATTCCAGTGTTTGTTACTTACTTAAGCAGCTCAGGTGTGAGCAAGTAAAAACCGAAGAAACAATTTAAATTGCAAAAATGGCAAATGTGCATTTCCTGGAGAGGAAATAGTCTTATCTTAGAAAAATTTGAGCTTCTTTTTCCAATATATTTCTCTTTAATATTTAAGAGAATATTAAAATAATAGGAGTCTCCTTTACTATGTTATTTTTTTCCTTTCTGGAAATTTTGGTTCTGTTTCACAAGTTTGTCTTTGCATTCAGTTTGGGAACTGTTCGAACTCAGCTATTTCCGGAACAAGCAATTGATTCGACTGTAGAAAGAGTAATGGAGATAGACGGGCCCTCAGGAGAACTGCAGTGTAAGAAGCACCAAGCACAGAGCCTAGTGGGGTGCCCTGCGCATGGCAGTGGTCCATGTAAAGCTGATGGCTGCCTGACTGTGTGAGAGGGCAGGGCTGCCCTCTGCCGGCTCCTATAATCAGCTGTTGGAGATTTCCTGAAGGAAATGTCTTAGAAATCTTTGTGTCTATCCTCTTTGCCCAAAGCCCAAGGTTTAATGCTTGTCTTGTTTAGAGTCGCTTGGAATACAATATGCAATAATGGCCCTGGGATTGGAACCCCCTTGCCCCTGGGCCCAGATTTGATTCTCAAAGTTGTGACTCCATACGTACTGGGCTACTGGTAGACTGGGGGGTGATTGACTTTGGTTCTTGTCGACACACTAGCTCAGGGTTGTCTTGATCCCACTTAGCTACGAGGGCTGTCATGACTGAGTCTGCAAATTTCATGCTGCTTTTGTTTCAAGCTAGACAAACAGGCTGGGGGAATAAGAAAAACAAAGAAGTTCTTCCCCAAAATAATATGCGCCAGGTGTTCCTTCCCGCGGCTTCATTTCGTCTTGTTCATCCAACACCTCATGCTTGTCTGAATGGTAAAGTTGGTTGCACATGTTCTTTTTAACTCGCGAGAACCTTCTATTCAAAATAAGAAAGACTGCAGACAGGACCTGTTAAGGTTGAGCCTGTGTCCCCTGGAAGGTCGGCTGCCTTTGGTTATGGCTCCGCGTTGTTGCTCTGTCTGTGGATTGTTTTCCTCTGGACCCTGCAGGCCCAGGGAGCTCCTGGGGGGACCGCCCTTGACTGAGCAGCGCACCTGAGCTGCGGGGAGATGTCAGCATCCGAAAGCTCCACATGAGGGTAATGAGTCCAGGCATTTCAGAAGCCGGCCAGCCTCAGAGAACGGCACGCGAGTTAGTCATGCTTGTTTTTGAAACGTAAGAGCTGGAGGCTCACCTACTGACACAAAGAAGCCTTCAAACAAAAGCCAAAGCCGGGAGGAACCTGGACCGGTGGTTGCTTTCACATCCAGGGGGGAGGCATTGCCATTCCGCCCGATCCAAAGTGAGACCTAGGGGTGAGGGTAGAGGGAAGATACACAGAAACGCACTACAACAAAAATACAGGGTAAGATTTTTTTGGGGGTGGTGATAATTGTGTTCTTATGTCTCACCTGTCATCTCTCCACGTGCACATACATTGTTTTATTGCTCATACGTTTTACTGTGGAAATGTTTGGCAGATTCTCTCACTGCTGTGGACTGGATCATGTCTTCCCACAACCCCTGTGTTGAAGCCCTGGCCCCAGTGTGGTTGTGTTTGTAGGTGGGGCCTTGAGAAGGTAATTAGGGTTAGCGGAGGTCAGGAGAGAGGAGCCCTCATGAATGGATTAGAGTCCTGATCAGAGAAAGAGACACCAGAGCGTTCTCTCTCTCTCTCTCTCTCTCTCTCTCTCTCTCTCTCTCTCCCTCCATGTGAGGACACAGCGGGAAGGCAGACCTCTGCAAGCCAGGAGAGCTCGCACCAGAACCCCACCATGCTGACCCTGGGCTCCGCCTCCCAGCCTCCAGACCTGTGAGGAAGGAGATGTGGGTGGTTGAAGACACCCAGTCTGTGCTCTGGCCTCCTGAGCAGATTTACCTACTGACACAGCAGTCCTTAGTTACCATACGAATGAGTCACTGGTTGAGGAAGGTGTGAATACAAATATCTCATTTAAATAAAATTTCCTTTAACCAGTAGCATACGTGGAAGTATAATCTTTTTGCTACATGCCAATTTGAGGTTCTTCTCATTCATTTGAGTTTCTTTGAACATTTTGTAAAAAAAAAAAAATACTGCCGTGGAATCTCCCCAAGACCAATCCACTCTTGTGAAATGCCCTGTAGTTGAGATTCATTCCTTCAGGTTTAAGGCTTTGTGTGTGAGAAAGGCCTGATAAAATGTAGATATCCCTCAAAAAATGAGATATTGAAATATCGCTATTGTATTTCTCAGCACGGGGCCCTCTTTAAGACTGGCATGTTGCTGTTTTAGAAAGTTCAGGTTAAGCCTCTGAGAGGAAGAGATGAGAGCTGGGGGCTTTCACAGTGGGAGCTGGGTCCTGAGGTTCTGGAAATAGGTTCTTCCTCATTGTCCAGGACAGAGTGTCAGGGAATTGCGCCTGAGGCAGCATCTTGAGTGCTAGTGGCAAGGTTTTTGTCCTGGAGAGGGCTGCCCCTTACACCACACATTGCACTTCCTCCCTGCTCCCCTGGGCAAGAAGTCTGGCTTCCGGGCTGCAGGCCTGCACTTGGGCCCCCAGGCCCCAGAGCTGTATCACCCAGCATGGAGGCTGACCTTGGACAAGTCACTTAACTTCCCCTGCCTCCTTCCTCCCTGCATGCCACCCTCTGCGTGCCCCCACCAAGGCTCCATGATGCTCTGGCCCACGTGGCTCCGGAAAGAGTCCGGGCCTTTGGTAAGCTTCCCTGTATTCCCTGGGCTTGGGGGAGAGCAGGCTTTCTTTCAGACTCCCCAGCCTCTTTCCTGCCTTTCCCCGGCTGGTGTCCTCATCCCCTCTGGCCTTTGCCCAGGCTGGGCTCCTTCCTCTGCACTTGCCATGTTGGCTTCTACTGCACATGCCTCAGGAGAGGAATTGTCCCTGGAGTGTCTCTGACACTCGCGTTTCCCATGTGACCAGACTCGGCTGGCTTTCACCCTTCCCTTAGGTCACCCCTCACTAGCTGCTTATGCTAACAATGACATGCCAGCTGGCTTAGGGGACCCGGAGGGCCTGGAGCTCCTGGAGTATGCCAGTAGGAGAGCACCCTGTACCCTTCACTGGTAGGTGCAAGCAGCGCTCCTTCTGTCTGTCTCTCCCTATGACCTGAACATCCTCACACTGCTACCCACTGCAATCCTCTCCCATCTCTCACGCTCTCTACAGACATTTCTGAGGCCCTCACATGGTGCTTCTCTCCATTTCCCTTTGTCCCTTATGTTTCTTGCTGAAACTGGTTCTCCTCTTTCCTTCTCTTTATCCCAGTGAGAAATTACTCTACTACAATAAAACAAAAAGCCTGAAATCTGAACCAAAACCACAAATCCTATATAATAAAGAGGTAATATGCATATTGACCATCACACCCTTGCACAAGATGGCCACCCCCATGTGGTCACAAGATGGCCACTACAAGATGGCTGGCAGGGGAGGGCAGTTGTGGGTGATCAGGCCAGCAGGGGAGGGCAGTTAGGAGCAACCAGGCCAGCAGGGGAGGGCAGTTAGGGGCAACCAGGCCTGCAGGGGAGGGCAGTTGGGGGCGATTGGGCCAGCAGGGGAGGGCAGTTGGGGGTAACCAGGTTGGCAGGGGAGCAGTTAGGTGTCGATCAAGCTGGCAGGGGAGTGGTTAGGGGTTGATCATGCTGGCAGGTGAGCAGTTGAGAGCCAGCAGTCCCGGATTGTGAGGGGGCAGATGGACATCCCCGAGGGGTCCCAGATTGGAGAGGGTGTAGGCTTGGCTGAGGGACGGTCCCCCTCCCCCAGTGCTTGAATTTCGTGCACCGGGCCTCTAGTATATAGATATTTGTGGATAAGGATTCAGTTTTGCTATTAAAAAGAAAACAATTTTTAAAACATGTCAATTATGTCCTTAAAACATTGTCCAAAAGTCATAGAAATCTCTGCTCCACAGAGGCCTGTAGGTGACTTTCTCAGAGACACTTTTGCTGTCTGTCTCTCTATCCCTTCAACCCATAGCTCCCAGCACTTAGATGTGCCTGGACCTGCCTAATGCCGAGGTGAATTTTGAAGCAATTCTTCTTTGCATTAATATTTAACTGATACTTCAGGGCACTGATGCTCACATACTCCTTGGAAAAGAATAATTGGAGGAATAAATGCAGGAATCTTACTTTATTCACCCCATTGGAAGGGAACTGAAGTCAGGCTGAAGACTATAAATGGAAGGCTGCCTTCCCAGTGAACTTGCTTAATTATCAAAAAGTGAAACATTCAGAAGCGCCTATATCTGAGATGACTTTTCCTCCGGGTTCACCCGCGCTGCCTCGCTCATTGTTTTTGGAAGGAGAGTGTCTTTTGTGATTAAGTCTCTTGTCAGATTCTCATTGATATGCAGAGTCTCCTTTCTGTCTCAAGAAGCTCCACCATCTGTTACTAACATCCCTCCCCCAGGAAGTTCAAAAGCGCAGCATGTTTAAGGTAAAAACACACCGGCCATGGCCGAGCGCCAAACAATTGTTTGTAAATTAAGAAATAGAACTTGGAGTCAATGCTGACGTAATGCAGTTGACAAGAATGACATCAAGGGTAACACGGGGAGTCCAACAGGATGGGACAACGCTGAAACGGAGTTTACGTACGTTTCTTTTTGAAAAAGAAAATTTCAGAAATGTCTGCTTTAAGTGTTAGTTGAAGAGGATGGTTAAGACACAGTGTTTGTCTTTTCACTCATTTTTGACACTTAAAGTAATAAGTAATGCAGGAAATAAATAGTCGCTGCTTATTTTCAAATATATAAATTTCAGCTATTGAAATAGCACACTTCTGTTAAGTGTGGATCAGAATAGTTAAATCACTGCTTATCTTGATTGTGTTAGGTAAATAGCATGCTGAAAGGTAACTATATCTAGACTGAAATATTTTGATATTTAGACATTGAGATAATTTAGAAAATAGCCCTTGAACGGAACACAGCCCATTAGAAAGGATGGGTGTTAACAGTGAAGTCAGAGAGAAAACAAGGGTGGAGAGACTTGGTGGAATGGGATTGATTGAAATAGTTCCTAGAATTCCAAAGTGAAAAATTATTTATCCCAGTGAGAAATTATTCCACTACAATAAAACAAAAAGCCTGAAATCTGAACCAAATCCTATATAATAAAGAGGTAATATGCATATTAATCATCACACCCTTGCACAAGATGGCCGCCCCCATGTGGTCACAAGATGGCCACTACAAGATGGCCTTGGATGTGAAGTTCGGCATATAGAGTAAGTAGATAATTTTTAATTGGGTTGTTGGCCTCCAAGTAAAGCATGTTTATTTCATGCCAAGTTAGAATCTAATACGCGGACAGGCACCGGTCATGAAGTCCAAAGAGATTATTTGATAAAAAGATGGCTGAAGGGAAATCATGTCTTTTTCTAACTAATCACATTTTCCTTTTTAAGTCATCACTTGCCTTTCTAAAGGGTTGCATATGCACCCCCAGTTTCTGCAACCCACCTTTTCACATCTGTCTTGTACTTTGTTAAGTTAAATGTGGTCTTGATTACAGATTGGACTCCACAGGGGAGAGCATTGTTGCTGATTGGGCAACATAACAAAAGCAGCTAAGGCGCGGGCATTTATCGTAACCCTATGGCATTTCAGGATCTGTTTGAAAACAAAATAAATGTTCAAGTGAGTGGCGGTGTATATTCTTTTGAGAGTTTGGAATATGAAGGGCCTGATTCTTGTAAGTTAAATTGGCCTGGGCTGCTTTTGGGGGGGATTTGATGAAATTTTATATACATCAATCAAATGCTAAGACAGTGGGTAGGGGTGGGGGTAGTGAACAAGATGGAAGTGGCATGGAGCTTCATGGAGCTTCCGACAAACAGGAGAAATCATAAATAGTCATAGAGGTAAATATAAATGATGCCAATGATAAATACTGCAACATTCAGCCAAGAAAGCTCATGAAAGACGGAAACGAACCAATCTTCATAGGGAATGTAATCAGATTTCCTTTTTAAAAATTATTGTCCAAGGATAAAGAGGATTGGACCCAGCAAATATGCTTCCGATAAATAATTTTCCCCCAAAGAAACATGTATTCTAGAACATCATCAGTCTGAGTGAACATCAGCACAATCTAAATGAAGCAGAGAGCAGGACATTGTCTCCAGTGCCTTAGGTTGTCACAGTCATTTGAACCTGGAATCCCGAAGGTGGAGAGACATGTTCTCTTGAATAGTATCAAGTCCACACGTGTGTGTCGAGTGCTGAGGACACCCCCAGCCCTCCTGAAGCTGCCACTCTGCCTGGGAGACAGGGACGATGGCCCAGGTAAATTATGGGAGCAGACAGAAGGTGAGACGCACAAAGTCAAAGTCAGTGGTTGCTGGTACTTTTTCCTTCTCTTTCTGGGGGCTGGGGGTGGGGGGTGGAGCTAGGACTGTTTGCTCTCCCTTCACAGTTCCAAAGGCGGAAATCAAATCTAATTTTTTCTCTTCTGTCCTCTGTCTTTTCTTGCAGCTTGAATGTTGCCTTGATGCTTTCATGCACATTTCTTGTTTAATGCAAAAGAGCAGTGAGGCAGAGCAAACTATGACATTAGTCAATTTAGGAGAATATGTTCAAGATTGTCACCTCGTGACAAAGTAGGCAGTTGCCTTATTGTGCATTATTATTCAGCGCCTTTATAAAATGGAATTGTTGCTCTTTGCTGGAAAAGAGATTATCTAAAATAAATTAATGTGTTCAGAAAACAGAGTTCTTTACGGGCAGGCACCGGAATTGTGGGTAAGGTTCAGTTATTTTAAGAATCCAATGTAAAGTTTTTCCTTTTCTATTCACTCTAAAGAAATTTCTATTACCTCCTAGAGATTGTGGGTGTGTAAAACTGCACATATATGTATGTCTGAACATGTAATACATACTAGTATTGTTTCCTACCCTCATAATTTTCTCTAAGACACATGGTATACTGGAGATATAAACACTTCTACAGTTATACATTAATGTACATATCCTCTCTAATAAAAGAGTAATATGCAAATTAACCATCACTCCGCTACACAAGCCATGCCCACCAGCCAATCAGAGCGAGTATGCAAATAAACCCAACCAAGATGGTGGTTAATTTGCATACATAGGCGCCCTGAGCGGACCCCCTGCAATGGATCACAGGGAGCTGGGGTCCGCTCTGGCACCAGGCCGAAAACCTCCGGCGGAGGCTTTTGGCCTGGTGCCAGAGCAGACCCCCTGTAATTGATAGCAGGGAGCTGGGTGTCTGCTGTGGCACCAGGCCGAAAGCCTCCGGTGCACGAGCGGACCCCCTGCGATTGATGACAGGGAGCAGACCCCCTGCAATTGATAGCAAGGAGCTGGGTGTCCCTGCGATTGATCGCAAGGAGTCTGCTTGTGCACCAGGCCGGAGGCTTTCGGCCTGGTGCATGAGCAGACCCCTTGCGATCAATTGCAGGGAGCTGGGTGTCTGCTCCAGCCTGGTGCACAAGCAGACCCCCTGCGATTGATGACAGGGAGCTGGGTGTCCACTGCGGCACCAGGCTGAAAGCCTCCAGTGGAGGCTTTCAGCCTGGTGCCAGAGCAGACCCCCTGCAATCCATCACAGGGAGCTGGGTGTCCGCTGTGGCCTGGTGGCGGAGCAGACCCCCTGCAATCGATCGCAGGGAGCTGGGGTTGCTTTGGTCTGGTGCACCAGCGGACCCTCTGTGATCGATCTCCTGGGCAGGGATCTGGGGGTCTGCTTTCGGCCTGGGCAGGGCCCAGCCGTTGATTGGTGTGAACTATAGAGGAAACAACTTTTCTGACTGCACATTGGCTAAGTTTCCTGTATGCCACTGGTAATATTCTTAGTAACTTGGGTAATAAGAATCCAAAAAGGTGATCTAGGGTTTTTCCACCACACTTCTGGAGAAAAAAACGAAGGTCCACTGCTGGAGGGCTAAGAAATGTCATATTCTGCCCTAGCCGGTTTGACTCAGTGGATAACGCCTGGGCCTGCAGACAGCAGGGTCTGGGTTTGATTCTGATCAAGGGCATATACCTCGGTTGCAGGCTCCTCCCTGGCCGGGGCCCAGATCAAGGCTCATGCAGGAGGCACCCAATGAAAGTGTTCCTCTCACTTTGATGTTTCTCTCTGTCTTTCCCTTTCTCTTCCACATTCTCTAAAAGTCAATGGAAACATATTCTCAGTGAGGATAAAAAATAAAGAAAGAAATGCATATCCTATGAAAGACACATCTTGAAAATGCGTAAAGAAAGTTGTCATTTTTTCTTGGTGAAGGGACTGGAGTCCGTGTTGACAAAAACACCTTGGTGGCTGCGGTGACTAGCAGTGGCTGCAGCAGCGGGGTAATGGGGCTGGTGCCTTCCCCTGATCAGCCATGTTGCCTCCCACAAAGGGAGGCCAGACTGCAGCTTAAGCCCGCTCCCCGTGGGGCGCGGGCCTAAGCCGTCAGTAGGACATCCCCTGAGGGCTCCCAGTATGTGAGAGGGACCCCCGACCCCCAGTGCACGAATTTCATACACCAGGCCCCTAGTTTATCATATAAAATACATGTACCTTTTAATGTGATAAATATTTTAGAACTAAATTATGCTGGTCATGTAGACATAATTCATAACTGTTGTAGTATAATACTGTTAATTTGAATTAATAACCTTGTTTTCCTCATCCTTTGAATCTGCTATAGGGATTTGGATATTACAAGAAATACAATATTTTCATATTATATTAGTTTACTCTTGCCACTTTATTATTTTTTTAAATTAGAAATATGTTTACAATTGGTCAAACTCGTTAGAGTTACTTGAGAAATTTAAAAGATGTATATTTCTGATTTCTTCCTTCTTTCTGGCCAATGGTTAGTCATGGGCTTTGGGAAATTTTGAATTGTATTGCTCAGTGTGTCAAATTCAATCTCTTATAATTAGTGTGAGAAAATGACCTTTCTAAAAGTTTGCCAGCGTTTTGGTATATAAAGCCTTTCCTATTTTTTTTAAATGATACTGCTCCTCAATGAGAACCACTAAAAAGCATTTACCAGGGAAAACATATTTGTTTTCCTCTTCTGGATGGAAACTAAATGAGCCAAGATGATTTTACTCACTTGTCTTTCTTCTCCTCACAGTATATCCTGTTCCCACCCCCAGTGGGCCCTGCAAGGGCTCAGCCTAAAACCACTTCTGAGTCCCAGGCATTCTTTTTCCTCTTGGCTTTGAGACAGAGACAGAAACAACTCTTTATATAATTCATCAACTTATTGTAATCAGAAAATATGTATTTTTGCAGAGTTGCTTGGATCTATTATACACACTTTTATCCCTTAACCTTATTTGACTAATTCCATGTAAGTGTGACTATTGGAGTTTTCCAAATTGAAAGTTCTGCTTTCATTTTTTTTTAACAAACAAGGAAATTTAGTTAACCTCTATTTTAATTTTCCTTTTTAATAATTTATCTTTATTGTTTGAAGTATTACATATGTCCCCCTTTTTTCCCCATTGAGCCCTTCTAACCTGTCCCTACCCCTAACCCCAGGCCTTCACCACCCTATTGTCTGTGTCCATGGGCTGTGCATAGTATTTTAATTTTCTTAGTTCTTTTTCCCTAAATGGCTTTGAGGAATGCCAAGGAAGTAGGTGAGCTCACACATAGTGTATGTTTGGAGGAGAACACACCGGCTTTCGAAGTGAAGGCACCTGCGCTCACTCCGTGTCTACATCGGGCAGCCCGGCCCCCATGGAAGGAGAAAGTGCATTGCTCCATTTGTGTAGACAACGACTTAGCCTACCCAGGCACGTGCACCTCAAAGCCAGGCTGCCACAGTCCCTCTATGGACCTAACCACACAGAGTGACAGGCGTGCTTTCAGAGGATGGGAAATGTTTTCTTAGGCCTCCAGCAAGTCCATGTTTCAATTCTGTGAGTCTGTCTGTCAACAGTGAGGTGGCCAATAAAAAATCTTACCTTCAACGTGGCATTCATTGCTTTGTAACCAATAGGAAATCTGAGAACACACTGTATTTGCAAATGCCTCTCTAGAGGAGACAATATTTACTGTCCACTGTTAGTTATTTGAATAGTCATAGCGTATTCAAATGACTGGAATACTTCAGGAATGTGGAGGGGAGTGGCAAATGCGACATTTATGTTAGGTGGCTTAATCCTTTTATCTTTCCCTTTTGCCCCAATCCAGTGTGTTTCCTTTGCCCATTCCACAAAGTGGAGCAAAATGCTGCCCACCAGTGGGCCCTTGACTCTGATCTCTGCTTACTCAATTCAGAATAGACTAAATGGGGATGATAGCCATGGTAGGCATAAACAATGCGGCATGCTGGCTGCATGCTTAGCTCATGAGTGCCTAACATTAATATTGCAGGCTAAGGATATAACAACCAGTTAAGTTCAAAGTAGATAAGATCAAATAATACATTTATAATTCAGAATTCTATATAAGTGTGATTATAAAGGATGGTCTCTCGTTACGAGGACACTTTGCTCATTCCAAGTTTAGAACTGCAAAATTATACCACTGACAAAGGAGACGTTTTTAAGGTTTTATTAGCATGACATTTACCCCTTAAAACATTTCTAATAGACTTTATTTTTGGAGCAGTTTTAGGTTTTCAGCAAAATTGAGCAGAAAGTACAGAGATCTCCTATATGGCTCCTGGCCCCCCACACCCACACAGCCTCCCCCACTGTCAGCGGCGCCCACCTCAGGGTGCCCTTGTTACAGTGGTTTACCTCAGGCTTCAGTCTGGGTGCTGGACATTCCTTCTGTGGGTTTTGACAAATGTATAGCAACGTGCATTCCCCGTTACCATGCAGAATATTTCCACTGTCCTCCCAAGCTCTGCTCTGTCTATGCATCTCTCACTGTCACTGGTCCCTGGCCACCACAGATTCCTTTTCCAGAAGGTTGTATAGCTGAAATCCTACAGTAGGCAGCCTCTTAAGGTTGGCTGTTTTCACTTATATTATCCATGCCTGTTCCTGGTTTCACAGGTCATTTCTTTTGAGCGCTGAGTAACATTCCATTGTCTGGATGTACAGCAACTGACCCATTCACCCAGTGCAGAACATCTCAGTTTCTTCTGAGTTTGGGCAGTTGTAAAATGAAGCTGCTGTGAACATCCAGGTGCAGGATTTTGTGTGGACACGAGTTTTCAGCTCATTTCCATAAATACCAAGGAATGTGGTTGTCAGATTATTTGGTAAGGACATGCTTAGTTTTATAAGAAACGACTAACTTATCTTCCAAAGTGGCTGCGCGAACGAGAGTTCCTGTTGCTCCACATCCTCTCCAGCATCGGGTGGTTCTAGATCTCAGGCATTTCAATAGGTGTGTATCCATTGTTGCTTGGATTTATAATTTCCAAATGACATATAATGTGGAACAGCTTTTCCTATGCTTATTTGCCATCTATACACTGAGTGGCCAGATTATTATGCGTTCAGAGATCATAATAATCTGGCCACTCAGTGTATATCTTCACTGGAAAGTGTCCTTTGAGATCGTTTGCTCATTTGTAAATCTGGTGGTTTGTTTTCTTATTGTTGATCTTTAAGAGTTCTTTCTCTATTTTGGATAATAATCCTTTAAAATACATGTATTTTTGCAGATATTTTCTCCCAATTTTTGGCTTATCTTCTTATTCTCTTAAAAGTGTCTTTAACAGAGCTCAAGTTTTAATTTTCTTTAAAAAATATTTTTATTGATTTCAGAGAGAAAGGGAGAGGGAGAGAGAGATAGAAACACCAACGATGAGAGAGAATCATTGATTAGCTGCCTCCTGAATGCCCCCCAATGGGGATCGAACTCGTAACTGAGGTATGTGCCCTGACCAGGAATCAAACGGGGACCTCCTGGTTCATAGGTTGATGCTCAACCACTGAGCCACACAAATCGGGCTCAAGTTTTAATTTTAATGAAGTCCAGCGTCTCAATGATTTCTTTCATGGACCACGGCCTTAGTGTTATATTTGCTGTACCCAAGGCCATGTAGATTTTTCCTGTCATTCTTCAGAACTTGTATAGTTTTGTATTTTAAATTTAGGTCTTTAAGCCAAGTTTAGTTAATTTTTGGAAAGGGTAGAAAGTCTGTCTGGCTTCACCTTTTGACCTGTGGATGTCCAGTTGTCCCCCCCACCATTTATGGACGTATCAAATTTTTATCAGCAAAAGTCAGTATGTGGACGAAACATTTTCATATCATACTTTGCCTTGAAATGTTTTCTAAGAGCTGTCTTTGAATTTCTAACATGTTTGTGTTTAGGTTTTGTGGGTGGCAAAGATATTGGCTGCCATAAAGACTGATAAAAGACTTCTGAAAGCTCTGCTTTCCTGCTAATCCTGTTCTTGCCATCCAAAGACTTTAAAGAGACTTTGAAATCCTCAGAATTTTGATGAGCACACTGTTTTATCGTGAAATTGTCATGTCAGCCTAGAGAATTATAAAATCCATCTTTTAAATTAATCAAAGGATCCAGCCAACCAGTCATTTCCAGGGAAAGGGAAAAGAGACAATGCAGAAAGAGAATGGCAACCAGTCGTTTACCTGTTGTGGGCTAGCCATGCCCCCAGATGGTGGATCTAATGACCTGGGAAAGAGCTGGCCAGAAAGCGGAGGAAAGAACTTGAAAGTCCTCTCAGTTTGGAAGGGCCTCCAGCAGGTGGGCTCCAGCCAATCCTACAGGTCCCAGGGGTTTTCCATCCACAGCTCTGAGCACTGGCCCATGAGTTTAGATTGGCAGTAGATTTCATACTGGTTAATGGTTAGTTTTAATTCTGCTATTTTAAGGAATTTTATTTATTTTAGAATGTTCCCCAAACTTTAGTCTGGAAATAGTAATCATCTCTTTCTCTCTCTCTCTCTTGAGTTCTTAGGGACTAAGGATGCCTTATGACTAGTCTAGACCGACTACATTAAGTCCAGGGAAGTGTATGTGGCAAAATGGAAGAAGCCATCCCCAGTAGGGACCAACGAGTATTCTAAATCAAAGAGGATAACAATTATAAAGCTACTGTAGCTTTCATTTTAGATTTTTTCACACCTTGACTCGTTCCAAAAGAACTTTGGGAGTTTCGTTGTTGTTGTTACTTACAAAAAATGATTAATACAAATGCCATTGAAAAGAAAAAAAGATTGAAGGGAAGAGAGGGAACAACTACACTTAGTATAAGGCTTAATGGCATCCGTTTGGGTCTGAGCTTCCTGGCACCTCAGGAAAAAAACAACAACGAGATGTTACGAATAACATAGGTTTTATAACTAGTAAGATGAGTTCATGTTATTGTTTAGAAAGAATGATGAACTCCCTCACCCTTCTTAACATTTTTATGACAAAGCAGAAGCAGACATGACATAGCTGTGATAGCGACCCAAATAAAAGATGATGTTTTAACATTGCAACACTTGCAGATCAAGCTAGTATTTTGCCTGTGAAGCTGTAGGTTACCTCTGCAGAAGTTTAATGCAACCCAGAAATAGAAGACCTCAACTGACTGGATTCTGAATCCCTTCGCCTGGTGGTTGTTAAGTTGAGCATTGATTGATAAGACTCAAATGGGGTCCTTGTGAAGAAGAATACAGATTCCTGGGCTCCGTTCCTGGACTGTCTCATTGAGTCAGTTTGAGATGAAATCCCAGCATTGGTCCTTTTAACAGGTGCCTGTTATTCTAATGCAAGGAGTCTAGCATGTGAGAACCACTGTCTTGGGCCCTTTCTCTCACATTTCTTTTATGTCAGTCAGATGCTTTATAGGAATTAAACAAATAGCTCGGTGTTGTACTATCTGAAGGCAGTAGAGAGCAGGTGTCCTGTATGCTGACTTAGGGCAGATGGACAAGGAATCACACAGATGCTTGGACTTCCATTCGATTGTGGACATTACAGAGCCAGACCAGCATCCGAGGCCATATACAAGGCCGTCCGTCCACAGGTTTCTTCTGGTCACGGCTAGATTTTCCTCAGGAAGCAGTTTGGAGTTTGCTGCAGCACTGGGGTCACGGATTAATCCAAATGTCAAGTTAGAACAAGTCGGAAACCGTTTTCGTTTGGAAATCTTTGGAGAGAGTGTTACCCATCTCGCACAGAGCTGCCCGAAAAGCCTGGAGGATGACCCTGTGCAGGTCTCCAGACACATCGCCAGGATGAGGGAGCTGCCTGGTGTCCCCCAGACACGGAGCCCCTGGCCTGCCATGCGCTACGATTTAATATGGGTCAGAGGGGGTCTGCCAGGGGCCCCGGTTTTGTCTCATGAAGGTTAATGATGCGTCATCCTTCCAACAGCTGTGGGCCCTGGAACCCTTGCCTCTTAAGCCCACTCCTGTTGAATGAACAGCGAGCCATGTCACTGAGGAGGCCTCAAACACGGAGTTTGTGCTTCTCATTAATGAAAGGCTCCCGGTCCCAGCCTCTGTTGGTAACTGGTAACATCCCAAAGTGTATCTTGACATAAGTGTTCATTAAACACAACTATTGTTTTCTGTACCAGAAGGAAAGCTGAAGTGGGCGTTCTCCCTCTTCCAAATCAATTGCTCTTAAGTGGAAGATTGATTGGACGTGTCAGGTCTTGCTAGCTGCTCAAGGCACTTGTGTAAGTTTTGATCTTTGATAAGGAAATAGCCTGATTTCCGCTTTTCATGAATTTGTATCGGATAAAATGATGTCACTGCCACCATCCATCACCAGGCTTACGGACGGCTGCTCTTGTCTGGCCTTAATTTCTAGGTGGCACATTCTAGGTGACTGGTTTCCCTGCTAGAAATTTTGCCTGTTATTTTCTTTTCAACATTTATGGTTGAAATTATCACAAATGTCCCCTTCCCCCCGCCCCCTTATCCCTTCTAGCCCTCCCCTGCCCCCTGCCCTAGGCTTTCAGTGCACTATGGTCTGTGTCCACGGATAATGCATATATGCATACAAGTCCTTTGGCTAATCTCTTCCCACCCTTCCCCCCCTCCCCACATGTATGCTTAAACCAAATGCTTTTGACGGTTCTCATCTTGCTGTGCCTTCTTAAACTGTGATGGAACTGGCCGTAACAAATGTGTATAGTTGTCTCTTTGTGGGACTCCTTGTTAACGTGAGTTTGGGAATAGAACACATGTATTCTTTAGAAAAATATAACTCCTTTTTCTCTATATTCAAGAAGAAATACTTGCCGCACACTTGCTGTCCGCCAGGCATAGTCTAAACACTGGGCAGCCCTGATCCCCCAGAACCTGGGAGGCCGGCAGGGGCAGACCTGAGTGAGGAGCCAGTTTACTAGAGACCCAGGCGAGCCATTGTGCTTCAAGGACGGGGCGTGTGGTTTGAGGTCTGACCATTGGATGAAAACCACTTTGAGCGACCTTTATGTATTGTTTCTTCAGAGTCTGTGTGAGTTGGTTATGTGTTTCAAGGTGATAACAATCTCAAAGTCTTAGCATGTTCACACTTCAGTTCATCTTTTGTTGTTATTTCATTTGGCTGGATTCACCATTTGTCTTGGGACTCAGGCCTAGTGAAATGGCGCTCCATTCAGTAATCTTGTAAGTGTACATTTCAAGTTATAATGTTATTAAGACGGAAGAGGAAAAATCACATTTGTATTATTTTGGCAGAATGAACCTCAATGTAGAATGCTTACAAAGACCAATGTTTTATATTAATAATAAAAAGACTACATAGCTCCCTCCTGTGGGTTTTGGAAAATTACTCAGAGTGTGTGTTCACTGTTACTGTTCCACAGGACTCTTTCCAGAGAGTTCAGTAAAGCACAGTGGGTTTAGGACTTAATATTTAATATTTAATATTAAATTTACTCTTTATGTTTCCCACTGATACTATACAATGGCCAATTTTAAAAAAGGAAAATATATGTGCTCAGTGGAAAAGGAGGCAGTGTTATTTCTTTCCAAATTTATGGTAGTATTATATACTTGTCAAATATTAGAATTCATGTATTTATAATACATATGTGCCTACCTGAGTAATACCAATTAGGTTTAAGTAGTTTGGACTCTTTAATTTATTGATGATTATAAGAAATATGTTATTTTGTTTCCCTTTTGATTTAATATTCTTAGTAAACACCGAGTCAACACTTTTAAGCAAGAAAGCAGTTTTTCCTGTTATGAAAGCAGCATTGATAATAGATTTTTGTGGTTATTGTTTACTGTGTAAAAGCTATTGTTTCCTTGGCTAATTCATATTAAAGTACATAGTGCAATGAACTACACGTTTGCCAGGTAACCTACATAAATGGTCATTATAAATGTCATTATTATTTTGCTTTAAAACTCTCTTAAATTGAATATTTGTTTCATGAAAAAAATTACAAAAATTATTATATCCACCATCTTCTCTTTAACAACTGTAATCTCATATGATGTCTTTTTAGAGTTTTCTGAAACCTGTTTTCAACATGTGTCTCTAAAGAGATCAATAAGAACATGATAGTCAAGGTTAGGTTTCACAGTAATAATAGAACAGGCGCTGTCTTCACATGCAAGGAGTTGCTTTTTTCTCTCAAAGTCTCTACGGGTCCTGACATCTCACATACTAACCAAAGCTGTAGGGATGCGGGCTGACATTTCTACTTTAACAGAAACAGCTCGCACGTTCTAAAAGCATCCCAGGGCGTCCTGACCCCCTCACGTCACCTTGTGTGCTCAATGCCTATTCTTTACCAAAAAAAAATTTATAAAGATCTTTTTTTTTTGAAATTAATTTGACAGAGAGGAAGGGAGAGGGAGAGAGAGAGACAGAAACATCAATGATGGGAGAGAATCATTGATCGGCTGTCTCCTGCACACCCCCTCCTGGGGATCAAGCCAGAAACCTGGGTATGTACCCTGACTGGGAATCGAACTATGACCTCCTGGTTCATAGGTCAAGGCTCAATTGCTGAGCCATGCAGGCCAGGCAGAAATGTCTACTTTTGATAGAAGCTTAGGGGGAAGACAATATAAGGAAGAATAAAATCCCCTGAGCACATACTCCAGAGACTAAGGGTATACACAGGATTTTATAAAAACAAAACTCATTTTTCTTCAAATAAAACAAATACATCTTTGTTTTTAAAAATATCAGCCAATACTGTGTAGAGTAGGTTTCTGTTGGGAGATATTTCTCCATGAATAGTCCATATTTCTAAATGGCCCAGGCCCTCTGAACAAAGGCAACAGTAGAAGTTTTCATAAGGAGACGTTCCAGGGTAGTAAAGCTTGGAGACCCCCCACCCTGGAGATGGTCAGGGGAGAGGATCAAACCATCTGCCCTCTCCTCCCTAGAAGGTTCAAGTAGATCCCGTTGGGATAGCGCCATCTGGGCTCTCTGGCTGGCTGTCCCCTGCGGGGCGGTTGGCACATCACTGCAGCCCATGTAAAAGCAGATTTCCTCATTTAGGGGCATCATCCCTGTGATGCACCCACTGACTGTGCAGGTACCATCTGCCGTCACCGTGTAGACCTGTGGGGATGGGCTGGGGACTCAGGTGAGACAGCGCTCTGGCTGCTGCTTTTGCTGAGAGCAATGACCTATCCTTGTCTCTGAGCCAGAGGCCTTGTGTTTTCCGTTTGTCTGTCCCTTTCTGTGTGTATATCTATCTATCTATCTATCTATCTATCTATCTATCTATCTATCTATGTATACACCAGAGGCCCAGTGCATGAAATTTGTGCATGTGTAGGGTCCCTAGGCTTGGCCAGTGATCAGGGCTGATCTGTGGGGTGACTGACGGAGCAATCAGGGAGCCCCTGCTGGCACCGGCCTTGGCTGGCCTGGGGCCAGCGTGCTGGAGGAAGCTCCTGCATTGAGTGTCTGCCCCCTGGTGGTCAGTGCACGTCATAGCGACTGGTCGACCAGTTGACTGTCTGCCCCCTGGTGGTCAGTACATGTCTTAGCGAGCAGTTGAGCAGCCTTAGCATATCATTTGCATATTATGTTCTGATTGGTTGAAAGGATGACCAGACGACCGGACACTTAGCATATTAGGCTTTTATTATATAGTATACGTATCAGATAATATTATGTATCTATACGTGTATCTATGTGTGTACATACATACACACTGTATATATATGTGTCTGTATCAATAATCATAATATTATATATCTCTGTGTATCTGTGTGTACATATATACACTCTGTATATATGTGTACATACATGTATCAATATTATTCATAATATTACATATCTGTATGTGTATAAGGCACACATGCATACACACCATGTCAGTCTAAATCATTCACTTGCCCGTGAGGTGAAATCCCTCTCACAGTTTCTGACAACAGTTTCCTCCCCAGATGAGAGCTGCATTCACAAGGCAGGTATCTCGAGGGAGAGGCAGAACCCGGGGTCGGGGGGGTGTACCCTTTTCTCTCAGGGCCTTAGAAATTAAAACTAAGTTTTGATTTGCTCATCTGTTTTGGATTTCTTCAAGATACTTGGTCAGGGGGCAGTTATTAAACATCTTCTTATAACCTGCACTGAGAGGGTAGGACTAAATGGAAGACTATTTGAAGTTCACGCTCACCATCTTCGTTGTCTTATTGCTGTTATTCCTCCTATATAATAAAAGCCTAATATGCTAAGTGCCCGGTCATCTGGACGTCCTTTCAACCAATCAGAGCATAATATGCAAATGATATGCTAAGGCTGCTCAACTGCTTGCTATGACATGTACTGACCACCAGGGGGGCAGACAGTCGACTGGTTGACTTAGACTCACCAGCTCAGTGCTATGCAGAGGAATCCAATAATAACCATGCCCGTTATCTCAGATTTTTAAAAATCTGATTTGATGGAGCCAGTTTAGTTTTCCTGAGCGCTGGTTTTAAATCTAATGAAGACTTCTGAAATGGCTCGCTTTCCACCTGGGCGGCCTGCCCTGCCTACCGTCTTCGGGTGTGGAGACTTCTCTGAAGAGTGGCTGCCACGGCAGTTCTGCAGTTAGGTGTCTCTTTCATGAGGCTCTGTCGGCCTTGGTCTGCGGCAGACGGCTAATCAACCAGCCCCATCGGGGAGAGCCGAGGGAGATTTCTAGAAACACCTTCATATGCAAGGTCACCTAGAGGAACCGCCATCTGTTTGCAAGTGCCCACACACCCTTTTCTCTGCATAGGTTGTGGGCATTTTGGAAACGGATCATTTCCCACCTCTTTCGTGTCTCTGCCCTCTCAGTGTTGCCCCCTTCCATCCCCCATCTGTCACCGGGAAAGACACAGCAGCGCCACACACTGAGACAGACTGGGCTGCCCTTTGGCCATGGAGTGAGGCAGCCCCAGGCCTTCCTGGAGGAACTGGTCCCTCCCACTAGCAAGCCGCCTCTTGTCCCATGGCCCCTGGACCCGAACTCAGGCCCCCTGTCAAAGTCAGGGGGGTAAGGCGCCCCATCTGCTCAGCAGGCCCAGCGCCCAGAAGCCAGGACCCCCGGTGCAGAGCAGCTCATGGTGCTTAGTGAGCGTTTCACAATTTGCTCCTCCAGCCAAATCAACACAAAATAAATTGTTAAGATAATCATTTTCTTCCTGTTCGCCCTGTTCATCAGATTCAAACGCTAAAGAAGACAAACAACAACATCCCCCATCGTGGCACATGGTGGGGGAGTCTGTCTCGCCTGACTGAGCCAGCATGTGTTCGGCACCGTAACCCCTTGGGAGCCGAGAGGGGCAGGGGCAGCTGAGGTGTCTGCCCAGGTCCCAGTGCCAGTCTTCACACCTCGTGCCTACCGTGTGTCCGTGTGTCCGCACGGCTAATGGCACGCAAGGCTCCGCGTGTGCTTATGACTGAGATCTAGGGGCCATCTCGTTTTAACCAGGACGGAATCACGTTTGTCCCCTTTCGGAAACCAGGCAGCTGGGACAGAAGCGCGTCTTTCCACCTTGCATCTGCTCTTGGACAACTTGGTGATGGACTCATTGCTTTTTGCAGTTAACTTCCGCAAAGGCTCAGCGTCCTCTTGTTTGCCAGCCCAGGTGTTGTCCGGCGGGTGCTCCACAGCTCCTACCCGAAACTCACTTCCCCCTGAACGCCGCTTCTTAAGCGAGGCCTTCCCGCAACAGCATTTCATACTGGCTAATCCCAGGATACAGCGACGGAGGTCGGGGGGGAATGTGAGTTGAACTGCAGTGCAGATGACAAGTCTGTTCTGATGCAGGAAAGTCAGGAAGCTGAAGCTGTGAAGCGAGCATGCAAACACCCGCGTGGGAATATGTGTCTAAATTCTAAATAGACTAAATGATGCTGGATTAGCTTACTAGTTGTCTAAAAAGAATGATCTAGCCTGGTTGGCGTGGCTCAGAGGTTAAGCATCAACCTATGAACCAGGAGGTCCCCAGTTCCATTCCCGGTCAAGGCACAGGCCCAGGTTGCGGGCTCCATCCCCAGTGGGGGGCATGCAGAAGGCAGCAGATCAATGATTCTCTCTCATCATGGGTGTTCCTATCTCTCTCTCCTTCTCTCTTCCTCCCTGAAATCATTAAAAATAGATTTAAAAAAGTAAGTACCTATATAGCGAAGTGACCTGACTTGGTAATCTAGCAAACATCTTCAGGCATCGATTCCCCATTATTTTCACAGTAAGTGTTGTCCTGAGAAGTATGCATTGTGCTCATGTTGATCCATCTGACATACAGTGGGCAGGGCATTAAAATCTAAAGCTAACCGTCAACGTAAAAGAGCTACTGTTTCCAGTGCATCTAATGGGCCCTGGAATTAAACAAATGCCGTTAAATAGTGGCCTTTCTGCTTGGAAGCTCCGTGCTTAGCACAGCCACATTTATTATAATTAGTAATTAAGTTATCTATAATAATAAAAGCATAATATGCAAATTGACCGAACGGCTGAACAGCAGAATGTCTGGACAACATCCCAGATGAAGCCGGGCATGCAAAGACCTACTCTTGCACAAATTTTGTGCATCGGGCCTCTAGTAATTTAATAATGAAGCTATTGACCAAATGGAGTTTGTCCCAACCAAATTGCTAAAATGTATGAATCTGTGACCACTGGATACTTTTAAATATTCTATGAAAGTTTCAGCATGTGGGCTGGTATGCAGAAGTTTAACAAACAAACCCCTGGGGATGCATGAAGAAAAAATAATAAAACATCTATTTATTTTCATCACATGTTAACTCAAAATACTGATGGGCAGTAGAGCCCATATGTTGGTTACAAACACACCTACAGCTATGTGGCGTGCATGCGCAAAGGTGTTTTTTTAGGGACACATGCTTAACGGCACAGGTAACTACTGATGGAACCCGATTACTTAGGGGCTACAAACGAGTCTGTTAAAAACGCCAACTACTATTCCTACGTGATACAATAAGTGTGTGTATCCAGGCCTCTCCTGGGCGAACAGCAGTGTTTTGTTTTCCCAGGGATGGATTAAGGAAAACCTAACTAGACACCTCTGGTCTAGCCTCAGAAGCAGTATGTTCCTATCAGGCCTGCTGATCTGTCCCCATGAGTCTTCCCCAACCTATTCATGGGAATTCACGGGTGGAAGTTGAGGACTCAGTAGCCAGGTTCCCAGGCATTTTTGTGTGCAAACTGTGCTAGAATTCCTGCAGGAGGAAGCGCTTCCTTTGTCCTTCACCCTCATTCCACCCAATCGTCTCGAAGCTTCATCGAACTGAAAAGTGGTTATTTCTCACCACGTAGGTGGAGGTCCCTACGTGGTCTACATCACCCTGTCTTCCTCAGGTTGTTACTAGTGCTTTAAACAACAGAGGGCAACGGAGCTCATGGATGTTCCCTGTGCCAAACCAAACCCTATGGAGCTAGATGGGGAAGCATTAGGAACCACACCTTCTCTCCTGCCGCCCTGTTCCTCTACACCAGGGGTCCTCAAACTTTTTAAACTGGGGGCCAGTTCACTGTCCCTCAGACCGTTGGAGGGCCGGACTATAGTTTAAAAAAAACTATGAACAAATTCCTATGCACACTGCACATATCTTATTTTGAAGTAAAAAAACAAAACGGCAAAAACACCCGCATGTGGCCCACCGGCTGTAGTTTGAGGACGCCTGCTCTACATGGCCAGTGTAGCCCCACCTAGCATTGCCTCTCTGTGCTCATATCAAGATAGACACACACAGACAGATGTGTGCATTCCCCAATATTTACATCTCTCCTTCCCCTCTCTCTGTGCCCTCCACGCCCCCCCCCCCTTCTTCCTCCCTCTCTACCTTTTCCATCCATCTCCTAAACTGGAATGATACCATATGTATATTCTGCATTGCTTCATTTCGTACAATGTATCTAATGAATTCCATCTAACTCATTCTTTTCAATGGCTGTATACTATTCCGTAGCATGGCTATATCATATTTTATTTTAGCAGTCCTCTTCTGGTGAACATTCGGGCTGTTTCCATTTTGTGCTGTAGTAAACTACTTTGAGCATACATCTTTATGTCTGGCTCCTTTAAATATGCATGGAAAAGTCCCCCAACTGGAGATTGCTGGTTCAAATACTATTTACCTTTGAGTCATAAGGTGTATGACCTCATGACTGCCCAGAAGAGTGCTGGCAGTAGACGTGGCCACGAGCAGTGAGGGAGAGCTTCCCTCCATCCCTCGGCATCCTTAGGAGTACTGATGTTATCCATCTCTTCCACTGTTTCCAATTTGATGGGTAAAAAAAAATAAAACAGGAATTCATTCTACCCCTTTAGCCACCTGAAGCGCAAGGACCATAAACAGAAGGACTAGGGTCACAGAGGTCTTTGAAGGGATTTTTAAAAAAATATATTTTATTGATTTTTCACAGAGAGGAAGAGAGAGGGATAGAGAGTTAGAAACATCGATGATAGAGAAACATCTATCAGCTGCCTCTTGCACAACCCCTACTGGGGATGTGCCCGCAACCAAGGTACATGCCCTTGACCAGAATCGAACCTGGGACCTTTCAGTCCGCAGGCCGACGCTCTATCCACTGAGCCAAACTGGTTTCGGCTTTAAAGGGATTTTATTGTTTTTATTTTTATTGAACTTATTGGGGTGACATTGGTTAATAAAATTATATAGGTTTCACATCTACAAATCCCTAATACATCATCTGTATATCGTATTGTGTGTTCACCACCCCAAGTCAAGCCTCCTTCCATCATCATGTGTCCCCCTTTACCCTCTTCTACCTCCTCGCACCCCCTTGCCCTCTGGTCATCACCATGCTGTTGTCTGTGTCCATGAGTTGTTGGGCTGTGGTGTGTTGTGTGGTGTTTTTGGCCCCATCCCTCCTCCCCTCTAACAGCTGGCAGTCTTGTTTTCTGTATCTATGAGTCTGTTGATTCTTTAATGATTGATGGATGAGTGCTTCTGCATGTACCCCTTCTCCCCGATTACAACACTACTTGTAAAGTCAGGTCGTAGCCTCAGATGAATTCTGGGACATGCTGGCTGGAACCTATGCATTGAGGCGGTGGACAGAATATGGGAACACAGGGACCCATATTAACTCAACCTCATTGCTCGTTAACGCTTCCAGAGGCACCCCATCCTGCCAGATCCTGTGTTTACAAAGAGCTTCTCCCCACCCCAAGCTATTCAATATGGACTGAGATTTGTTAGCTTATTAACTCACCACAGGATCCGTAATTCATTAATGTATGTCATTCGTAGGTGCCCCCAGCTCTAAGTGAGAGGGGACAATTGGGTGTTGCCCCGGGTCTGAATGTAATTACAATGTTCAATCCAGCATATGCCCCGATCTGCGAAGTCAATGACCCACCAGGGCGGATGGTAGCCCCCTAAGGTGACGCATCTGAAGAAAGATTTGTTAAATGAGAAGAACAAGAGAAAACAGACAAGGAGAACAATAAACAGGATTATTGAGAAATTTCTAATCTTCTGTTATTTGGCATTTATCAAATACAGTTTTATACACACAAAAACGATACCTCTCATTTCTACCCACTTAAATTCACAAAGAAAGAAAAAAAGATTCAGGGAAAAAATTACAGTTATTACGTTAAGCACAAAGCTATGTTTTGAGCAAAGACACGGATGCCAGTTAGGAGAAAGAGTTCGAAATGTGTAACCCAGTCGTCTGGCTGTCCTGGCCCGGCCACCCCTGGTGAGATTCTCGGGTGTGTGGTCGCCCAGGTCCCAGCGTCTGGAGGTGTGGGTGGAGCAGGTGGGTGAGCCAGGGGTACGTGCTGTGTGGCAGCTTTCTGAGAGCCTTTGACAACCTGCGATTTCTGAGGACAGAAGCTCAGACCCCAGCCATGGGCACTGTGGGTAGAGTTCTCAGAGGAAGACGGGTCAGGAAATGGAAGGGGCAGAGCGAAGTCTTCTAGACCAGTGGTGGGCAAACTCATTACTCAACAGAGCGGCAAACCGCGGCTCGCGAGTCGCATGTGGCTCGCAAGCCGCAGTTTGCCGACCACTGTTCTAGACCTTTCTCCTGCTGGTCTGGTTACCTGAAGTCAGCTTCTCGGGAAGAAAAGAAAGAAAGTCATCCCACGTCATATATGTTGTATCGTTTAAACCAGGGGTGGGGAACGTCCGGCTTGTGGGCCAATAAGGCCCTAAATCATTTGGTCGGGCCCTGCCAAGGCACTAGGGGCTAGTTAATGAAATGCTTGACCCAGTATAGCCGGCTTGATTTGTAAGTTGGCCCACGGATAATGTTAGAAATATCCCAATGGCCCTGGGCAGGAAAAAGGTTCCCCACCCCTGACTTAAATGGTAAGAATAAATTGAAACCCCCCGCCCCATTTTCTTACTGTTTAGTAGTTGTGGGCTCCAGATCTCTCTGAAGAAGTCTGACTTGCTTGGTGGTACTTGCGGGGAAAAGAAAAAACACCAACTTTTTACCCTTCCCAGTGTCTTACCCTGTGACATGCCCAGCCAGGGGACTGGCAGCCACATGGCATATAATCAGTCTGGGGGAGTCAGAGGGGAGTTCAGAGCACAGGGCTTGGGGGTCACAGTGTCCTGGCTGACCGGTGGCCACCAGACCCAGGAAAGCTACAGAGAAGCTATCAATCCGCCACAGCTGTCCCCGAGCCTGCAACCCAGGCACGTGCCCTTGACGAGAATCAAACCCAGGACCCTTCAGTCCACGGGCTGATGCTCTAACCACTGAGCACAACCCGCCAGGGCAGCTCGGAGTGTATTCAGCAAAACTGTGGCTAGGCCGGGATAGAGGGCGAGGGCAAACCCGGGCTCCTTTCCGAAGGACCGCGGCTGGGAGAGCGGGAGGCGGTGTCTCCACAGCTGGGACCCGAGCCGATCGGGGCTCCCACGCGGCCTCTGGCAGGTCTCAGGCCGTTTGTTTCCGAGCCCCGGCGCTTTAGACCCATCTGGCGGGAAGCAGCACCGGGAACTCTCACTAAGCCCATGGCCTCCCCCCCCTCCCCAACCGCCGTGTCCGAGCACAGAGGGGCTCCGCAGGCTCTTTCCCTGGAGAATTTTCGTCCGTCCGGGGCATCCTTCAGCGCGTGGTTCCTAGGCAGGCTGTTGCTGTGCTTATCATTCTGTTCTAGTATTTGCGGCGTCTCAATAAACAGTCCTCTTCGGTGAGACGTGGCGAGGTGCACACTGTACTTTCAGGGACACAGGAAGTGGGTCTGGGAGACCAAGATCTGGTTCTCGCTGGGAGGTGGCCAGAAACCGAAAGGTGTCTCCCCGAGATTCCCATCCCACGTCACCCGCTCAGACACCCCCCCCCAGGAGCTCCGAGGCCAGGCCTCGCGGACAGAATGAAGGCCGCTCCCAGCTGGCCGTGCTTAGGGCCTGGGCCGGAGGGTCCCAGGTGGGCCCAGGACCACCGCACGTCTTTATGAAGGAGGAGGAGGCAGAGGCTCAGAGGCGCCGAGAGGAGGACCCGCCCCTGTCACTGGCTCTAAAAGATGGAGAAGGGCTGAGGAGCCACAGAAAACCTTCTAGAAGCTGAGCAGGGCCCCTGGCCCACCGCCAGCAAGGGACCAGGCTGAGTCCTCCCACTGCGTGGACCTGAACTTGGCTCCTAGCCTGGGTGAGCTCCCGCATGGACGGCCCCCAGGGCCTAGGCCACGGCCCCTGGATCGGGGTCCTGGGGAGCCCCGGGGCAGGGGAGCCAGCAGCCAGTCCCACCGTGTGGCCTGCGGAGCGTGAGGTAACAGGTCTATGCTTCACGGGTGTGTTTGATCTGAGTTGTATGTTTGGGTAACATGTTATGGCCGCGATGAAAACTGACGTATGTGAGGCTCTCATGGCCTCAGAGGACCTCGGTGACCAGGGTGACTTGAGTTCAACTAACTAGTCAGGAAGAGAGATGGGCGAGGGGAAAGAGAGAATGAAAACCGAAGAGGAAAGAAGGCCCTGACATTAAAACAGGGGCGGTAGCCCAGCCAGTTCGGCTCAGTGGATAGGGCGGCCGCCTGCAGACGGAAGGGGCGCAGGTTCGATTCGGGTCAAGGAGACGTACGTACCTGGTGCGGGCTGGATCCTCGGCCCCAATCAGGGTTCAGGGTGCGCGCAGGAGGCAACCAATCGATGCGTCTCTCACATCCATGTTTCTCTCTCTCTGTCTCTCCCCCTCCCTTCCACTCTCTCTAAAAATCAATGGAAAAATATCCTTGGGTGAGGATTAACTTTAAAAACAACAACCAGGGGAGGTGGTGGGGCCCACCTCCCTGAACAACCTACACGTTCCTTGTAAGGAGATGACGGCCCCCAGCAGCTTCCTGCAGGCCGCATGGTGTTAGTTGCTCAGGGACTGTGGGATCCTAATTCTTAAATGTTTTAATGGCTTTTCTGGGTATAAGATGGGCTTCTTAATTGCAAACTATGTTCTATCAAGTCCGTTATTTATATGTAATTACAGGGTCCTCTCTGCAGAGCCATGCCCACTGGCCTTTAGGAAAACATGAGGGGTTTCCTAGGGCCTTGGGGTCCCAGGTCACCTTTGCTTTATAGGCTGATTCAGACGCGAACTCCCAGGTAGGGCCCGGCACAGCTGTGCTGCATGCAGTCTAGGCCGCAGCCTCAGCCTCAGGAGACCTTGAGCTCCTAGAAGGAGGGCCCACGGGAGGGGGAAGCACCTCGCTCCCCGTGGCTGAAAAGTCAGGAGACTCTGACACACGGTCAGCCCACGAGTCCCTCAACTTCCTCTACACAGAGTGGAGTGTACCGTCTCCTACAAAAGGACCCCACTAATTGTCCCCTTTCTCTCGTGCAAGGCACCCTGGGGTGTGCGTGGTACACAGGCTGGGTTATTTTGTGAAAGATGGGAGATGAGGGGAGAGCACCAGGCGAACAGGGGATGTGCCCCCAGGGGTGTCCTCCCGGCAGGGAGAAGGAGCCGAGGGGGACGAGGGCCCACTTCCCCGATACCCGCTCTGCGGCTCCTCTCGCTGCTTCTCAAATCTGTGTGGTTTCCTGCGGGGAACTGTGGAGGCCGCCCGCACACCCACTCATCCAAAGGAACATGCGTGGCTTCTGCCCTGAACAACCTTCAGGATCCTTCAAAGTGGAATTTAATTATACATACATATATATATATTTATTTTAAACCCTCAGAATTTTGAGGATTTCAGCTCTAAAACCAAATTTATTATGTTCAAAGTTGTGTCTGGATAAAAGGCAAGTGTAACATGAAACTGTTAATCCATTCATGCCGTTTAGTGGCTTGAATTATTCACAGCTGCTTCTCTGTTTTTAATAGGAATATGCTTTTATCTGTGAGGCCGGTCAAATGGAAAGGAATACCCTTTGCTTTCAGAATTCTTCCCAGTTGTGGTTATTTTCACACAGCACCACCCCCATCGCCTGGCTCACTTTATGAGCTAACCCATAAAGCATTTACATTTGGTTGAAGCACTTCACAGAAAAACTAGGTAAATTGAACACTAACTGCTAAAGCCAAATACTAGGCAAGTCTTTCCAAACTTAACGTGCTTTGAAGATGTGAAGCTAAAAAATCCACTGCCCCCGGCTCTCATTCCTCCTGGGATAGAAAGGAGATGATGTTCTACAAAATAGTGGGTGGTGTCTGTCTGCTTGTAGTGTTTGGTGAACCTTGTCCAGGCTCATTTGTGATTTTAGCTTTAGCCCCTCCCCTTTTTATGCTATGAACTCAAGAATCTTCTAGGTAGGGAAAAATCTTTCTGAATGTCTGCTTCCTTCTTTGGAAAGATAATGTTCGTCTTTGCCAATCTCAAAGGGCCCCAGGAAGCTCAAAAAATATAATTCACAAAGAAATAATCTCCTAGTAACTCTACACATATAAGCGATCAGTGATGCTGTTTCTTCAACGTTATTATCGGCTATAGCTTTACAGACTGAAGACACTACAGAGATGCAGCAGGCAGAGAATTTATCCTTGATCAAAACCCAACACTCAGAAATGTAATTTAACCTGGAATATTTTATTTGGCTTCTAAGCTTTGTTTGATGCCAAGCATTTTAAAAAAGCAACATTATGCCTACTAAGTGTCTGAGTTTCGCTCTTCGCCCAGTTCTGGAAGCACACCTGGGTTGCTAAGACTTCCCGGGACCTTGGAGGGGCCCGGCTGCTTTCCTCGGGTCAGTCTCATTCGTGGTTTACTTGGAATTGAGCTGCGCCATTGTAGACCCGCCCTCTCTGCCTCTGAGATATCCGTTCCTGAGTACCACCTAAGGTCACGTTTATTCTTTCTCAGCCTCTCTGTTTATTCCAGGACGGAATGAACTAGGAATGCCTGTGGGTGGGGGGCAGAGGTACTTTGCAGTAATTGCTTGGGTTGTAGGAAGGGCCATTATTGGTTATGAAATACAGATACTTGATTTGATACAAGGAACAGGTGCCAGAGTGGTGAGGCAATGTGCCTAAGATCACCCAGCTGGCTATTAATCAGCGAGGTCGAGTTAAGCGCCAGTTCTCCTAATCCAGTGGTCGGCAAACCGCGGCTCTTGAGCCACATGCGGCTCTTTGGCCCCTTGAGCTTTTAGCAAAGGCCAGCTTAGGAGTACCCTAATTAAGTTAATAACAATGTACCTACCTATATAGTTTAAGTTTAAAAAATTTGGTTCTCAAGAGAATTTTCAATCGTTGTACTGTTGCTATTTGGCTCTGTTGACTAGTGAGTTTTCCGACCACTGGCCCTAATCCCAAGCCCGGTGATCTTTCCACGGCAGTGAAATGAGGACACAAAAGGAAGAAGGCTTAGGGCGGGAGTCAGCCAACTGTGGGCTGTGGGCAGATGTGCCCCTGCCTGGTTTGTAAATAAAGTTTTATTGGAACACTGCTGTACCAACACTATTGTCTGTGGCTGTTTTCACCACAAGGGCAGAGCTGAACAGTTCAGTCAGAGACTATCTGGCCTGCAGAATATAAAATATTCACTCCCTGGTCCTTTACAGAAAAAAAAAAAAGAATTGCTGACCTCTCTCTGGCTTAGCGTAAAGATAACGGAAAAGACTGGTCGGGTGCTTGGTGACAGGCTCCTTCGTTTAAACCTGTGTTCCTAATTGTCGTTTAGAAGAAGCTGTTGGCTTTTTGCAACATTGTCCAGCTCTCTCCACATTAAGTACAAGGTGATGCCCACAAATGTGATGATCTCCTTAAAGAAGGATCAATACATCTGTTCAGAAGGCATTTCCCATAATGTGGGGATTAGCGTTTAATATTCATCTTCACAACATGATCTTGAGGGCAATGGAGACATTTAATTCAAAGCCGTGGGCTTGTGTGCAGGGCACAGAGCGGCTGGGCTCGGGAAGGTGAAGGGCTGGCCTGTGAACGCTGGGATTAGGTGGATTAGTCCTTCAAGGCTAACTAAGAAATAAGCACTTTGGCTCTAAGCCCCTTATCCCCTCTGCCTCCCTCCTTTGGGCAGAATTAATCACTTCTGTGCTCCCAAAATACGTTGTACAGCCAACTATTATAGCATGTATCACCCATTACAGGCAGTCGTTCATACCTTCATCTCCCCAGTCAATTAGGAAATCCTTGAAAGTGAGGACAAGACCTTATTCACTTGGGCATCCCTATCGTGGGCACAGCCCCTGGCTCATCGTACCAAATGCTTGAAGAATGAATGTGTATTCTCACCTCAGAGTGCAAAGCAAGGACCGTGTGGCATCTCAGTACAAGGAACTGTGTGCAGTCCAGCACCCACAGGAGGAGGTCCTCAGCCATGCGGCACAGTCCTCAGAGACCCCGGCCTGGGCTTCCAGGGCCTGGGCTTGCCTTTCAGCTGTGCTGTTCCCTGCTGGTCTTTGGGTAGGTTACTTAACCTCTGAGCCTCAGTTTCCTCATCTTTGAAATGGGCAGGATATAGACAACAGGTTTCTAACTATGGTCGTCAGACCCTTGAGGAATCCTCCAAGACCCTCATGAGAAGTCTGTGAGGTCAAAACTATTTTTAGAAAAAGGCTAAGACATCACTGGCACTTTCCATGGAGTTTTAGTGATTGTGCCAAAGCAGTGGTGGGAAAACTCCTGTGCCTTAGCCCACAGCAAGGCGCCATGACAACAGAGCAGGGATTGTTTTCTTTCCCGTGGTACCCAGGCAGGGAAAAAAAAAAAAAATGCCATGTTCCTTTAAGAATGTCCTTGAGGATGGAGTCAAATCACTAATTTTATTAATTTCAACCTTTTGGTACAATGTCTTCCCCTACTTGGTGTGATGAAATGGGAGGGAGTATAAATCAGTTTTGTTACACTGTGGAGTCCAGTTGTGACCTTGAGGAAAAATCCTTGTTATGGAGTTGCCAGCTGAACTAGCCACCATTTTACACGGAACACAATTTTTACCTAAAGAATCACAAACTAGTTTTCCAGGCTTTGATATTTGGCAGATATTGTCTCAAAAACTAATGATGTGAATCTATCACTTCAAGGAAAACAACTAGTAGTATTTATTGCCAGTGATAGAATTAAGCTTTTAAGCAATATTTTGAATTTTTGAAAACTTGCATCTTCCACCATTACTTCAGAGCCTCTCAGGAGACTTTTCTAAAGAGATTGGTGGTGAGATAAGTGGGATTTTAAAATAATGAAATAAGACATTTGAAATATCTACATAACTTTGAATTGGTATAATGCAAATAACCAGGGCATGGTGTTACAAAACCTTGCATAGGTGAAGATCCATTCAAAGTATAATAAGGGTGGGCCTCAAGACTAATAGATTTTGATGTAAAAGAGCCGTTATGTTGGATGGAATGGATGCCTGAAACCATGGGTCATACCGAGCCCTTTATATACTACTACTAGTAGCCCTGTGCACAAATCCATGCGTGAGTAGCTTGCTGCCACTTGCCTCAGCTGGCCACCGCTGGTAGCTCTCCACTGCTCCTAGCTCGCTGCCCCGCCCTCCTGAAGCTCCCTCTGAGCCCCATGATAGCTTGTTGCCCTGCCCCCTCCTGTAGCTCTCTGACCCCTGCTTGTAGCTCACTGCCCCACCCTCCTGCTGATCTGTGATCTAGTCATTACGCAGTATGTAGTTATGCCTCAGGGCGTAATGTATAATTAGCATATTCCTCTCTTATTATATAGGATTTTCCTAGACATTCATACCTATGATGAAGTTTAATGCATACATCAGGCACAGTGGGAGATTAACAACAATAACTAATAACAAAATGGAACAACTAGAACAATATCCTGTAGTGAAAGTTACATGTATGTCTCTCTCAAAAGATCTTGTATTGTACTCGCCTTTTCACTTAAAGAAGCACATTACAGCTTCTCTCTGGCATATTTGAGTTCCCAGAATCACGACTCTTGTGCTTTGGGGCTATTTCAGGTAGAATGAGGGTTACCTGAACACAAACACTGCAATTGTGCGAGTCAATCTGACCATTCAGATGGCTGCTCAGTGGCCAGTGGGTGGGGCCAGTATACAGCGCAGAGACGATGGACAAACTGATGCTTCATGTCCCGGACTGGGTGGCATGAGATCTCATCATGCTACTCAGAGCGGCATGTGATTTAAAGCTTATGAATCGTTTGTTTCTGGAATGTTCCGTTTAATATTTTCAGATCACAAGAAATGGGGTCTAAAACTACAAAATAATAGAGGTGAGTAAGTAAGTACAGCCATACGGGGAAGGAGTATATATTTTGCAGTGTGAATGAATCAAAAGTATATCTATTTTTTTTGTCAGGTTGGCAAAAAAATATATTTCTTAGTGCATCACAGAATTTTAGTAATTGGTTTATGTGTGCATGAGATGAAAAAGTTGAAAATTGCAGGTTTAGGCCAAGAAATGAATGCCACAGTTTTCCTTCTTAAAATAAAGAATATTGCAGATTTTATTGTAATTCTTTGAAAATCACCTTGTGATTGCCAGTCCTGCTGTTTGAAAAGTCAAAATATGATTGCAATATGTTTATACACAGATCGCATATGCAAATGTATTTCTATAAAACCGGGCTTAGGTCATTGTGTGAAAAATGGATGGATCTTTCTGGACCAACAGAATGTGATAACTTATCCCAACCATCTTATTGAAAGAAAAAAGCCAATTTGAATAATGTTGGGAGATAAAGCATACCAGCATTATTCTTTATGTCTCTTATTAATGAATTAGAATACACAAACTCAATAAAAAATTACATTAAAAACTCATAAACATTGTTCGAATCTTCTTTCCCCATCAGTCATGGTCATGAAACTGACATTTCCATTTAAATGGCAGTTAATCACAATAGAACTTTATTTAGTGAGTCAAACAATATTTGGGCTCATTTATGTATTCACCACATATTTGTTGAGTGTTAGAGGACATGCTAGGTGCTGAGGCCTCGGTGTTGAATAAGATGTACTTCTTATGAGTTCTGTGGCCACCCTGGCTGGTGTGTCTCAGTTGCTTAGGTGTGGTCCTGTGCACCACAAGGTCACCAGTTCGATTTCCAGTCAGGGCACATGCCCAGGTTGGGGGCTTGATCCCCAGTAGGGGGCATGCAGGAGGGGGGGGTGTCAGTGGCCAATGGTGCAGATAAAGTGTAAACAAATCATTGAGAAAGGTCTCTAGTAAAACGGGGGAGCCTGGGGTATTGGAGAACAACAAATTTTAAACCCGGCTTTTCTCACTTCTGCATTAGATGGCTGTCTCACCTTTCTATGCTTCAGGAACTTTCTCTGTAAAATGGGAATGATATTTTTCATTTTGTGGCTTTTTTTCATGGATTAAAGACAACATATTCAAAGCACAAAGCCTAAAATGAAGTTCCACCCAGTGGCATATTTTTCTTACCCTGAAACTACCCTACAAAAGGTACTACGATACGAGCATGGATGAGAGTGATTCACTGGGAGATGGGGAAGGTAAGGAAAAAGTTCTTAGAAGAGGATGTGTTTGGAATAATGGGGTGTTTCTAACAGGAGAAGAATGGCAGGCAGGGGGATTTCCATGCACAGAACCATGGACTTGTGCGGAAGGATGAGGAATCCTGAGTGGTTTGGTGAGGCTGTAGTCTTGGGTGCAGAGACGTTGACATTGGAGATGGCGAGTTAATGGTCCCGCAGACAATTCAAGAGTTTTAGCAACAGCAATCAGAGTGAGAAAAATAAGTCAGAGCAATATCTTGAAGCTAGACTTCATAAGATTGAGTGTGGATGTGGGACTGATGGAGGGAAAGGCAGAAGAGACTTCTAGATTTCTGGTGTAGGTTAGTAATTGTGGGCATCATTAATCAGAAGAAGGAATTTAGGAGAAAAGGTGGGTTTGGGAGAAAATGATAAACTTTCATTTCATTCTCTTAAGTCTGATATGTCAGGACCTTAGGCAGGAGAGAGCTCGGTGGGAGAGCAGATTGGAGAGCACTGAATGTGTAGGCAGAACTGAAGCCAGGCGCCTCGGGGCTGACCCGGCTCTGAGCACTGGCCTTGTGACGGCGTGTTTCACCTCTTCTTGTTCTAGAAGGTACTGAGCGGAGCATCACTTTGTCATCAGGAAGTTGCATAAATGTCTGGGTCTTGGCTCTACATTTTCTCATAAATGAAATCGAAATGAGAAACAACTACTCAATAGTCTTCACAGGGTTGTTTTGAGAATCACATTTTTAAAAATTTATTTTTCAATTACAGTTTACACTTGGTAGCATCCTGGATTAGTTTCAGGCGTGCAGCAAAGTGGCTGGGAAATCATGTACTTTACAGAGTGGTCCTCCGACCCCATAGTTACCTGGATGGTATTGACTTACTCCCCGTGCTGTAACCCACATCTCGGGGGCTATTCTGCAACCATCCATTTGTACTGCTCATCCCTTCACCTTTTCCACCCAGTCCTCTCCCCGCACTGAAATCCCTTTAAGACGCTGAAGATGCAAGAAAAGAGTGCCAGCTACGGTGATTAGAGACAAATTAGAGTCATGTCAGCAGAAATGGAATGCTAAGAAACGTCACTGACGCAGGCTCTGCTGGGTGACACTGTGGAGCCGGCTCACTTACTGCGGAGCAGCGGCTTCGGGGGCCTCTGCGCCCAGCTGCCTGCGTGTGACTATCAGCCGTTTATCTCGGGCCCCTGGGCAGAATATGGAGCCTCGTTTCTAAAATGGGCATCATCAGGCAGTTCACCACACAGGTTTTTGGGGAGATTAAGCGAGGGCGTATAAAGCATCCAGGACAGCGCTGGCTCGTAATTAGGGCTTCGGTGTGTAATGGGTATTTTTACTGCCATCATCAGAGGCAGGAGCAGCATAATCGCCGTCATCAAAATGCAGGGTTTTAGTGCGGCGGGGGATGCTGGAGATCATCGCAGCCGCTTTATGGATGAGGAGCAGGGAGCCCAGAGTTGTTAAGAGACTCCAGCGCGCACACCTGGCAAAAAGCAAGACTGAGCCTCTGGCACCGATCAGCTTGGACACTGGTCACCACTCTGGGAAAGCCAGGCCTTGTGCCTATGTGAGCAGGTGAAGCGAAAACAACAATTATAGTTGACTAGAGGCCTGGTGCATGAAATTCGTGCACGCGTGGGGGGAGGGGCAGGGCGGTCCCTCAGCCGGCCTGTGCCTTCTCACAATCCAGGACCCCAGGGGGATGTCTGTCTGTGGGGTTGGCCCCGCCCCCCGATCGCTGCCGCCGTTCCTCCTTCTCAGGGGGCAGACGCTCAATGCAGGAGGCAGCCCTGGTGGTCTGCCCCTTGGTGGTCAGTGTGTGTCATAGTGACTGGTTGTTCTGCTGGTCGTTCCACCATTTGGTCTATTTGCATATTAAGGTTTTATTATATAGGATACTTATTATGTCTTAACACACCCAAGAGTGGGAAGTGTGTTTTATTAATGATTTGCCAACGGACAGAAGTTTCTCGGTATGTATGTTACTTCAAGGTGAGCATGAACTGTTATGGGTATGTGTGTATTAGATAACATATAAATAACATATTCATATTATACATATATGTTCAGATAACATTTAATAGCTACTCAGGAGTAGTTTTCACACTGCTCCATATTCAATGGGAAACAAAACACCTAGATACCAGAAGCTATTCCTGGATGTAACTTTGATTTTATGCTATTTTCTGGTTTATTAGGTAAATTAGACTCATACTTTAAGAGATTTTCTTGTTTTGTAAGTTTGTAAACTTAAAATGCTGGGCCTCGGGCTACAGTCATTGACCTCTCGTGCATTTTCACACTGATGGCGTCACGGGGCAGCATTTCATGACACGTGAGTTTCATTGGAAATGTTTTTACCTGCAGAGCCCAGAGCATTTCATAAATATAGATGATGCTCATCAAAGACCGGGACAAATACATGGATTCTGTATTATACCCTGAAGATAAGTAGATTCGGATTCTTATTAGATTTGCGTCGTCTACTTTAGGAGTTAGGTCGAAATGATAAAAATGAGCACCAATTCTTGCTGTCTGCCCATAGTAAGGGGTGCCAAATAAAACATAGTGAGCATTACCAGAAACAGACACTAGCTGGATCCTCAGACCCTAAAAACAACAACAACAAACTAGGATAAAGAGTGGCAAAGGAAGCAAAACCAAACAAAACGAGTATGTTGCATATTAGTTAGATGGTATAGAAAAATGAAAAAAAAACTAGACATGCAGTCTTAATTTAAGCCCATTATGGAAATGAATAGCTGTAGTTTTGCTTGGAAGATACAGTTTATAATTATTGAATTGGGAGTTGGATTGTCTTCTTCCTTTTAATTTATGTTACCATTCTTACTCTTCTGAGTTCCTTTAGCTATAAAAGACATTTTTGCAGTGGGACATTTTTTTTAAACCCCTGAAAACTTGTTTAATCTTAATTCTTAATAATTACATGCAAATAAAAACAGTGAAAGAACATTTCATCACTTAAAACCATATTCACAAATGTTTAAAACAGTGATGCTGAGAAGGCGGGGAAATAGGTGTTCCTGTACTCGGTTAGTGCAGTGGGACATTTTATTTAGTAAAATCATTAGGGCCCGCCTTACTGAAAAACAGGAACAAAGAACCCCTCATCCTAGGTGGTGTAAGAAGTTCAGAGTGAATATCTAAGCTGTTGTGTCTGCTTTTCTTCCTTGGTGATCTTGGTGCCTTGGGTTTGGCCAAGGGCATGAAAAGTAAAATAAAAAGTTGCATTGGGGATTGAAGTTTTTAGCTAATCTATGCTCACAAGCATAAATATAATTCATGTTCTGAATTAAGTATGGGAAATATTTTTCTGCCCAGGAAGTTAGTTTGGATGAAAGTATTTTATCTGAGGAAGCAGCCTGCTTAAATGACTTTCCTTTGGGTTTAATTTTGTGTTCTTTTTATCTTAAGCTCATAAAAAGTGATAAAATGTACTTCTGTAAAGACTTAATACATATCACATTGGCCGAGGGCAGCGTCTATATGGAAATGAGGAAATATGGGGGTATTCACTTGAAGCGTTTGATCTTTCCTCGCAGAATGAAAATTGTCAGCTTCCTTATCTACAGTTACCTGCAGGGACACGTCCTCCTCCCATTGCCCCTCCCCCCCCCCCCAGCTCCACTTAGCTTCTAAAATGTTTTAACTCGATGTTTTTAAATAATCCAAAATCTACCAACAATTAAGAATTAGTACATTCAATACAGACCCGAAGTAATTCTGAAAAAAAGTTTTTCTGCTAAAATGGCCCAATCAAAAAGGAAAAATAGTTTGATCTCACTGTTTGCTCAAAAATGAGAATCAGTTATTGAGTAAAGTACAAAAGTAAGACGGTTGAGAAAGTTAGGAAAATTCTTTAGGCACTGCTTCTCATTCAATATCTTTTGATTTGTATGACTTTTTCCTCAACGTGCTTAATCCTGAAAAGAGAGGACAGTATTAACATAAGGGAAACACACTTTAGTCCAGGGGATGGCTCATCATTCTTACTCGGTTTCCGGCTGCTTTAACTTCGAGGGGGGTTTATTAAGCAAACCAGCCTGCATGAGGAAAAGGCGATGCCACCTGAAAATGCCAGCGATGCGAGGACACGTATGTGTTGACATAATAAAAATAAACTTGCCATTTGCCTGACTTGCCTTTTTCAGAAAGGAGAGATGGGTAAGGAAACAGCACTATCTATAAAATTGGGGGTAGGAAGGGAAGAAAAAACAAAATGGAGCCACTATAACCTCATTCTTTTTGAACTGTGTCTTCTTCTTAGTTGCCTGGAAGAAAAGGCCTCGTCTTCACGGGATACTATTACAGATTAATGTCACGATTTTGAAATGAGTATTTCCTTTTCTTCAGGCTCTTTCTTTCTCCTCCATCCTTCCCTTCCTTCTTTCTGTCCCTGGCCTCCTCTCTTCTTTTCCTTCCTCCAACGCATCACTCTGTAGGTACACTGAACAGAATGCCATTGGCTACGCCGAGCACAGGGCAGTGGGCCAGGAATATTCTACAGAACAAAACAGATGTGGTCCCTGCCCCACGGAACCGAGACTCTAGTAAACAGAGGACTTGAGGCAAATCATTACCGTTAATTCACTTTTCAATACGCACGAAGAAAGGCAGGGTGGATATCGATTTTCAGTAATGACCCCGCCAACAGCACAGTGTGTGTGTATAAGTGTAATTCGTTGTGTGTGGGATATCGAGTAAGCAGGGTTGCTGATCTCGGGAGCGGGTGCTTGAAGACAGGCTAGTCGCTATGGTTCACATGGAAACGTTCTCTGCGCTGACCAGTTGGATGGACATAGGCCGTTCGGGGCTTCGAAAAGGTCCATGTTTTACAGGACCATGTTCTAGACATGAGCCATGAGGAGCCAGGGCTGGGGCTCGATCTTCACTTACTTCCTTGGGTGCTGCCTTCATCCTCGGCAGCCCCCGTCTCCTGTGAGTCAGGTGAGATCTGAACCCCAAACTCCCAATCTTGACACAGTCATGGGGTCAGGTCCGAGGCTAGCCTGACCTGGTGGTACTAGCACCAGCCTGTGATCTTTGTCCTCCCGCTAAGTAAAAAGACTGGTTTATTTAAAAAACCCAGAGAGCAGCTGACGCAGAACAAGTTAGTGAAGGAAAACCATCCGTAAGTACTAGCCATGATCTACTCTTAATTCTGTCCATAATCAGAAACTAAGAGTGCCATTTGGGGGCCTTTCAAGTACTTAGGAAACGGCGTGTGTGTGGGTTTATGTGCGTGATGGTATTTGTTACTGCTGCCATCGCAGTGCCTGGAAGAGTGTGAAGCATCCATTCATGTCACCTGACTTGTTCTGAACGTGGTCATCTTAGTGTTTCCAGGGGACTTCATGTGCCCTTATTACCTGCGAGGGGTCCTCAAACTTTTTAATCAGGGGGCCAGTTCACTGTCCCTCAGACCGTTGGAGGGCCAGACTATAGTTTAAAAAAAACTATGAACAAATTCCTTTGCACACTGCACATATCTTATTTTGAAGTAAAAAAACAAAACGGCAAAAACACCCGCATGTGGCCCGCGGGCCATAGTTTGAGGACGCCTGTGCTAGGATATGAACAGGCCAACCCCATTCATTGGGAGGGGTGTGCTCTTGTCCTACCCACTAACCAGTCTTCTCTTTAAGTCTGATCTTCCCGCCATCGTAGGAGAAACGCTGTGAGGTGGAAAGGGCCCCTGAGCTTCACTGTGCATTTTTATTAAAAAAGAAGACGGTGTGTTTGGTGGCCACGCCCAGGAGGAGGCAGGAAGGCTGACAGACGTGTCTGTGCTTTTCAAGTAACTCCTTTAGGGCGAGGTGACTTCAGCCTCCCCCATTCTGCGTATGTTCACGGGAACCTAAACTTCGGATAACGGAGAGGATTATGAGTGATGACACCCATAATTGAGGTTGTTAGATGTGATTAGTATATTGTTACTGTGAGAAAACCGCACAGAGCCATACTTAGGTACAATTTTAAACTCATTTCACTCGGCTCTCACGTTGCTGTTTTTCTTTTCAACTATCACATAAACACCCGAGATCTGAATGCTTGTCTCTGATAGATGCAACGAGCATTTAAGCTAACACTCAGCTGTTTGTCTGTTATGTTTTCAAACCTTTTGCAGTTTCCGTTTGGTATTCAGTGGGCTGGTGTAAAGAAAACCATCTGCCCCACAGCTGCAAAGGGACTGCCTTCGGTTCTGTTGGCAAAAGGCAGCCAAATGCCCCTGTCACAGCCCGGACGGCCGCTTGGGCCTCCCACTGTGTGCTTTCTGTGGTAGGCCTGGCCCTCAGTCAGTCCACAGCTCAGAAGATGCAATTCGCCTCTGGAGCTGACCTTGCCATCTTCCCTGTAATTATGCTAATAATCTGTGCATATTTCTATAACATGGTGTGGTATTGACCAATGAATATGCTGATATTCACTTTACTAGTAATACGCATTTGGGTCTATCCTCCTGGACTGGGAACTCCCTGAGGGCAAGGACACCCCTTTCGTTGTCCTTGAGCAGATAACTGGCCCAGAACCGCGCACTGTGCTGCGGCCCAGGACTCAGCAGTGTGCCCCTGGCACCTCGTCATTTCTCCACCAGCCTTCCTTACGCATCCTCGCACTTCATTCTCTGTACAAGGCCCTCAGGGACGGACTTTGTGTTTTGGTTTTCTTCTCGTGGTTCTTAGTGCTGTGCTGTGAAGGAAGCAGGTGTTCCATAAATACCTACTGAATAAAGAAACCCTGCACAGTTAGTGATTGTTATGGCCCAAAACAAAGAACATGCTAATAATAGATATTCTGAATAGGAGGCCATACCTTACAATTTTATTGTACATTTTTCAATTGTTGGATGCTTATAGTAACCAAAGATCAAAATCTAAATATTTTATAGTGCATTGATAAATAATATTACAAAATTATGCTGTAAGATATTAATTTGAAGTGAACCTATAGCCCAATGTAGAAAAAATATAATTTAAACAATGTGGTGTTATATCTTCCAAGCCACAGACACAAATTGTTTCTATATTTAAAAGGAATTTCTACTTTAATCATATGACCAAGTTAACCGCAAGTCTTCCTGAATTTTCATGAAAATTCAGAAGATAATTTTTTAGTAATGTAAGCTTCCCTTAATTTTAATTCTAAATCATCATACTTATACTTTCCATCTATGCTTGGCTAGACCAAGGTGTCTTACCTAGATTCAAAGATGGGCAAGATCATTGACTTGGAGTTATTTCAAATTTGCTTTTACTTTACTTCACCACTAGCACAGCAAAGAATCTATATTGTAAGGTGCAGGAGCATCGTGGACTTAATGGAAACACCGGAGATTTGCTGATCTTGGCTGCCATATAGAATGAGACATCTCTGCCAAGTAAGAGGATCCTAAAGCGATGGGCTGGCTGCCCTTTATCCCACGCAGCCTGTGAGCACCAGGGGATAAGGCAGTGGTCCAGCTGGTCGACGGGCATGCCACCCAGCCCGTGTCTCTCACCCAGGGTTTCAGGCCTTGACAGTCCCCTGTGCCAGGACTGGGAGTTGTTCTCTACCAGTGCCTGTGTACAGGGCCTCGGTGTTTTCCATTCATAGCCAGAATGGGACTATTTTGGATGTGACTAGCCCATGGCCTACTCCTTCACAGTTGCAGAGGGTTCACAATGGAAAGATTGAAGAGTGGAGTTGTTTTCACATTCCGCAATCCCCTTCCACTTCTAATTCTAGCTGGAAACTCAAGTTCATCTTGGAGCCTCCTCCTCACTCTACGTCCTTGGCATTCTGCCCTTACTGACTGCCCCAAGTAAAGAAGTCCCCCTTTAAGCCAAAACCGGTTTGGCTCAGTGGATAGAGCGTTGGCCTGCAGACTGAAAGGTCCCGGGTTCGATTTCGGTCAAGGGCATGTACATTGGTTGCGGGCACATCCCTGGTAGGGGGTGTGCAGGAGGCAGCTGATCGATGTTTCTCTCTCATCGATGTTTCTGACTCTCTGTCCCTCTCCCTTCCTCTCTGTAAAAAATCAATAAAATATATATTTAAAAAATAAATAAAAGAAGTCCCCCTTTAAAAGCTGGTTTTAACGTCCTCCAGTCTAGACCATTATTTCTTAAGTCCACGCTGTAGGAAACACGTGGAAAGCGTCCAATGGACAAACACCGGGTGCTAGATTCTGAGCGAGCCTTTGCAAAGACCTCCACCTGGAACTGACTGCGCCCCAGCTGCTGCCAGAAGCATCGAAGGGGGGCCATTGGCGTTGTAGATGGGTGGTGGTCACCATCGAGTCCTCTACATTTTTTCCGGTTTATTTACGTTAAGAAAAAGGTCACCAGCCCTGCAGGTGTTGCTCAGTGGTTGAGCGTCCCCCATGAACCAGGAGGTCAGTGTGTGACTCCTAGTGTGGGCTGTACAGGAGGCAGCCAGTCGATGATTCTCTGTCATTATTGATGGTTCTAACTCTCTCTCCCTCTCCCTTCTTCCTCTCTCTGAAATCAATTTTAAAAAATAGTGACAAAATGGAAATAATCATTCACTAAACAAATATATATATATATATTTTAAATAAAGAAGAAAAAAAAAAGAAAAAAAAGATCACCAGAAGGAAATGATTGTGCCCAGATCACTCCTGGGGCTCCTCCCTGCCACAGAACTTCTCGGCTCCTCTACTCGGCTTTCAGGCCCAGCTCCCCTGAGAGGTGGCAGGCAGGCGGCCAACGTTGTTGTCACTCGTCCAATCAAGGGGCGTTAGAAGGTATTAGAGGGCTCACTGTGGTTACACAGATAAGCCACATTCTTTGATCAGCTTTATCAGTAATAAAGCTGACATTTTGATCTTCTTCTTTGTCTATCTCTCAGTTGGTTCCAGACTAGGAGACAAAAATAATTTTTCATTCTTGGCCACTAAAAACCTCAAAAAAAAGGTAGGAAAAAGTCTAAAGGATGGATAGAGATAGAGATAGAGGCATAGAGTTAAAGAGATCAATAGAAATAGATAGAGAGAGATAGGTATAGATATCTATATATATTAGAATAATTGTATATCTATATATATTAGAATAATGTGTATTCTGATACGTATATCAGAATAATTATCGCTAAAGATAGTACAGTAAGAGTTTTCACTTCTACTTCTAGAGGAGAGAGGAAGAAAATTCACTTTCACAATATGTGAAGGAAACTGAGTGGGCAAATGTGCTGAAAGAGCCGTTGACTTCTGGAGAAGAGCTGTTCGGGAAGCTGCTTTGTCTGCCTGGGTAGCACCAAGCTGGTGTAGCCCGTTTTAGAGCTGCTCCCTACGGAGTCATATGTCTTCCCATGTTTCAGTAGTTGACATTTCTCTTGAGCCCTGGTCAGCAGCTGCCCTACAAACTTGTTTTCTTTTGTGTGTATGTCGGGAGGAAGACATGTAAGTCCTTAATTCTTTGTGTGAGTGGTTTCATTTGGGGGTTTTAGTGTGATGTTTCTTCCCGAGGTCCCTCTAAGTGTTCTGAAGATGGACGTTTCTGTGGGCAGGAGTCTGAGTCTATGGAGTTTTCAGATGGCTTGCCACGAGATGTCAAGTCTGTCCATCTTCACGATGCCCAGTCAGGCCATCTGTGCCCAGAGCTGTCAGGGCTATTTCTCCAAGACAGTGGCACACAAGGGGTTATTTAGAAAAACATTGTGGGTGAACGACTGAATAGAAGAGTGCATAATCCTAGATGGATCTTTTCGGTTTGGCTCAGAGCCTTTCTTTTCTTTTTCTTTATTTTATTTTATTTTATTTTATTTTTTTGTTTGGCTTAGACCTTTTCAATATTATTTTTCAAGCATAAGTGATTCAAACATGACTTGTACAAAACCTTTTAATTAGGGCAACATTTGGGGCCTCTGGGGAAAAAAAGTGATACTTAAAGGGAAAATAATTTAGTGGGTCTCCTACTGCCTGGTGCTGTATTCATCCTTAGCAACATGACGACTTCCTAAGCGGATCTACATTTGATAAACTCTCTGGATGACAGGTAGGTGTAAAACAAGTGGCCACACCCTCCCCACCCTCTAGGGTTCTCATTGAACAGTTCAGTTGCTCACAGAGAGGACTAAAATCAAGAGACAAAAGCTATAAGGAATTAGTGCAAGATTTGCATATGCTAATTCCTCTTACCTGTTAGGAAAGCTTACATGATAACACGCTGATACTTCCCTGGGGTGTACTGAAACGTTATGAATTAATGTCAGGGAAGCACTTTACAAGCCTCAGAGAAAGATGCGCTGAAAGTTCACAGCATCGTTATCATGCCGACTACCACAAACAAAAACATCCACTCCGCTGCCCTCTCTTATAAGTCCCATCTTATTGATTCGTCATGTCAAATAATACTGTATCTTCTTACATGTCTCCCCCCCCCTCCCCCGCCCCTGCTTTAGAGTAAGAAAGCAATCTCACAGCAAGAGAAGAATGCTATCAAGGTGGGATATGATGCTATATATCCAAAGTTCCTTTTATTTGACGAGCTCTCCAGATTCAATATCGACTTACAGGGCTGCGTTATTTTTCATGACACTGTGTTCTTGGCTTTCCGTGTTAAGGAGAAATGCCCGATTAAAAGGAAATGTGCGTGTTAATTCCCAGCGTGCCCTTTGGCAGCTTCCTCATTACACTGGAGGTGGGAGCAGGTGGTGTCCTTGAGAATTAGATACATCACGTCCCAGTTGTCAGGAAAACAGTGCTCGGTGCTCAAGTATCCCCGCAGTGAGTCTCATTAGCTGCCCACTGATTGGGGGACCTTTATTTCTGTTTGCATACGGCAACACAAGCACACGCAGGTGTCACCTGTGGGTTAGACTTGGTGGTAAGTTTAGCTCCCATCTATAAGAGGCCTTTGGTAGAACAGCATGGAGGGGCCTGTGTGGGTGCCAATGAACCTACAGCAGGCGCACCCCCACCCCCACCCCCCCGAAACAGACTCTTCCCTTTTCTCCATTTTCCTGTGAAGTGATAGCAATGTCACCAAACTGGAGCCCAGCTTACGCCCTTCCTAGTTACAGCATCTTTACTGTGAAAGGATAGAACAGGTCCCATCTGAGCTCTCATATGTTTCCAGAGGCATCACACTCTGCAAATTATACTGTTTTGCTAGCATTGCGATGTCTTCAGATATCAGAGGGCAACTGAAAAATCCATTGGATGTTTTTTATCGGAAGATATATATGTATATATATATTTTTTCAAGTAACCATGTATTTATATTTGATCTAGTTTATTAGAGAAGTAACTCTAGGTATATTAGATTAAAATAAGTATTTTTAGAAATGTGCTGTTTTAACCTTGGAACTTTTGAGCAAATATAAAAAACTAATGTTAGTTAAAAACATATTTGTAGGTAATATCCAAAAATATGACAATATTTGTACTAAATATTCTTTCTGTGAATTCATCATTTTGTTACCAGAAAAGGAATTCTATGGCAAGGCCCAGGCTGTCTTGTGGAGAATGTGAAACACTCCATAGCCTATCTTGTTCAAGGAACCTGAAGTATCTTGGGAAAACTAGACATAAACATCTAAAAAAGAGAGAGAAATATCAGTGCAATTGGAAATCATGTGGAGCAAGTGTTATCCTAGGTCAGAGTAAAAAAGGTTTATTGCAGTACAGTGGGTCCTCGGGTTACGTCAGAGATCCGTTCCTACGGCGATGTAACGTGATTTTCTCTGTGAGTCGGAACCCACCTACATAAGCACCTACGTCACTCACAGGGAGCACATACACAGCAGTCATGAAGTGAAACAATGAAAAAAATTAAAAGAAAGATAACAATTCCTCACCTTTACTTGTGGTAAATAAATAATAAAAAACATAAAGCACATATGTACATACGTCGAAATGACGGAACTTTTTTTTTTATAAATAAATGGGAGATGGCGATGTAACCACGAAATGACATACATTGAGTCCGACGTAACCCGAGGACTGCCTGTAATTTCTATTACTAAAGGCTTTTGCTTATTCTAAGGACAGAGTGACTATGGATGAGTTAAAAGTGCTTCACAATAGAATAAAGCCTGTGTGGTTTGCAATGAGTACTTGGTGTTGATCAATATGCATGCCTGTGATTGGTGACCCCAGGTGAACCTCGAAAAGTCTACTCTAGTGGGGGTGGCAGACATGGATGCTATGTCTAATTATGTGTCTAACAGTACAGGGGGAAGCTGTCTGGAGAATTTAATGCCTTACAGCCTACATGTATATTTGGTAGTAAACGACAAGGTTAAATAATGGTTCACATTAAAAAGGAATGTAGAGGGAGGTTACTCAAATTTTACCCAAGCAAAGAAAAACAAATAATTTGTTAAAATGTTGGGGAATTGTGTACTTTCCACTTAGGAATGTTTACAGACGTTCTAAAGAATCAAGCAGCATTCTCTGAGCTCTTTCCTCTGGCCACAAAGAGAACAGTGTTTACTCCAGTATCTTCATAAGTAATGCAGCTCCTATCACCATGCCAAAAGCAGGTTTTTATCCCCATGATTAGATTTTAGCAAGAAAATATGAAAAGTAGCAGTAGCACAAGCATACATACAAATATATATGCATATGTGTGTATGTGTGTGTATATGTATATATGTATCCTATATGATTAAAGCATAATATGCTAAGTGTCTTGTCACCCAGTCATCCGTTCAACCTATCAAAGTGTAATATGCTAATGATATGCTAAGGCTGCTCACTGTGTGAACTGACCACCAAGGGGCAGACACTCCGACTGGTAGGTTAGCTTGCTGTTGGGTTCTGGCCAATTGGGACTGAGCCAGACAGGCTGGACGTGCCCTGGAGCCCTCCTGTGGTCCCTCCCTGGCTGGCCAACCTCCCACGTCCCTCCTGGCCCTGATAGTGCACCAGTGGGGTCCCTCAGCCTGGCCTGTGCCCTCTCACAATCCAGGGCCCCTCAGGGGATGTTGGAGAGTTGGTTTCGGCCCGATCTTGCAGGCCAGGTCAGGGGACCCCACTGGTGCACGAATGTGTGCACTGGGCATCTAGTATGTGTGTGTATGTGTGTGTGTGTGTATATATATATATATATATATATATATATATATATATATATATATATATATATATATATATATATCCTACCTAATAATAGACAAATCTGCAAATTGACCGTACCTTCGCTATGCCCATGATTGGCCAGGAGGCGTGGGGGGGGGGCGGGGGGGACTCAGGGTGGTCGGGGTGGCCGATTGGGCCGGCGGGACACTGAGCTCGCATCGCCAGCGGCCAGCGGTGGTGCGAGCTCAGCCTCTGCGCCATGGCTGTGCTGTGGCACAGATGGGGCCTCTGGGGCAGCGAGCTCACGTCCCGCCGCGGACCATCAAAAGCAGGGGAGCTGGGTACCTGTCTGCTCTGGCACCAGGCCTTTCGGAAGCCTCCGCCGCGCCGGAGGCTTCTGAAAGGCCTGGTGCACCAGCGGACAGGCACCCAGTTCCCCGTGATCGAAAGCGAAAGCGTGTAGGGGACCCTACACGTGCATGCTTTAATCATGCACTGGGCCTCTAGTATATATATGTATATATACACACACACATATACACATATACTTACACACACACACACACACACACACACACACACAAGGTCCCAAAAAATGTATTCATACAATGTCTATAGATTCTACTACATTTTGCAAATGAAATGTATTTTAACAAACACTGCCCTTGTAATTACCCAAAATGTGTATACATTTTTTTGGACACCCTATAGATACATAACTAGCTTTACACTTCCAGGGTATCACTGTGGGAGTAGGTAGAAAATAGATATATTCCAGTGCAGAAAGTTATGTAAAGTTTATTTGGATTAGCAATGGACTCTGTTTGGTACATAGACAAGTGTTTTATAGGTTTACTGTTTCTGATATGACCACTTTGTTTCTGGTATTAGGTCATTTATTCAGCAGGTATTTAAGACCAAGTCATCACATAAAAGCAGTATTAACCTCTTCTTCATAGTGCTTACTAATAGAAGAAATGACATATATTCTGAGAAATGTGTGTGTGTGTATGTGTGTATGAGTGAAAGTGAGTGTGTGTGTGTGTGTGTGTGTGTGTGTGTGTGTGTGTGTGTATGTATTTGAGAGAGAGAGAGAGAGAGAGAGAGAGAGAGAGAGAGAGAGACCCATTTGAGGGGCAAATGCTTATGAAGAATAGGTTGAAGTTAACTAGAATAAAGAAGAAAAAGAATACAGTCCAGGCAGAAAGCCACCCAAGACTTTGTGAAGGGAAGGAGCAAAATGAACATCAGAATCTAAGAGAAAGCGAGGGCACGGCAGGAGAGGCGGCAGGAGGAGGTGGTACTGGTTCACGCTCTGTAGTAGTGCTTTCTGCGTGAAATCGAACATGAGCCTCACAGATCATTTAAGTTTCTATTAGCCTTGTTATAATGTTAAAGGGCATGACATTTATTTTTATGTTTTATGTGGCCCAGTACTTCCAAACTATCATTCCAACATGTAATCAGTGTTAAAAATTATTGACTTGAACCAATACACTGAAATTCAGTCATTTAATTATATTCTGGGTAGGGTCCTTTCAAAAGCTTTATTTTCTGTTCTTTCCATATTCCTGTCCTTTGAACCTCCTTATTCTCATAGTCCAAGGAGGCAGGGAATCCCACACTCCTGCAAATACGTACCACCTACCCCCCCCCCTTTTTATTTAATCCAAGGCAGGTGATAGTTCTGTATGTAGCTGAAGATTTAGTGCAACTCTGAACCAAGCATTTCTAGAGGATCCAGTCAGTGCTGTCCTGGTAAAACAGGTTCCCAGGGGATTCTACCTGCATGCCTAGGGCAGGGGTGGGCAACGTCTGGCCTGAGGGCCCTATAAGGCTTGGGAAATCATTTGGTCAGGCCCTGCCAAGGCATTATGGGTGAGTTAATTAAATGTTTGACCAAATACCAAATATAGCAGGCTAATTTTTAAGTTGATAATTTTGTATGGCCCACAAATAATATTATAAATATCCAAATGGCCCTTGGCAGAAAAAGGGTTCCCCACCCCTGGCCTAGAGCATAGTGAGCACCGATTGTTAGCTTACCTTTTGTATTTATACAGATGTAAACAAAACTTGCTTACACATTTTTTTTTTTTACTTGAAGGGACAGAATACGTGCAGATATGTCTTAGAAAGAATACTGTGTCAGATTGCCTTAAAGACCTTCAAACAGTGTAAAAAAAATTAAGCTTTCAATTAAGTTTTAAGTTGTATAGTTCCTACAGGTGACTTTCCACTGAGGCCCCTTTCCCCAGTAGGTTGCATGAACACATTTCAGCAAACAACATATTGTCAGAAAAGGCGGCTGTCAAACTGAAAATGCGAAGGCAAAGCCCCCTGAAACTGCCGGAATCACATGGCAGGTTCCACTCTGACCCTGTTTGATCCCCCTTCACCCCCAGCTGTGAGTTCCAACTGAAAGTAATCATGGGTGTGGTCCGCCTTTGAAACTATGATCTCCTTGAGGATTGGAAGTGTACCCTGTCTACCCTGGGCTTAAGATACGTTTGCAGTCATAAACTCTATGTCCATGGAAGTCTCAGACACTCCTTTCTGTGCAGGTGGGGTTGGAAGGCTGGGGATGGCTGAGGAGTCAGAGTGAGGCAAGGCGGAAGGTGGCTGAGACCTTAACTGCCCACGACTGGCTCATGCCCCAGGCCTGGAGCCCGCAAGGCTGACCATGTCTCCCTCCTCCATCCACAACGAGATTAGAAAGAAACTGGGATAACAGGCCAGTCTCTTCCCACTTCATATTCAAAGGGTGAGGCTGTAAATTAAGTGAATAAAGTGATTATTCTCCTTTATTAGAAAAGAATTTGATTTCTATTGCCTATTAATTTTTCAAAGAAGTTGAAGGTCTAGATAGCAGATCTCCTTAGGTATATAATTATAATGAAACTTTATATGAGCTTTTTGTTATTAAAATAAGTATAATTAGGTAGGCTGACTTCCCTTATAATTATCTCCTTAAAGTTTCATCTCAGGGCAGGGTATTGTTAATATTTTATGTGCGTCTGTTTTATTTTGGATGAAGATTTTTGACAACGCATAACATATTGTCAGATAAGTTCCATTTATATCTTGCCTAAGTTATATTCAAATGTGGGAAACGAGTATTCTAGTTCATTTTAGGCATATATTCTGTTCATAGTTTTCTTAGAATAAATTATAAAATGTCTTTATCATAGAAATGATAGTATTGAGTCAATATTTGATGTTATTGATAATTAATAATACCATCAGGGAAAATTAGAATTCAGTAATTCACTTGATGTCATTTTTGAATTTGAGAGTGTGGGGAAAACAATGCGTTTAATTCATTTTAAAATGATCTGAAAAATACTAATAATGTGCAGAGCTGCGATTTACATATGCGAATGAAACTCGTGACACGGTGCTGAGAATTTTCTCTCGACAGGGTGGATATGGATGTCCTACAATGTTGGGGAACACAGGGCACACTTCTTCAGCTGCTAATTTAATAAGTGGACGATTCTCACTGCACAAGGTCAAGTGCATTGCTGCGGAGAAGGCACATACTTTTTGGTTTGGCCTGTATTCCTGTCAAACCCGGCGTATGCAACGAAAAGCCTCTTCCGTGATCCATGAGCTCTTACAACATCACCATCAATATGATCCGTGCATTTTGCAAGGTTAAAAAGGGGCACATATACAGAAAGCCCTCCCTGGGAGCATGTTAGTCTCCCAGTGAAAAGGCTGCGTTCACAGGTAATAAGCCCACACTAGTGGCGCCACTGTCTCCTGCAGCTTCCAAGCTGAGGGGACAGAGAATGCAAATCAGGAGAGAAGCAGGGACTCAGGGCCAGGGGTGCTGTGACCCTGGGCTGTGAGGGATTGGCGGGTGGGGTGGGTGAAGGCACTATCTTCTCTAAATGAAGTTTAAACACCTGAGTTTAGGTACAGAAAAGTCTCATTTGCATGCAGGTGAGATTGAAGGTAAGACTTTTAGATTTTTTCATCGGCTGACACTTTGCCAGGAATTAGTTGACTCGTTAATTTCAAACCACTGTGGGAATGGAAGGTAGAGCTGGCAGCCTGGGGGAGAGGCAGCGGCAGGGGTGAGACTGGGCGGGTAGGCAGGGTGTGAAGTGAGGGAGGACTCCAGCACAAGAGAATCCATAGGAGTCTGGACATTCACCTCCAAATATACTCTTTTAAAAATGTTAGTTATTTTATTTTTAAATTGAATTTATGGGGGTGACGTTGGTTCTCCTGATGCCTGTGTGTCCTACCACACTTGCAGAGACAGCGACGTGGGAAAAGGTTGTCTTAGGCACTACTTGTCTTTGCCAATGGCGAATGCTAAGTCTCTTTGCAGCACCAGGGTAAACCACAGCATTTGCTTTCTTAAACACGACCCCCCTTTCCAGCTCTTGCATAGAGAAATAATCCAGAGTTAGCTTCTAATTCAGTGACAGGACTTGCCCGGGGCACTTCACTTCCCGAATGCCAACGTGGCTCAGCCTCGCTCTGAGCTGGAAGCACTCAGGGGACAGTGAAGTGGGGAACAGGGGGATCCCACCACTTCCTCAGGAGAGTCTCACCCGGGCAGGCAGGCACATGACGGGGTCAGCGATGACGTTAAAAGCAGCCCAGACACAGAGAAACACGGCCTGATTTTAATTAGTGCGGGAGGCTACGTTCCTGATGGCGCTCATGCTAAAAGCTTAGAAAATGGTTTGTCACTCATTGTTCTGCTTGGTCTAAGAAAGGAAACCTACCATCTTCTAAGCGACGGACAGCAGTGAATCCCGTGTGACTGAAACACCCACACCAACATCGCCGTGCGCTTGGCAAGGCAGAGCCGGGTGGGAAGGAGGTGATGAGACCATGCCAGCTTCACTAAGACCAACGCCTGGCTGTCAGCCACCAAAGGGAGGCAGAGATGGGGACGTGGGGATGGTTCTGTCACATACACGTTCTCCGGGGAGAGATCTAAGAGGCAGGCCCTGGGGCTTTTGTGGGTAAAAAAGCAAGACAGATTCGGTATTGGGTGGGTGCTTTCACTTGTGTGAGTAAATACGGATCTTAAAGAAAACACTGCTTTAAAAATATATATAGTATAGCACATAGAAGACGTCGCACAATTCAAAACGGTGCCTTCAATTCAGGGAACAGGTACTTAGCATCTATGCTAGATATTGAAGACGCCCTGGGGTTATAAAATGAAGATAATCTCTAACTTCTGTTGTGAGTTAGTGAATGAATTGATTCTTATTGCTGTGGCATCACTTCTCTAAGAATTAACCTCTTTCAATGTGAAAATAACCTGAAACAGAGCAAAGCAAACTTTTTTTCTCCACAATTCAGAAAGCTGTGTGACAGGGGGCCTCAAGTTTTAGTGCAGAAAAGTAATCCACTGATAGGCTGCCTCTTGCACGCCCCCTACTGGGGACTGAGCATGCAACCCAGGCACGTGCCCTGTCTGGGAATTGAACCAGCTACCTCTTAGTGCATGGGACAACACCCAACTAAGTGGGCCACACGGGCCAGGGCTAGAACCCTAGTTCTGCTGGACAAGTTGCTAGGCCTGTTTGCGAACAGCCAGGTCAGGTGCTGGGATGTCATTAGCAGAGCTGTTTCTGTTGTGGCGGGTGTTTGTGTGTTTCTAGCTCTTTGGAAATGTAGTCTGGGGAAAATTGTTCTTACAGCTGTCTGTTGCCAGATAGCATGTGGACAGAATTCCAAATTTACGGTAGTTCTTCCTTATCCATGGTTTCCTTTCTGCAGTTTCGGTTACCCCCAGTCAACTGAGGCGTGAAAATATTAAAGAGAAAATTCCAGAACTCCACAATTCATGAATTTTAAGTTGCGGGCCATTCTCACACTGCCCTGCTCCATCCAACCCAAGATGTGGATCATTGCTTTGTCCAGTGTGTCCACTCAGTACATACAGTACAGTAAGATATTCTGAGAGAGAGAGAGAGAGAAAGAGAGAGGCCACATTCACGTAACTTTTATTGTAGCATATTATTATTATTATTCTCTATCATTATTAGTTATTGTTGTTAATCTCCTACTTGCCTAATGTATAAGTTAGATTTTATCGTAGGTGTGTGTGTCTAGGGAAAACAGTATCATGGGGTTTGGTACTATGTGCAGTTTCGGGCACCCACTGAGGGTCTTGGAACGTATCCCCCAGGGATAAGGGGGAACCACCTTAAACCTGACATATAATGATTGATCTTTAACCGTATCCATAGACCCTCCGTGTAAAGTGTCCACAATACCAGGTTGAGATGCTGGTGCCGAATGTCTTCAGATAAGAGGGATGCCGTGGGTCATTTTTACTGTTTGCTGACACACCTGCGCTTCCTGTGCGTCTCCGCCAATTAGGAGATGGATTGAGTGCTCTTTGCTTAAAGCAGTTGCAACGTCGCAGCCCTAGGCAGGTTATGAACATCTTATCGGTACAGAGTCCTCGCCACAGTGACAGGTTCCACATCTCATTTGTTTATACAGTTGGGAATTCTTGGTTTTCCCGCATATGCTGACTGAACTAAGAACACCGCCTTTTCTCCTGCTTGATCGTCTCTTATGAAACCTTGCTCCGGAATGACAAGGACATTTCCTAAGTACCCCAGGGGTGCGTGGTGCTTACGGACGACTCCAGCAGCAAAGTCAGGACCGACTTGGTGCTGTTTCACCGCGGCCTAGAGGTCTTGACCGCTGAACAGAAGGCGGCCTCGGTGAGCCTGGTCCAGCCGGGCAGGCCGAGCCCCGCGTTAGAGCAGCATCTCTCCTTCCGGCAGAGGATGCGCTGGCCCCTCGCGTCACGTTCATGGACGGGCCCGCAGGCAAGTTGGCTGTGGCCGTGCAGGGTGAGGCCATGGTCGCGGGAGCTGTGGGGTCTCCCGGGGGTCAGAGAAGGGCGGGGGCCTGTTGGGGAAGCTGTGCCTGGGGGCCCAGCAGGCAGGAGCTGACCTCTGAGGGCGTCAGAGTGGAGCCTTCAGGATGAGCCCAGACCAGGCTGCAGTGGGCTTCACCCCACCCGTGAGGCCTGGTGCCCTGGAGACGGCGCCCAGGCCCCTGCAGCGTGAAAGATTCACCTTCTTAACCGGTGGACTCAGCCAGGTCTCGAGGCAGAAGGACAGCTGAGAGGCACGGGGCAGGGTCTGAGGTCCGAGCCCGCAGGGCAGTTCCCACCAGGGACAGATTGGCCCCATGGGATCTGTGTGGATGTCCTGGCGATTCTGCCAGAGGGATATTCCCACAGGAGGAGACCGGGGTAATCTATCAACTGGACAGCCGATCCCAGAGTATGAGGAAGTAGCTGCGTGCTCCAGTGAGGGGCTGTGTGGACACTAAAGTGGGCTGCCGCTTAGAGGTCGGATAAGCCAGGAGCGCCGTACCCACCCGGGAGCACAGCGCCTTCGGGGTAACCTCTTCTGCCCCCCTGCCTGCCCATTTCCGTGCCCCCGATGTGACTGTCACCAGAAAGGCATGTAGTACGACCTTCATTGCCACCCCGTGAAGACGCAGGGCAGCTCAAAGGAGCACTTGCCGTATGAAGATATCAAAATAACTCTAGAAACATCTACTGCCACTAAACCCATCGAAACATCCGACGTGGGCAGGGCGGTGCGAGATGACATAGGGACCGGGCTGTCGATGAGGAAGCTGGACCGGCGGTGGCGGGGAGGGTGCTTCCTCATTCATGTTCATGGATTCAGAAAAGTGCACAAGGAAATACATTCCCCTCACTATACACACAGGCCGCTGTCTCCCACACCCTTCATACAGGCGCAGAGATACTTGTCCACTCGCTAACGAGCGAGCGCCCTTCCGTCGCGGGCCACGTGGCGGGCAGAGGGCTGCTCCGGGCAGCAGGACCCTGCACGTGGGCAGCATCCCACAGGCATCAGGGTGGGACCCGCCTCCCCCGAGTCCTTCACAGCCAACAGCGGCTGCTCACTGAAGCGCCCGGGGCTTCTCAGATCCTCAGTGTTTTCTTGTAGAGTTCCTGAAGAAAGACGGACTCCCTCGGTCCTTCTGAGATTCGCAAAGCACCAACTCGGTGCCCTTGGGGTGTGGCTGTGGGTCTGTTTGTGTGAGCCTGTTGGGAACGTGGCCTCTTCAGTGGCCTGTATCTACTTGAACAGAGAAGATTTTAGCCCGGCCGGTGTGGCTCAGGGGGTTGAGCGTTGTCCCATATACCAAGAGGTTGCTAATTTGACCCTGGGTCAGAGCACATGCCTGGGGTTGCAGGCTCGATCTCCAGTAGGGGTTGTGCAGGAAGTAGCCTATCGAGGATCCTCATCATTGGTGTTTCTATCTCTCCCTCTCCCTCTCCCTTCCTCTCTCCCTAAAAATCAATAAAAACATATTTTTAGGAAAATTTTAAGAAGAAGATCATTTTTAAAAAGATCAGTTCAGGAAGTCAGTGTGTTGGTTCCAGTCCGTGGTGTGCTACGTAATCAGCCCAGTGCGTGTCTGTCTGTCTGTCAACTTGCTGTTTCCCCAGCAGGAGACACAGAGCAACTGCTTCCAATCCGGGCAGCCCCCGCTCGGCCTTTAGTTGAGCCATTTTGTGGTCTCACTTCTCTCTCGCTCCCAGCTCTCTCTCTCCTTATTTTTCATACATCTCTAATTTTTAAAAATTAAATTGTCTCATTTTTCCCCACCTTGTCTGCTTGTTTTCTTTCCAATTATCCTTGCTAAATGGTGACCAGAAATAGCACAGATAATGACGACCACAGACAGTTTATAAATCTCAATTGAGCCAATAATTTCAACCTTGTCTTCTATCAGATCTTTTTATGGAAGCTGCTCGAAATGATCAAAATTGATTAATGTGCCTTTCTCTCCCTCTCGTCACCTCTGCGCATTATCCAACAGAGATATGAAAATGCCGTGGCTAGAAGACGGACAGTGGGGGGAGGAAAGAGAAGGCCTCGGTCATCTATCAATTGGACAGTCAATCCCAGAGTAATTAGGGATGGGCCGCACACTAACTTACAGGCTTCTAAGCAAACGGAGGGAGGGCTGGGTCAGGCGAGGGCTCTCCGTGCAGGAAGGCTTCCCCGTGAGGCTGCGTGAAGGGAAAATGGTGCTAAAGCCCTGGCCGGTTTGGCTCAGTGGATAGAGAGTCAGCCTGCGGACTGAAGGGTCCCAGGTTCGATTCGATGCTGGTCAAGGGCATGTACCTTGGTTGCGGGCACATCCTCAGTAGGGGGTGTGCAGGAGGCAGTTGATCGATGTTTCTCTCTCATCGATGTTTCTAACTCTCTATCCCTCTCCCTTCCTCTCTGTCAAAATCAATAAAATATATTTTTTATATATATAAAAGAAAGAAAATAGCACTAAAGAGAATGTGGACATTCATGAGCTTAAGAGGCTGGGCACGAAATGCAAGATGCAACCAGGAAAGAGAAACACAGTCCAGCAGGTTTACAAAAACAGGGAAGGAGCATCAGCAATCAAGAAAACACTTTAGGAAAAGAGCGGAAGAGAGTGGGGAAATGCAGTTGCACTTTAGAAATATGTGCTGAGAAAGTGAAAAAGCAGTCAGAGCTTGGACCCAGGCTTCAAGGCGCTTAGGAAACAGCTGTCAGACCCAGAGGGACAGGCGCTGTCCAGGGTGCTAGGAGCACACTGCCCGGCGTCTGCGGGTTGGTTTGTGTCTGGAGTGCTCTAGGCAAGCAGCCGATGCGGGAGCCTCTTCCTGGTTCGGTCTGCTTGTGTGTCTGGTCAGCCTTTCACCTCTGCCATCCCAGGTGACCCGCTGCTGCGGAGGCGAAGTTATATTTAGACAAGTGTCCCTGACTCATCAACAACAATAATGGCTTCGTAGAAGAAATAAGCTCTAGGACAGACGAAAAGGCCAGTTGTGCATCTTGCAAAAATAAATATTAGCACAAGAAAAACAGGAAATGCTGAGAGCATCGTAATGACTCTCAAATTAATGGTCCCAGGTAGTCATTAATCAAGTCCTGCTAAATGAAAAACCAGCAGGACCTTCTTTCCCCCTCAGCAGACGGGACCCACGGCCCAATTAAGCGTGAAAACTGCCAGAAGACTTCCTTCAGGAACCCTGGGAACCCCAAGGCCACGCCCTCCCCTCTGAATGCTTATTGTCGAACGTTCCCATGACCGCCTCTCCTCGTCCATCAGAATCTCGAATTAGTGATGACTCTGTCGTTTTTAGAGGGGGTGGGAAAGCCAGGTGTTAGCATGTTCTCTGCATCTGAGAGCCATCAGCACATAGATGGTAAAGGAGGCTGGTGTTAGCATGTTCTCTGTAACTGAGAGTCATCAGCACATACATGATAAAGGAGGCCGGTGTTAGCATGCTCTCTGTACCTGAGAGTCATCAGCACATAGGTGGTAGAGGAGGCTGGTGTTAGCATGCTCTCTGGATCTGAGAGTCTATTTATTGAAGAAATAGATTTAGAATACATGTAAATGCTCAGTTTTCATGAGAGAATACAGAGTTAAAAAGGGATTAAGAAATAAAAATGTGATTTCATTCCCACCCCCACTATGAAATTCTATCCCAAAATAAGAAATGATAAACTTATTCTCTTTATGTTTATTTTTTATGTTATATAACATTTATATTGTTTCACTATTATTTGACACATTAATACCCCCTTAAGAGGTGGAGTCAAATGTAAGTTTATTAAGAATTAGAAAGTAGTTGGAAATAGCCCATCTTTAGCTTGGGTTTCACCAATTAATTCATTTGAGTCATCTCTATATTATTTGGAAATGTTTAATTTTTTCTATATCTAAGTAAGTCCAACATAGTCGCAATAAATTCTAGTATTCAATAATATCATGAAAAATATTTCCAGATTTGAAAATCAACCAGAGAAAGAGTAAAAATCTAAAAAAATATATTGCTATAAGAAATGTTTCTGATTTTGCTGCCTATGTTTTCTTCCAGGATTTTTATGGTTCCCGGTCTTTAAGTATTTCATGCATTTTGCATTTATTCTTGCATAAGGTGTAAGGAGGTGGTCTAGTTTTATTTTTATTTTTGCACATATCTGTACGATTTTCCCAACACCATTTACGGAATGGCCTATCTTTACTCCATTGTATGTTCTTACCTCCTTTGTTTACTATTATTTAACCATAAAGGCATGGGTTTATTTCTGGGCTCTCTATTCTGCTCCATTGATCTATGTGCCTGTTTTTATTCCAGTACCATGCTGTTTTGATTACTATGACATTGTATAGTATAGTTTTATATCAGGTAGTGTGTTACCTTCAACTTGATTCTTCTTTCTCAAGATTGCTGAGGCTATTTGAGGTTTTTTCAGTGGCTCCATATAAAATTTTGGAATATTTGTTCTAGTTTTGGGAAATACACCATTGGTATCTTGATATCAATTGCATTAAAACTATAGATTGCATTGGGTAGTATAGACATTTTAATGTTAATTATTCCTATCAATGAACATGGTATATGCTCCAACTTATTTGTATCTTTTTCAGCTTCTTTCTTCAGTGTCTTATAATGTTCTGAATACAGGTCTTTTACTGCTTGATTAAATTTATTCCTAGGTACCTTATTTTATTTTGTCGTAATTGTAAATGGAATTGTTTTCTTAGTTTCTCTTTCTGATAATTCATTATTAGTATATACACATTTTTTGAAAGACTATTCTTTAAAGCAGTTTTAGTTTCACAACAAAATTGAGATAGAGGTACAGAGATTTCCCATATACTCCCTGCCCTCACACATGACTAGTCTCCCCCATTACCAACATCACTAACCCAAATAGTGTGTATGTGTGTGTGTGGTGTTTGTGTCTGTTTTTAAACCAGGGATGAACCTACATTGACACCATTGGCACCACAGCCACCCAAATTCCATATTTTAAATCAGGGTTCACTCTTGATACTGTTACATGGTATGGGTTTGGACAAATGTGTAATGCACGTGTCCATCATTATAATATCCTACGGAGCATTTTCACTGCCCTAAAATTCTCTGTGCTTTGCCTATGCACTCTGCCCCCTGCCCCAGTAACCACTGAGCTTTATTGTCTCCATGGTTTTGCCTTTTCCAGGTCATCTAGTTGGACTCATGCAGTAGGAAGCCTTTTAGATGGGCTTCTTGCCCTTAGTCATATGCATCCAAGGTGTCTCCATGCCTTTCATGCCTTGAGAGCTCATTTCTTCCTTCGCATTGAATACTGCTCCACTGTCTGGATATACTGTACAGTACTTTTCACAGAGATCTGCTATATAAATCCCACAGCCTAGCACACTGCCTATCACGGGGCTTTGCTTACAAGCTGTAGGCACCCAGTGCATTTTGAGTGAGGGCATGAATGAGCCTATTTCCGTATGTGCTGGGAAATGTGGCTTAGAGGTAGAGAGTTCTTTGCTGCACTGTTGAATAAGAAGTGCATTTTTCATCTCTGCAGGAAGCTAAAATAAAGGATTCATTTCAAACCCTGAAATCCCAGAACCAGCTCCTTAGCATTGTAAGCTTGGGCTGCCACTTGGGCTGCCACTTGACTCATTTCCCTTTCCCTCCCAGCTACTTCATGGGGGTGGGATTTCTCCCTCAGGATGTCACCCCAAGGAAGGAGGGGCCCCTGGGTGGGGTTTTCCCAGCCCCTCTCCTGCTTTTTCTGAGCTGGGATGACACATGGAGAGTTCCAGCCTGTGCTGATGTTTGAGTCTCTGTTACCATGGAGCCGTGCCCCAGCTCAAAGAGGGTCTGACCACGCACAGTGTTCCAGGAAGAGAGAGTGATGAAAATTAAACTTCAAAAAGCCCTGCTTAATAAATAGAGATGGCTAAGTGTTTTCAAAATTAAATACAGGGTGGAGTACAATATATTTTTATGGTTGCCCTTGCTCTGCAAACATTGCCTTTTATTTTAGTTTATTGTTGCTTTCTGTTTTGGGGAATTGTATTACTTCTAAAAGACCCTGCTGTCCACTAGCTTCTGGGCTTATGTCCAAAATCCAAGTGGACATTAACTCAATTCCGCAGATAAGATTTCCTTAGAGACTGCCAGGAGACTTCCCTAGTCCACCTCCACCAACACGGTCTGACCTGAGCCCTACCTGACAAAGCTCCTTACAGGAAAAATAACAGGATCGGGTGCTTGTGTGGAGGCCGAGAAGGATTTCAGGGAGTGAAGGATAGACACAGGATTCTGAAGCAAAGAGGATTTGGAGGATGAAGCCATGAAGGAGACCTTGGCACTAGGATGAAGGTGACCTTGGCTCCAGGGAAGGTCTGTAGTTGATGTTGAGGCCAGTGATGCGCTCATTACAGGAAGGTCTGGGTGGTACCCAAACCTGTACTCTAGTCAGTGAAGCTCCTCCCACAAAATGCACCTGCTTTTCCTGCGTGGATTGAGGGAGCAGGATTTATAGTTTTTATGGACCCACAATTACACCGATTTAGAGTTTACCTGTGCTCTATATAGCTCAAGGATTTTGTACATGCTATAGCACTTTGAAGCATAGTAATGCTGAAAAAAAGTAGTATGCTCACAAGAAATCTTATTTTCTGATTAAAAATTATGTAGTTATTTTTTACAACTTTTAGGAGGAATAAAATTTAGAAATACATTAGAAGGCTAACAAAATGAGTCGCAATGAAATATTTTTAGATGCCTCCCGTAGTTGCATGATTCTGGGGAAGGTAAAGAAGAACTGAAAGCATTCTCCGCCCACAGAACCAGGGTCTGGACAGTGCGCTCGGGGGCTGGGGTATGGACCCCGTGCTGGCCAGGAGGGCTGTGTTGTCACCTCAGCTCTGGCACACACAGAACGCTGGAGAGATGCTGCATAAACCTGGCAGTTGTCTTTATGACACCGGGTGAGTCATAAGTGAGAGAAATCATCAGGTTGTGACTTATAGTCAGCGTGGCTTCCAATCCACAGCTTGGTGTTCGTTTTGACTCTTTAACCCTTTGCACTCGCTTTTTTCTCGATTCCTTTATTCTAATGATAACCGTGTCGAGTCACACTTGACATCCGAGTGCAAAAGGTTAAGGCTCGGGCTCCTCGTCTGTAAAACTGGATGCAGAATCCTACTTACCTCATAATGTAGCTGTATTGGTTACATTGGATTTGCTGTGTTCACGTCATGAGTTCCCAGCCTAGCGTTAGCATCGGATGAATATGGATGCTTGTTTGTGTACAAACGTGAAATCAACTTGATGGATGCAAATGGATCATGGATCTTCCTGTAGAATATGTTGAATTTTGAGGATAGTTAGGAAGGACTTTAGTATGGTGTTCCTGATTTCACACAACCAGTATAGTTGGGCCTAATTCTACCAACATAATAAATCATGGGTCTAGGTGACACGCTCAGGAGTTTTCTGTCATGGCAATGATGTCACTCATCATTTGAAAGCTTTTTTCTCTATTTAACCAGCAGAGCTGCTGTGAGGTAGGTCAAGAGGAATCACTATGCTATTTGTTTGTTTTTACTGCCTTCATTCTCAAGGTGTCATGATCTCTATTGACCAGCCCATTGTACCTCAGGTGGAGGGCTAGCATTCCAGACATGAATCCGCTGAGCAGGACCATCTGGGATACCATCATGTAGAGGTGTTTGCAGGGGCCAGGAGGCTACAGTTTGGTGGGCTGAGCGCTGGACTGCCTTGGACTCAGCTGACCAGGGAGAGAGCTGCTCTTACACAACCAACCCCTTGTCCCTGACCTGTTGGCAGATGGTCTCAGGTCACCTAGTGTCCTTGCCCTGGTGGCCTGCCATGCTGGCTCTCCCTTTTCCTCCACACCAGAAGGCCCACGTGCGTCAAGTAGAAATCTGCTTGAACTGTGGCCTGGCCCCTGGGACTTGGTGGGCCCTGGTTCGCTCTGGGCTCCACGTGATGCTCATGAGTGCCGATGGCGATGGTCACTGTGGTGGCCCACACATGTCATGAGGAATGAGTGTCTACTCAGAGCCAGTACAGCAGCCAGCGCACCTCTGCGACTTCCCAGGCATTGAAGTGCCAATGAGACTTTCAGATAAACATACCAAAAAGTCCAATTTTGTGGAGTGTTGGGCGGAAAAAATCCAGCACCTTCTTCTCTCCCTTTCTCTGTGGTCCAGCGCTTCTGGGCACGCCTTTCCTCCCGGTGGGGTAGTTGCCCTCTGGGAGTCGGAACAACACAATCCCTGTTTTAGAGGCTGAAAGCAGAGAGCAATGGCTGAGAGCCGACATCCTCGTGGTTGGGGTGAGCCCTTCGTTGCCGACCTGCAATGCATTTACCTGCAGAGGCAGCTGCGAATGGAAACACGGCCACTTCCACGTCCTGCGGGGCTCTGCAACATGTTCACGTGGCTGACTTCTTACCGTTTCCCGAAGACAAATGGGGCTCAGATCATCTTTATTAGAAAGGGTTTCCAATTTAAACTTACTGCGGAGGGTGGTCCGATACTGGACGTAGACGCAGTCTCTGAGGCAGATGCAGACAAAGCGAACAGGAGGCGCTGATTTTTCTCGGGCCTGGACGTGGGGAAGTGAGACTGGATTTTCAGGGTGGTACAAAGGCAAGTGAATCCTTAACCTGAGGCTGAGGAGAAGATAATAATTAGGGAAATGAAGCCGTTTTCCTTTTTGATGACAAAGCACAGATGTCTGCACTTATTTCATGCGAAAAGTGAAGGTTAACTGCTATTGTGGGAAGCTGCTCTTCCTTTTTCCTTAGAAAATGCGGAAGCAGATTGCCTATTTGGAAAGCTTAATAGAGAACTGAAGACAGAGCCCTCGCAGCAGGGAAGGAGAGGAGCAGGGCTGGGAACCAAGGAACCTAATGGGGATAAGCGACTCTATGCCAGGAGGTTCGGTGCTGCAAATTCACACAACGTAAACTCTGTTCACTTATATGCTCTCTGCTTTGGGATTATTGGAGCCGCTGTGGCTGCAAGAGGTCATTGCTGTCTATATTCCCCCAAAATAAAAGTTGGGCATGGGCCTTTGTATACTTCCTTAAGGAGACTAGCAAATCCCTCCGTCTGTTACACCTGTGACCAGGGCAGGAACAGCTCAGAAGCCCATGCCTAAAATTAAGAAGCCTCGTCAAGAAAATGACTGTTTACCAAAGCAGTCCTTGAAAACTGGGTACTGCCCTGGCCGTGTTAGTGGTTAGAGCATCGGCTTGTGCACCAAGGGGTCGAGGGGCTGATTCCCAGTCAAGGGCACATATCTGGGTTGCAGGTTCAATCCCCGGCCCCAGGGGTTGTGGAGAGAGGGCACGTGTGGGAGGTAACCAATCGATGTGTCTCTCCCACATGGATGTTTCTTTCTCTCCCTCTCCCTCCCTCCCTTCCACTCTCTCTAAAAAAATCAATGGAAAAAATATTCTCTGGTGAGGATTAACAACACACAAAAAACCCCCACACAAATGAACAAACAAAAAAACACACTGAGGTTCTTTTTATAAATATTCAGAATTAATCAGCACATGCACTGCAGCCCGCTCTTCTCAGGGACACTTACAGAAACCTGCTAGTGTACCCACCTCACTCCAGGTCTTTCCTTGTCTGTCATGACACTTTATCTGATGAGCCTCCCTTCTGAAATTTAGACACATTTAAATTCATTCGTTCAGCAAATATTTATCTCATGCCTATTCTGCGCCAGTCACTGAGGCCTCGGGGGAAGAAGATAAGGTGGATGAGACAGAAATGTCAACAGATCATTGCAAGGCGGGCTGAGCATAGCACAGGTAGGAACAGAGTGGATGGGGTCCCGGAAGGAGACCTTCCTCCTCGAAGGGCCCAGCAACGCCTGCCAGTGGTGGTGGTATTTGAGCTGCGTCTCCGAGGATGGACAGGGTGTATTTAGAATCTGCCGTCAAGCTTAACATGCAAGGTTCTTGTGGCAGTAATAGCAGCTAGAAGATTAAATATGTGCTGTTTATGTAAAAGATAAGACTTCTCAGAAATGAAACCTAATTACAGAGTGTTACGATACAACGCGCAAGTATCTTTCATCTGGAGGAGAATTTGAGG